>BLSH010515542.1:86932-110624 GCA_018402905.1 Glandirana rugosa
GACGCCGACTATATTCCTAAAAGGTGTGTTAAACTTCTACTAAAATTTTGTGATTATACCGAAGAGACGCCGACTATATTCCAGTGTTTTAAAATCATCTTCAAATTGTGTGGAAAATCCTTATATCAGCCGCAGAGAAGCCATATTAGTGTTCTAAAATCATCTTCAAATTGTGTGTTTTAGTGTGTGATCCATAGGCCCCCCATGTGAGGGTTGTGCAAGCAGCCGCACATTTCCTCATTCTGAGTTGCTTGTTGCGTCCAGTTGAGGTCTTTTAACCACTTTCTGACTGCCTAACTGTAAATGTACCTCATTACTTTGACGCTAAATACCGGGGTTATGGCAGCAGCTAGCTGCCATAGGTGCAACTCCCGCCTCTTCACAATCAATCCTGAGCTTACCGGAGCCATCGGTAGGCCCGGAACCGATCCAATACAGTGATGGCTAGGCAAGAGAGCCCCCACTCAGTTCTATGCCCTTGAAGGACCGGAGCGACCTCCGACCTCACTTCCGGCCCGCAGGCAGATTGACAGGATTTTTTTTTCTTAAAGTCAAAATTAATTATTTATGTTTATTTTTTTTGCTTTTTTAACTATAAATGAGAGATTTGGGGGTCTTTTTGACCCCAGATCTCTCAATAAAGAAGACCCGTCATGCTTATTTCTATTACAAGGGATGTTTACATTCCTTGTAATAGGAATAAAAGTGATTAAAAAAATTAAATGGACAGCATAAAAATAAAAAGTAAAATAAATAAGGAGAAAAAAAAGTAAAGCGCCCCATCCCTCTGTGCTCACGCACAGAAGCGAATGCATACTTAAGTCGTAAACAGTGTTCAAACCACACATGTGAGGTATTGCCGAGAACGTTAGAGCGAGAGCAATAATTCTAGAGCTAGACCTCCTCTACAAAGATAAGTGGGTCTTGCTTACAGTCAAGCATGGTGGTGGGAGTGTCATGGTCTGGCCCTGCATGAGTGCTGCCGGCACTGGGGAGCTACAGTTCATTGAGGGAACCATGAATGCCAACATGTATTGTGACATACTGAAGCAGAGCATGATCCCCTCCCTTCGGAGACTGGGCTGCAGGGCAGTATTCCTACATGATAACGACTCCAAACACACCTCCAAGATGATCACTGCATTGCTAAAGAAGCTGAGGGTAAAGGCGATGGACTGGCCAAGCATGTCTCCAGACCTGAACCCTATTGAGCATCTGTGGGGCATCCTCAAACGAAAGGCGGAGGAGCGCAAGGTCTTGAACATCCACCAGCTCCGTGATGTCGTCATGGAGGAGTGGAAGAGGACCAGTGGTGGCTGGTGAAATTTTAGGATGGGGGGGCATTAGGCCCCGTGCTTCCTTTTTGACCCCTCCCACTTCTCATAAGCCCCACCCCTTATAGTTTCCACCCCTTGAGTAGCAGTATACAGCCCAGCATCACCAGATAGGAGTATACAGAGTCATCAGATAGGGGTATACACTCACAGCATCACCATATAGCAGTCTACAGAGCACCATATCGCAGTATACAGAGCACCATGTTGCAGTATACAGAGCACCATGTCGCAGTATACAGAGCACCATGTCGCAGTATACAGAGCCCCATGACGCAGTATACAGAGCACCATGTTGCAGTATACAGAGCACCATGTTGCAGTATACAGAGCACCATGTTGCAGTATACAGAGCACCATATCGCAGTATACAGAGCCCCATATCGCAGTATACAGAGCCCCATATAGCAGTATACAGAGCACCATGTCGCAGTATACAGAGCACCATAACGCAGTATGCAGAGTCACCATATCGCAGTATACATAGCACCATGTCGCAGTAGAGTCCCAGAGTCCCAGAGAGCAGTATACAGGGTCCCAGATAGCAGTATACAGAGCCCCAGATAGGAGTATACAGAACCCCAGATAGGAGTATACAGAGTCCCAGATAGGGGTATACAGGGTCACAGATAGGGGCTCGTGGCGGCACCCCCCCACCCCCCCTGAAGTTGGGACAAGTCCCGCTCTTACCCCATCTAATAGGCAGGCTGGCAGGCAGGCAGGACTGTGCAGAGATCGATATGCGGAGAGCGGGCTGATTGTTTGCAGAGGCAGCGCTTGCGGAGAGCATTTTGGCACTGGACTGTCCTCCTCTCCTCCTGGACGGTCTGCGGAAGTCCCGGCGGAGTGCTGCGCCTGCGTGAGTAATCACGCAGCCAGCACATCCGTCATAGTCCCGCCCCCCGCCCACAGCATCCAATGACAGAGAGTCATTGGCTCTGATGGCTCAGGGGGCAGCAAATCAGACTATGTGTGTGCACCTGTTCAGTGCACACACATAGACTTTTATGACTGACCAATTGGCTCACTACTTGGTGTCAGCTGACAGCAAGGATCCGAGTAAAAAAAAAAAGAAAAGTCAATATACCGGCGCCTACTGCAGGGGGGCCGGGCTGACTTTTTTTTCCCTTCATGTTAGCAGCGGAGAGGCGACGCCCAAGCGCCCCTTATACACCAGCCGCCACTGAAGAGGACTCCAGTGGCAACCACCTGTGAAGCTCTGGTGAACTCCATGCCCAAGAGGGTTAAGGCAGTGCTGGAAAAAAATGGTGGCCACACAAAATATTGACAGTTTGGGCCCAATTTGGACATTTTCACTTAGGAGTGTACTCACTTTTGTTACCAGCAATTTAGACATTAATGGCTGTGTGTTGAGTTATTTTGAGGGGACAGCAATACACTACAAGCTGTACACTCACTACTTTACATTGTAGCAAAGTGTCATTTCTTCAGTGTCAATTATCAGATAAAACGATAAGGGGGCCCCCAGATCCCGACCCCCCCCATGTGAATAGGTATGGGGTACATTGTACCCCTACCCATTCACCAAAAAAGGAGTGTAGTGGTAAAAAAAACAAGAGGCAGTTTTTGACAGGTCCTTTATTGTGTAAAATAGCTCTTTTCTTCTTTCTTCTTTCTTCCTCCATCTTCTCCTGGCCCGCTCCTTCTTCTGGTCTTCTGCTTATTATTTTAGTCTTCTTGCTTCCTCTCTTCATCTTCAATCATCATCTTCTTCTTCCTTCTTCTTTCACTGCCGCCGCTCTGCCCACTGATGCAGCCCGGCCCCTGCGCGTCTCCAAGAATCGGTGGTCTTCATAATGACACTTCTTTTATAAGAAGGGGCGGAGCCACCCAGTGACGTAACCGAGTGACCCGCCCCTTTTGACATCATGCGCTGTCAGAGGGGGCAGGTCACCCATTTACGTCACCTGGTGGCCCCACCCCTTTTATAAAAGAACTGTTATTGTGAAGACGCCCATTCTGGGAGACGCGCAGGGGCCGTGCTGCAGCAGCGGGGAGAGCGGCGGCGGTGAAAGAAGAAGGAAGAAGAAGATGATGACGATTGGAGAGGAAGCAAGAAGACTGAAATAAGAAGCAGAAGAAGGACCGGGGCAGCAGAAGATGGAGGAAGACCGGAGAAAGAAAGAAGAAAAGAGCTATTTTACACAATAAAGAATTTGTCAAAAACTGCCTCATGTTTTTGTACCACTGCACTCCTTTTTTGGTGAATGGGTAGGGGTAAAATGTACCCCATACCTATTCACATGGGGGGGCGGGATCTCGGGGCCCCCTTATTAAAGGGGGCTTCCAGATTCCGATAAGCCCCCCCGACCGCAGACCCCCACAAGCACCGGCCAGGCTTGTGGGGAAGAGGCTCTTGTCCCCATCAACATGGGGACAAGGTGCTTTGAGGGAGGAGGGCAGAGCCCCCCTCCCCCAAAGCACCCATACTCCCCATGTTGAGGGCATGTAGCCTGGTACGGTTCATCCTAACCGGACAGGGCTGCATACTCGGATAAGGGTCTGGTTTGGAATTTAGGGGGAACCCCATGTCAAATTTTGGAATTGTAATTTTGCTCTGGCTGTGTTCTACACCTCACAGAGATGCGCCCTTTTACACACAGACTAAGGACACCCCCAGGCACAATATTTAAAGGAGTTTTTCATTTTTTTCCACTTTAAGGATTATTAAAATCACTGCTCCTGAAAAAATGATTGATTTAAAAACTTTTTTTTCCATTGATACATGTCCCCTAGGGCAGGACCCGGGTCTCCATACACTTTTTAGGGCAATAACATTGCATATAAGCTTTTAAAATGAGCACTTTTCATGTTCGGGTCCCATAGACTTTAATGGTGTTCGAATGTTCCCGCAAACTTTTTGTGTGTTCGCATGTTCTGGTGCGAACCGAACCGGGGGGTGTTCGGCTCATCCCTAGTCACAAGCATGGGCGTCCGCAGAATTTTTTCCAGGGGTGGGCAACATTTTTTTTTTTTTCCAAAGATCTTTATTGAGAGGATTTTTCACAAGGATACAGGATACATAGTAAGCTTAGATATTTAGAGGTGTGGTAACCCCACACCTCACAGTAGAGTAAGTTTTACAATAACAGAGACAAATACAAGTGCATTCAGGAGTAGCGTAGATGTAGTGGTCTCAACGCCTGCACACCAGGCACCCCGTACCGGGATCATGCTGTGCCTAGGGGTGTAGGGGCGTCGAGCCCACCCCTCTACTTAAAGAACAGTGCCTATACAGCATAAATGACTTTGAGCGGTCATATCTTAGAGGTCCAGTCGAGCATTGTGGATGTCACTGTTGAAGATATGACCTCTTGAGTTAGAGCTAGTAAAGAACAGAACATTCTGAGAAGGTTGGTGATAAAGTTGTTGAATGCGTGTGGTGCGCGAACCCGACAGGGAAGGCCCACCACGAGCGGGTAGATATATTAAACAGCAATCAAGTGCAGAGGGTACTGCGGGGATCCCATGGGTCCAATTAAATGGTATCCATGGAGTTCTAGGGTTGCAGTGGTAAGCTCCTGTGGTCGGAAATCCAAGGCCCCCAATCCTGGAGAAATTGCGTCGTAGTTAAATTAGTTTTTGCAAATGCGAATTCAAGCTGAAAGTGTGAATTGAGTAAGACGATAAGATCCGAAACAGTTGGTGCAGCAGTAGATTTCCATTTTTTTGCCACTGTTAGCCGGGCGGCTATTAATATGTGGGATGCTAAGATCCTGACTTGTTGGGGCCAGGATGGAATTGACATACCTAGGAGGAGGTCTAGAGAGGACAGGTGAGTATTGATGTTGCATAGGGAGGAGATCAGTGTAGCCACTTCCTGCCAGAAGTGCTTGACATGGAGGCAGTCCCACCAGATGTGATACAGGGTTCCCTTGACATTACAGTTCCTCCAGCATAGAGGGGATGTGGACGGGAACATCTTGGCCAGTCTAGACGGCGTGTAGTACCATTTGTGGGCCAACTTTTGTAATGATTCCCAGTGGGAAATGCAGTGTGAAGTCCGGAGGGGGAGAGCGAGCACTTTATTCCATGTTGCTCCCGATGGTGGAGTTTCCGCACGATTGCACCAAAATGCATAAGATGGGTGTGATAGTTCAGTTGGAGTGGAGGTGAGGAGGTTATGTATCCGGGAAATGCCACCAGTGCCTGTTTTAGCAGAGTTATAGAACAGTATGATGCTAGTTAGTGTGGATACATCCCCAGAAAACCTGAGCTTAGATAGTATTGACCGGATTCTGAGGTATAGGAAGAATGACTGTTTGTGCAGTCCATAGATTTGTTGTAGTTGTGAGAATGACAGCAATACAGTGTTGTCAAACATCTGGTCAAGGGTATGGAGCCCTCTTTGTTGCCAGTTGTCAAGAGATAGGTCGGTTGAGAACAGTTCCAATGCTTTAATGGGTAGTTTGGAGAGTAAAACCCTGGGAATTCCTTGGGTATGTTGCGAACATGTGGACCACACTCTCAGTGCTGCCGTGATGGTATCCATGTGGTAAAACTGTGGTTTATGATTAAGCATAATAGCGGTAAGGAGGAGCTTCGGGTCCACGTGCATGACTGTGGTTTCAATTTGAGTCCATGTGTTGTTGGGGTCTGCTGTCCACCAATGTTTTACTTGGTCAAGGATTACTGCCCGGTAGTATGCCTGGATGTTAGGCGCCCCTAATCCGCCGTCTTTAGCAGAGGCTAGAAGAATGTCAGCTTTGAATCTGGGTTTTTTATGTTGCCAGATGAATGTGGTTAGCATCTTCTGAAGCTGGCGCAGTTGGGAGGGGAGAAGGGGAAGAGGTACAGCACGGAACAGATATAATATGTGAGGAAGTAGATACATTTTTGATTGAGTTACTCTTCCAGCCCAGGAGACAGGTAGAGAGCTCAAGTCTCTGGAGATGCGCACAAGTTTCTCTTGGAGGATTTCAAAGTTTGCTTTCAGCAGAGAACTGCTTGGGAAGGTCAGGTGGATACCCAGGTATGGAAGTGAAGCGGTGGCGGACCATTGAAAGGGTGAGTTGTCAGAGATAGTTTGTTTAGTGGCCGGGTCAATGCCTAAGTCCAACATAATGGATTTGCTTGTGTTTATCTTATAGAGGGAGATGGCGCTAAACTGGTCTAATATTTTTTGGGTGGCTGTAAGGGACGCCTTGGGGTCTGATAGGGTTATAATAACGTCATAGGCATATAGCCCTATTTTATGTTCTACACTGCCCACCTTGATGCCTTTGACCGAGGGAGAGTCTCTGATAGATTGTGCGAGGGGCTCCATCACCATGGCAAAGATTAAGGGTGATAAAGGGCACCCTTGTCTTGTGCCATTGGTGATGTCGAATGGCTCTGATTTGATCCCCAACGTCCACACTCTCGCGGACGGGGCAGAGTACAAATTCAGAATTGCTGCCAGAAATGGGCCTGTCATGCCGAATTTCAGGAGCACTTTTGCCTTCTCTGCGTCCAGGGAGAGGAACAGAGAAGGCGTTCGGGAGCCCTCCATCCACTGTATTAGGTCAATGAGGCGTCTCGTGCCGTCGCTCGTTTGTCTTTGGGGGACAAATCCTACCTGGTCAGGGTGTATTAGGTGAGGGATGATGGTGGATAAGCGTTGGGCTAGTAATTTAGCATATAATTTTGTGTCCGACTTAAGAAGGGAAATGGGGCGGTAATTAGCAGGGTTGTCTGGGGGTTTACCCGTCTTTGGTAGAGTGACTACTAGGGCTTCTAAGGATTCCTTGGGCATTTTACCAGTGGAAACATGGTGATTAAAGGCTTCACAGAGATGTGGGGCGAGTTGATGGGGGAATTGCTTGTAATATTCGTTTGTAAATCTGTCTGGGCCTGGGGCTTTGTGAAGGGGCATTTGTTTAATGGCAGTGACTACTTCTGCTGTGGAGAAGGGTTGCGATAGAAATTCTACTTGTGATTGGGTGATGGTCAGGAGGTGGATGGAAGATAGAAATGTGTCAATGTCTGCTATTTTGGGGTGGGGAGTTTTATCACAATTTTTTAGGTTATACAATTTGGCGTAAAATGCGCTGAATTCGTTCGCGATATCGAGAGGGTTACTTAGCTTTTTACCCTGGGAATTGGTGAGATATTGAATCTTTTGGTTAGAGAGTTGTTTTTTTCAGCTGTTTGGCCATGAACGCTCCCGATTTGTTTGCCGAGGCGTAAAAAAGGAGCTTAAGCCGCTTAATGTAGAAATCTAATTTTTTGTGGAGGTGTTCACTGAGTTGGTATCTTATTTTCGTAAGTTCTGCTGCTATTGTTGGGGATGGGGCTTGTTTGTTTTTGATTTCAAGATCTTTTATTTGTTTCAGTAATCGTTCTGTCGTGGCCCTCTGGGCCTTTTTGGTTTGGGCCCCTAGTCTGATGAACAGGCCTCTTAGGACCGCCTTCCATATGACAGACGGGTCATCAACAGATTGTGCATTTTGTGCGAAATAGGACTCAATCTCGGATCGAATTCTGTCGGAGAACCCTGGGGTCGCCAGGAGAGATGGGTTAAGCCTCCATAAAGTATGTTTCAGGGGACGGTTGTTCATGGACAATTTGGTCGAAATTGGCGCGTGATCTGACCAGGAGATCACCCCGATGCGTGCTTCGGATACTGATTGAAGGAGGTACTTGTCTGTGAGAAACAGATCGATCCGAGAGTATGAGTTATGGGGGTGGGAATAGAATGTGTAGTCTCGCTCCATGGGTCGAACAGATCTTCCCTGTGGAGAAGGGAGGATAGTGCAGTGGGTCTCCTAGCATTTGGGTTAGTTGTATCCAGGGCGGGATCAACGATACCGTTGAAATCTCCACATATTAGTAGTGGGTCGGATCTGAATGGGGCCAATTTAGCCATAAGCTTCGCGTAGAAGTTTCTCTGCGCTGAGTTGGGTGCATATAGATTAACTAAAGTGAGGCGCTGATTCTCAATGGTCGCAGAGAGAATCAAGTATCTGCCATCTACTGCAGCTTCACAATGGTGGAGTGTAAATGAGACTGCAGAACTAATTGCTATCATGACGCCTCTACATTTTTTAGGGGCATTAGCTACGAAGCAGTGGGGAAATTTGCTGTGTGTGCATTTAGGGGCCTTGTCTTTGGAGAAATGCGTCTCTTGAATACAGAGTACATCTGCCCGTTGTGTTAGGGCCTCTTTCCATAGTAGATTTCTTTTGTAAGGGGAATTTAGGCCCTTGACGTTGAGTGATGTGATAGTGAAGGACATGTCGTGAGGGTGTTGCAGAGGGCTGAAGAGACTGGAGCGAGACTACAAGAGAGGACGAGGGTTTACCGCACACAAGGGACCCAATCCGGGTCTATAATAAACAGCACAATGCAAAAAAAGACCACTTTATCACTCTATGTATAAAAGGGGTGCTTACACTTAACTCACCAAAGCCTTCTCAATGTATCGATTAATAAATGCAATAACAACAGATTAACTGTAACGATCAATTGAGGAGGAGAGGAGGAACAAAGAGAACAATGGATAGAATCTGGTGTGCACTGCACACTTTAACCTGGGGAAGTGGTGATCAGGAGTGAATGCGCTCATACCGGATCTTGTATGCGCAAAGGATCCCTAATTGTGGTTTTGCCAGGATCAGTCTTTGTCGGTATCTGGATTTCCAGGGAGTGGATGGTTCAGCCGGCGTCTTGTCTGTTCTGGTGCATTGGGTGGGAGAGGCAGAAGACCCCAGTTGGTAAGCTTCTTATAGCCATCCTTGGGATTCAGAATGGGTACAGTTTGCTGCTGATAGGTGACTAGCAGTTTGGTAGGAAAGCCCCACTTGTATGTAATTTTTCTTTCTTGCAGAATGGAGGTGACTGGCATGAAAGATCTGCGGAAATCCATCGTAGCCTTCGATAGATCATTAAAGAACAAGATGTTGGTATAAGGGGATGGTAGCGGACCAGATTTCTTAACGGCTTGTAGAATTTGTTTCTTGACTGGGAAATAATGCATCTTTGCCAGGATGTCCCTTGGAACATCAGCAGCGAGGTGAGCGGGTTTTGCAATCCTGTGTGCCCGATCGATCAATAAGTCGCGGGTGTTTAAGCGGGGTAGCACTTTGGAAAAGAGTTGTTGTAGGTAGGAAATTATTTCATTAGCCTTAATCGTTTCCGGGACCCCTCTGATTTTTATGTTTTGTCGCCTCGAGCGATCTTCCAGGTCAGCCAGTTTCAGATTAATTTTTTGGATCTCTGACTTGTGGTGAGCATGAGCATCTAACAGCTCATTGTGTGCTTTAACATGGTTCTGCATATGACCCTCCAGGTCAGTGGTTCGGTCTTCCAGGCAATCTACCCTTTCATGGATCTGTGACAGGGAGACATGTAATTCCCTGTGCAGGTCCTTCTGCAATGTCATCAGCATAGCTTTTAGTGAGGCCTCCGATACCGTGTTCTCTGTGGCAGGGATTGCTGCCAGTGCTGTGTCGCGCTCTGAGGCGGGTAGATCTGCGTCAGGGCTGGCCCAGAATTGTTTTTTGAGCTGTGGCTCCTTGCTGGGTGAATGAGCAGGGGAGGACGCCAGCCTCTTCCCTCGGTCAGATGGTGGACCCCCCACTGGGGCCTCTGGGGCGGGAAGGGTGTCCATAATGTCTCCTGCGGTATGCATGGTCTCTCCTTCCCTCACAGGCGTATCGGGCCTTGCTGCTCTTTCTGTGTGGTGGGGATTCGCGCCCTTGCCGTTCGTTGCGCCCGTACCTTCTGTGGGGAAAGTCTGTGTGTTCCGATCGTTCGTCGGATCGATACTGCCACGAACGATCTTTGCGCCAGTGCCATCTTTGGCCTTGTTCATGTTGGCGGGGCGGTAGTAATCCGTCAAACGGCGTGGCTCAGGAGGCACGTACCGATTGCCGGGCATGCCCTGGACGGTCTGTGCGATGAGTCCTTGCTATGGGGTAGTTTTTATGGGTCCCCGGGTCGCTGAGTGTTGCTATGATCCGAGTATGGGAGCGGAGCTCTGAGTTTAGTCAGCCATCACGCTCCGCTGCAGGCCACGCCCCCCAGGGGGGCAACATTTTAAGGTCCCCCATGCTCTGCCTCTTTTTGATAATGTTTTTGGGCCCCTGATGATATCTAAGGATGTGACCCCCCCCCCCAAAACTGAAGGACTACAAGTGCCATCTGTATAAGTGCTTTGATTAATTAGACTGACCTCTTGAAAGTTTTGGCTCCACTCCAGGCAGGCAGCTCTCTCTCCCGCCCTATGCATGCCAGGCTCCGAGGAGAAGGAGAACATACAGGGAGGAAGTGGGTGGAGCTAGCAGAGGAGGACGAGGAAGTTAAAATCCTCCTCTGCTCTGAATGCTGGGAGCCTGGGGCTCCTTCTCTCTCTCCTTCTTCTCCTCCTGAGTCCTGACGTCACTCACTGCTTGCTGATGCGGGGCCGCGCTGGCTGGCCGAGTCACACTGACGGCCACTGCCGCGCTCAGAGTCAGTGTGACTCAGTCAGGACTCAGGAGGGAGGAGAAGGAGGCTGGGCTTGCTGCTCAGCAGCAGACAGCCCAGCCACAAGCCCAGCCAGGCAGCTGTCATAGTGTCATTGTGTTTGCATTGCCTGCTGCAGCCTGGTGTATGGGCGGAGCGGGGGGCGGAGTCCCGGGCGTACAGACACAAACACAGTGCACTGCTCTTTCCCCGATCACCGGGGACACCACTGCGGCCAGCGCTGCCCCCCTCCTCCCATGAAGAGGCCCCGGACGGCCGGATCATGGCGCCGTCAGGCACGAGCAGTGTGAAGAGGAGGTGCCGGAGGTGTCTGTACTGTGAGGCAGCCTGAGCCACCCACAATTAAAAACATAAGATAAGATTCCAGGGGGGGGGCACCCGCCCCCCCTTGCCCCCCCCCCTGCGGACGTCCATGGTCACAAGGAATGTAAACATCCCTGTCACAGCAGTAGGTATGTGACAGGTACGTAGGAGGTCCAGAGCCTTCAAGATTAAGAAATGCTCCCGAAAGAGAGAAACAATATTGTGTGAGGACACAGAGTGGGGATTTCGATTGCAGGGCAAATCTATATGTCTATGTATGTCCCTCCTCCAATTCACATGTCAGTGCTATAGAATAACAATTTCCATTGTGGTTGTTGTATTTGATGCCTCAGAACATCTGTTTCACCTTTGATTGTCTATTGCAGGTTCATGGAAATGGATCTCCTTTGGATCACAGAAATTATTATTCTGTTAACACAAATGTTTCTGTGTGCAGTCCTGTGTTTTCCATGCATATCTTCTACAAGGTACACCATTCTTACATGTTCCTAAAGTCACCGTGGGGAAATTGAGCAAAAGTGGAGCTGAGAAAATCTAAAGCAGCTGCGCATGATGACCAATCAGATCTTTAGCTTGTTCAGTTAAGTTTTGAAAATGAAAGATAGAAGCTGATAGGTTGACTTGCACAACTGCTATAGATTCTGGCTGCTCCGGTTTTGATAAGTGATCCCCCAATTGTTGTTATGAGAGAATATAGGAGTAGAGCTCAGCCGTCCTCCTAACTCCTTTTTAACCAAAATCTGAACTTGTGCTCTTTTCTCACCCCAATGAGCTGTGAGCCGGGTCCCCCCCCCCCCCCCTTCCCAGGCTGCACCTCAAGTAAACAAAGAGGTGGGCTACTGTCCTTTAAAAGGCACACTTATGAGATGAATACATTTCTGAACACCCAAGAAGACCAGTTGTCTTGTGTCCAAATACCTTGGCCAGCCCTCCGGTCAGCTCAGTTGGCAACCATTTCCATCCTATGTAAGCATGTATAGGCTTTCCATGGGCAGTCATCAAAGATGAATCGTAATCCACCAATTCCATCCTGACAGTCTCTCATTCAGCTCTTGGTTGTAGCAACATTACATTGGCTGGGCTTATGCTGGGTGATCTCTATAGACCATCTCTGGCTGTTTTGCATTTCCTATAACAAGGGCTTCATAATCCACACCTCTTTAGGGTATAAGGACCAAAAAATGGATTATGGGACTTGATCTCTATAAAATGTAAATGGAAACAAAATTCTCCTTATTATTAAACCTGACATCAAAGTAGAGAACTCCTCTACTCTAGAATAAGGATGGGGTTCGTGTATACGTTCAATCCGAACATCCTCTGTACGCTAGTTTCGGGTGTCCCCGAAGATTATGGGATGTTCGCGGCAAGTTCGCACGCCCCATAATGTTTTAAAATGGCGGCGGAATACCGCCCCCTGATTGGTCAAAGCATGCACATTACCTGCATGCTTTGGCCAATCAGTGAGCAGCCTGCTGTGAGAGCTTTGATTGGCTAAAGGCAGGATAGTGCAGTGTAGTGTGGTGCATAAAAAAAAACAAAACAACATGTCAGGAAGGCCTCAAAGGAGAGGCAGACGATCCCAGGCCACTAAAAGAGAGCAAGCAGCCTCTGTGTCTTCATTGAAAGGTGGCAGACGTGGTGCATCCTCTGCAGGGGGGTCACGTGCTATTGAGCCATAACATGCAGAAGAGTTGGTGGAGTGGATAACAAAGCTGTCCTCATCCTCTGTCAGCCAGGCTCGTACAAGTTTGTCTTCCAACGCATCTGGCAAAGTGGCCTATTCCTCTGGAACCTTATCCACAGTTACTCCTTCTGTAGCCCCACCATCATGCACGGAGGAGTCACCTGAGTTGTTCGACCATAGTGTCGGTTACATGCGTAGCAGTTTGAAGGCTCCGATGTTGGTTCCCAGGTTGAGGAAGGGAGTAGCGTGAGTCTAGAGACAGGGGGTGTCGCAAAAGGACTAGAAACTAGCAGTCATGTTCCCCCAGCTGGAGCATACTGCCAAGTTTGCTCCAGTGACGAGGAGGGAGGGGATGAGGAGGACATGGACCGTACTTGGGTGCCTGAGAGAAGAGAGGAGGAAAGTGAGGAGGCCCAACTCCAACAAGGCAGGATGCCCTCCAGGTGCCAGCTTAAGGGCAGCCACCCAATTGCATCAGACCATCGAGCTCCACAGGTGCAGGGCGCTGCTGCCTCCCCACAGACTTCCAAAATTTCTTTGGTGTGGGCATTTTTCAGCACATGTGCAGTGGATAGCACCGTTGCCATTTGCAATCTATGTCTGAAGCGATTCAAGCGCAGCCAGGACTCCAACCGCTTGGGCACTGCTGTCTTGACAAGACATATGACGACCAGCCATGCAGTCCGTTAACACGAGTACCTGAAGAACCCTCACCAGAAAACAAGGCAGACTCCTCCTTGCTCCTCATCTGGGATCTCAATCCCTACTATACCTGCAGTCCTCTCCAAAACCTGCACTGAGAGGAATGAAGGTGTAGCAATGTGTGCCACAAGTACTTGCAGCCAGCAATCTGCTAGCAGTACACCACCAGGTGAATTCAGCAGGCAAATATCACTACCCCAGTTGCTGAACCGTAAAAAGAAATACAGTCCCAGCCATCCACATGCTCAGCGTCTTAATGCTAGCTTGGCCAAATTGCTAGCACTCCGACTGCTGCCTTTGCAGCTGGTAGACGCTTTCGTGAGTTTGTGGAATGTGCTGTCCCACAGTGGCATGTTCCCAAAAGAGATTTATTTTCACGTAAGGCCATTCCAGCTCTGCTGACATGTGGAAGGCAATGTTTTGGCCTCGTTGAACAGTGCGGTCAGCAGCAGGGTTCATATTACCGCTGACTCATGGTCCAGCAGGCACGGTCAGGGACGTTACCTTTCCTTCATGGCGCACTGGGTAACTCTGCTGGCAGCTGGGAAGGATGCAGTACAGGGTTCAGTTTTGGAAATAGTTCCACCACGACTCCTCCAAAAAGCTGGTGGTGATTTTTACACATCCGCCTCCTCCTCCAGTCCCTCCTCTTCTTCTACCTCTGTGGCTTCTTCTGCAGAATTGTCCTCTGAACCTGTAATGCTCCCTAAGCGTTCAAGGGGCTATGCAAGCAGTCAGGCTAAAAGATGCCATGCAGTGCTTGAGTTAGTCTGTCTTGAGGACAGGAGCCACACTGGGGAAGAGATTCTTTTAGCTCTGTGGGGGCAGGCTCAGAAGTGGTTGACGCCACAGCAGCTTGAGCCAGGAATGGTTGTATGCGACAATGGCACCAACCTTCTCTCTGACCTCCGACTGGGACAATTGGCACATGTTCCATGCTTGGCACACGTCTTGAATTTGGTGGTGCAGCGTTTCTAGACCAGGTACCCAGGCTTACCAGATATCCTGAGGCAGGCTAGGAAAGTCTGTGGTTATTTCTGCCGGTCATACAATGTCAGTGCTCGGCTGGCTGACATCCAGTGGGAATTCAACCTGCCCAACAACCGCCTCATTTGTGACATGCCCACCAGGTGGAACTCAATATTGGCAATGCTGCAGCGACTCCGGCACAGCAGAAGGCCATCAATGAGTACCTCTGTGAGCATGGCACCAGGACAGGCTCAGGGGAGCTTGGCTTTTTTTCGCCATGTCAGTGGCTAATGATCCAGGATGCATGCACTGTCCTGTCACCATTTGAGGAGGCTACAAAGACGGTGAGCAGAAACAATGCATGCATCAGTGACACTGTCCCACTAATATTCCTTCTGGAGCACATGCTTCGTGGAATCATGGACAGGGCACTTGAGGCAGAACAGAGGGAAGAAGAGGAGGACTTCCTTTCCTCTCAAGGCCCCCTTTATGCAGAGAGCATTCCTGCAGAGCTGCCAAACACACGGGAGGAGGAGGAGGATTGTGTCAGCATGGATGTGGAATATAATACGCAGCAGTCTTCAAGGGATCATGGCTTTCAGACCCCAGAAATCCAAGGAGTTGTACGTGGCTGGGAGGAGGGAGTTCCTGATAATGTCATCCTCAGTGACCCAGAGGACACTCATGCCTCCTCAAACTTACGCTGCATGGGCTCTCTGATTCTGAAAAGCCTGCAAAAAGACCCTAGGAGTCGTGGTATTAAGGAGAGGGATCATTACTGGCTGGCAACCCTTGATCCACGTTACATGGGTAAAGTTGCAGAACTCACCCTGCCTGCGCAGAGGGTACAGAGGATGAAACATCTTCAGGATACCTTGAAGAAAAGTTTGTACAATGCTTTTCCAGACCCTGGGAGTTTACCATGTCCTGCTGCTGGCCCTGGACAATGTGTTTCTGATGCTTTTGGTCGTTCAGAGGCAGAGTGGTGGAGAAGGCGGCCGGCTGAGCGATGCCTTTAAAAAATGTTTCAGTCCTGGATCAGCAGCTATTAAGCCCCTGATGCTGATGCAACTGATTAAATTTGCTAGGGATCTGGGATCCCTTGAAGACTGCCACTGCTCCTATTCCACCTGTCCATAATCTAGAATTATATGTTGTATTTAGGGCACCACCAACACCCAAGGCCCAATTTTTCTGCTCCTGATTTACAGGGGCACACCATAACAATTTTTAAATGAATTGACAACTTCAGGCCCAGTTCCTCCATCCAACAAGAGTAACTGTAAGGGGTTACAGTGTTCTGGCACCGCCAACACACAAGGCCCAATTTTTGGCAAACTGTTTGACTGGTGGCTTTCGTCACAATTTGAAAACGAATTGACAACTTCAGGCCCAGTTCCTCCGTCCAACAAGAGTAACTGCAAAGGGTTACAGTGTTCTGGCACCTCCAGCACCCAAGGCCCAATTTTTGGCCACCTGTTTAACTGGGGGATTTTATCACAATTTTTTTAAGTAATTTACAACAGCATGGTCCGCGCAATTTTTTTTAAAAAAATTCAGGTCAGGTCTGAAATGATATTTAAGGGAAACACCGTGCCAAAGTTAAAAGAAAATGACATGGGCTCCCCCCCAAAATCCAAACCAGGCCCTTCAGGTCTGGTATGGATTTTAAGGGGAACCCCGTGCCAAATTTTAAAAAAAAATGACGTTGGGTCCCCCCAAAATCCAAACCAGACCCTTATCCGAGCATGCAGCCCTGGCATGGCAGGAGGGGGTGGGGATGAGCGAGCATCCCCTCCCCTCCGAACCATACCAAGCCACATACCCTCAACATGGGGAGGATGCTTTGAGATCCCCCCGAAAGCACCTTGTCCCCATGTTGATGGAGAGAAATGCCTCATCCCCACAACCCTGGCCGGTGGTTGTGGGGGTCTGCGGGCAGGGGGCTTATCAGAATTTGAAAACCCCCTTTAATAAGGAGGCCCCCAGATCCCGACCCCCCCCCATGTGAATACCCATTCACCAAAAAAGGAATGCAGTTCCTCTTTCTTCTTTCTTCCTCCATCTTCTCCTGGCCCGCTCCTTCTTCTGGTCTTCTTCTTCTTTTAGTCTTCTTGCTTCCTCTCTTCGTCTTCAATCTTCAATCTTTAATCTTCATCTTCTTTCCCCGCCACCGCTCTCTTTGGTTCTGCAGTCCGGCCCCTGCGTGCCTTGCCAAATGGGCGGTCTTCACGATGACAGGACTTTTATAAGAAGGGGCGGGGCCCCCCCATCGAGGTAACTGAGTGAGCCTGCCCCTTTCTGACGTCATGTGATGTCAGAGGGGGCGGGTCAACCATTTACATCACAGCCGCGTTTTTAAATTACAATTTTTCCTATGGAAATGTCATTTTGCTCTGGCTATGTTCTACACCTCACAGAGATGCGTCCTTTTACACAGAGACTAAAAACACCCCCCAGGCACAATATTTAAAAAAACATTTTTCACTTTAAGAATTATTAAAATCACTGCTCCTGAAAAAACGATCGATTTAAAAAGTTTTATTTTTATTGATTCATGTCCCTTAGGGCAGGACCCAGTCCCCATACACTTTTTAGGACAATAACATTGCATACAAGTCTTTAAAATTAGCAATTTTGATTTTTCATGTTCGGGTCCCATAGACTTTAATGGTGTTTCGGATGTTCGCCCTGAACTTTTTGTCTGCTCTCATGTTCTGGTGCAAACCGAACCGGGGGGTGTTCAGCTCATTCCTACCCTAGAAGTATCTCATATCCATGTTCAGATTGTACAAACAAAAAATTCTCAATAGGTGTAGTTAGCTTGATTTGTCATTTTTATATAAATAAATGTTATAAAATGATTATGATTTTCTTTTAGCTGTTCATTTCCTGGGTGTACATATGTAAAGTATTACCAAGTCATTGACATTTTTAACCTCCCTGGCGGTAATCCCGAGTGTGGCTCGGGGTGGATTTTCAGTACCAAGAGCGGTAACCCCGAGCCACACTTGGGATTGCATCGCTGGATCCAGGCAGCGCTACTCACCTTGTCCCCTGGATCCAGCGATGTCCCCCGCCGTGTCTGCGGGCTGTGTCCTCCGCTCCGATGCCTCTGTGTGCCGGGCTCCGTTCCCTGCGAGCGTCGCGTCGCAAGGGGACGGAGACCGGCGGGAAATTCAAAAAGTGAAACACACACAGCACACACAGTACACTGTAATCTTATAGATTACATTACTGTATGAAATCATTACACATCCCCTTTGTCCCTAGTGGTTTGCCCAGAGCCCTGCATGCACTTTTATATAATAAATGTCATTCTTTCTGCCTGGAAACATGAGAATGTCCATGGCAACCAAAAAGTGTCCCTTTACGTCAAAAGTGGTTTTTGATCAGCTAGAAAACAGCAATAGTAAATAAGAATCATTTGCAGAATTGAGTGATACTGATTTTTGGGGAAATTTATCATCAGAAACTGAAAGTGACGACAGCGACAATTCTGCAACTGAGCAAATTTCTGCGTTTTTGGTTTGATTATTATTATTATTATATTTATTGAATACATTTTATTACTATTATATTATTATTTTTGATAATTATTTTTAGTTATTTATTATATTATAATTTATGATTTCATTTTTGAAACTTTTTCATACCCGGGATGTCTACTAGACTGTTGTTTGGACAGATTTAAGTGAGTTATTCCTAAGAATTACAGGCCTACAATATAAATTTTCATGCAAAATTATTGTACCGCTTTCAGCAATAAATTCCAGACTCAGTCATACCGCCAGGGAGGTTAAAGACATACAGGTTCCTAATAGAACTGAAGGAGATGATTTTCATAGTCTAGCGGAGGTGGTATGGGGAAATTTTGGTCAGTCCATTGTAGATCTTTAATTATATAAAGATTAAGAACCCTAGCGCTACACTGCATAGATGTTGCTAGATCATGGCCTATTTACTGCCTGGTACCCGGGTGTAGCGAAACCTTTCTTTGCCCAGAATAATCCTGACTGCTCTGAGTTCCTGGCACTAACTGTGTCTCTTTATTATAATGTATTTTATAGATTGGTTTTTAAACAATCTTTAAAAATGCATTGTGGAATAGAGCGTGAGTCAGTTAGTCCCATGGACACAGAACATTCAAAAAGAGATGCACAGCTACAAAGTTTCTGCACTCAGAGGCTTGGCACCTCTCCATCTTTCCTCATGTAATTATCAATGAGCACCAATGATTTGTCTTTCCAAGCAACCATTGGCCATCCATGGAGGAGGCAGTTACTACTGAACATCAATGTTTGCAGGGGACACTGATCACTTATGCTGCAGAGGATACTGACCATCATGCTGCAGGGGGCACTGACCATAAATGCCGCATGAGGCACAGACCACCAATGCTGCAGAAGGTACTGACTGCCAATCACCAATATTATAGGGACTGCCCACTGCCATTGCCATTGACTGACCACAACCTTTTAAGGGGACACTCCATACTGAATACCAACAATTCCTTTTACCCCTCAACCATGCACTCGGTATGTAGTGCACCCCTCAACCCTGCACTTGGTATGTAGTGCACTCCTCAACCCTGCACTCGGTATGTAGTGCACTCATCAACCCTGCACTCGGTAGGTAGTGCATTCCTCAACCCTGCACTGGGTACGTAGTGCACTCCTCAACCTTTCACTCGGTATGTAGTGCACTCCTCAACCCTGCACTCAGTATATAGTGCACTCCTCAACCCTGCACTCGGTATGTAGTGCACCCCTCAAACATGCACTCGGTATGTAGTGCACTCCTCAACCCTGCACTTTGTATGCAGTGCACCCCTCCACCCTGCACTCGGTATGTAGTGCACTCCTCAACCCTGCACTCAGTATGTAGTGCACTCCTCAACCCTGCACACGGTATGTAGTGCACTCCTCAAACCTGCACTCGGTATGTAGCGCACTCCTCACAACTGCTCTCGGTATGTAGCGCACCCCTCAACCCTCCACTCGGTATGCAGCGAACTCCTTAACCCTGCACTCGGTATGTAGTGCACTCCTCAACCCTGCACTCGGTATGTAGTGAACTCCTCAACCCTGCACTCGGTACGTAGTGCACTCCTCAACCCTGCACTTTGTATGTAGTGCACTCATCAACCCTGCACTCGGAATGTAGTGCACTCCTCAACCCTGCACTCGGTATGAAATGCACTCCTCAACCCTGCACTCGTTATGTAGTGCATCCCTCAAACATGCACTCAGTATGTAGTGCACTCCTCAACCCAGCACTTTGTATGTAGTGCACCCCTCAACCCTGCACTCGGTATGAAGTGCATTCCTCATCCCTGCACTCGGTATGTAGTGCACCCCTCAACCATGCAGTCGGTATGAAGTGCACTCCTCAACCCTGTACTTGGTATGTTGTGCACCCCTCAACCCTGCACTTGGTATGTAGTGCACTCCTCAACCCTGCACTCGGTATGTAGTGCACTCCTCAACCCTGCACTCGGTACGTAGTGCACTCCTCAACTCTGCACTCGGTACGTAGTGCACTCCTTAACCCTGCACTCAGTATGTAGTGCACTCCTCAACCCAGCACTCGGTATGTAGTACACTCCGCATCCCTGCACTCATTATGTAGTGCACTCCTCAACCATGCACTCGGTTTGTAGTGCACTCCTCTACCCTGCACTGTGTATGTAGTGCACCCCTCAACCCTGCACTCAGTATGTAGTGCACTCCTCAACCCTGCACTCGGTATTTAGTGCACTCCTCAACCCTGCACTCTGTATGTAGTGCACTCCTCATCCCTGCACTCGGTATGTAGTGCACCCCTCAACCATGCAGTCGGTATGAAGTGCACCCCTCAACCCTGCACTTGGTATGTAGTGCGTCCCTCAACCCTGCACTCGGTATGTAGTGCACTCCTTAACCCTGCACTCAGTATGTAGTGCACTCCTCAACCCTGCACTCAGTACGTAGTGCACTCCTCAACCCTGCACTTTGTATGTAGTGCACTCATCAACCCTGCACTGGGAATGTAGTGCACTCCTCAACCCTCCTCTCGGTATGAAATGCACTCCTCAACCCTGCACTCGTTATGTAGTGCACTCCTCAACCCGGCACTTTGTATGTCGTGCACCCCTCAACCCTGCACTCGGTACGAAGTGCACCCTTCAACTCTGCACTCGGTATGTAGTGCATTCCTCAACCCTGCACTTTGTATGTAGTGGACCCCTCAACCCTGCTTAGCCAGTGCGATGTACCTGCACAGTAATCTTTGCAGTTTGATATTATTGCAAAGGTCTAGGAAAAGCAAAGTTTCAGCAAAAACACATTAGATTGAATTTTAGGGCAAACAAATGCAATGAACTACCCATATGGTTGGCAAAATGTAAAAGATGAGGTTACATCGAGTACATAGATACCCAGCATGTCAAACCTTAAATTTGTCTGCGCCTGTGAAATGACAACATACTTCTGTACCCTATGTTTTATATAGGCGACATCAACCCTGCACTCGGAATGTAGTGCACTCCTCAATCCTGCACTCGGTATGAAATGCACTCCTCAACCCTGCACTCGTTATGTAGTGCACCCCTCAAACATGCACTCAGTATGTAGTGCACTCCTCAACCCGGCACTTTGTATGTAGTGCACCCCTCAACCCTGCACTCGGTATGAAGTGCATTCCTCATCCCTGCACTCGGTATGTAGTGCACCCCTCAACCATGCAGTCGGTATGAAGTGCACTCCTCAACCCTGTACTTGGTATGTTGTGCACCCCTCAACCCTGCACTTGGTATGTAGTGCACTCCTCAACCCTGCACTCGGTATGTAGTGCACTCCTCAACCCTGCACTGTGTATGTAGTGCACCCCTCAACCCTGCACTCAGTATGTAGTGCTCTCCTCAACCCTGCACTCGGTACATAGTGCACACCTCAACCATGTACTCGGTATGTAGTGCACCTCTCAACCCTGCACTCGGTATGTAGCGCACTCCTCAACCCTGCACTCGGTATGGAGCACACCGCTCAACCCTGCACTCGGTACATAGTGCACTCTTCACCCCTGCACTCGGTATGTAGTGCACTCCTGAACCCTGCACTCGGTATGTAGTGAATTCCTCAACACTGCACTCGGTACATAATGCACTCCTCAACCCTGTACTCAGTATGTAGTGCACCCCTCAACCCTGCACTTGGTATGTAGTGCACTCCTCAACCCTGCTCTCGGTATGAAATGCACTCCTCAACCCTGCAGTTTGATATTATTGCAAAGGTCTAGGAAACGCAAAGTTTCAGCAAAAACACATTAAATTGAATTTTAGGGCAAACAAATGCAATGAACTACCCATATGGTTGGTAAAATGTAAAAGATGAGGTTACATCGAGTAAATAGATACCCAGCATGTCAAACCTTAAATTTGTCTGCGCCTGTGAAATGACAACATGCTTCTGTACCCTATGTTTTATATAAGCGACACTTCAAAAGCTCCCTATAGGTCATCAGTTTAGTGATACGAAGGAGGATTTGTGTTAGAATGATTGCTCTCACACTGGCGTGTGCTGTGATATGTAACACGTGTATCACATTTAACGTTTTCACACGTAGGCCCCCCAATGAATGCATTTATGTTCGCCTTTGTGTATATGGGGGAGGGGCCTCAAAAAATAGTGCATTCCTCAACCCTGCACTCGGTATGTAGTACACCCCTCAACCCTGCACTTGGTATATAGTGCACTCCTCAACCCTGCGCTCAGTACGTAGTGCTCTCCTCAACCTTGCACTCAGTACGTAGTGCTCTCCTCAACCTTGCACTCGGTATGTAGTGCACTCCTCAACCCTGCACTCGGTATGCAGTGCACCCCTCAAACATGCACTCGGTATGTAGTGCACTCCTCAACCCTGTACTTTGTATGTAGTGCACCCCTCCACCCCACACTCGGTGTGTAGTGCACTCCTCAACCCTGCACTCGGTATGTAGTGCACCGCTCAACCCTGCACTCGGTATATAGTGCACTCCTCAACCCTGTACTCGGTATGTAGTGCACTTCTCAACCCTGTACTCGGTATGTATTGCAGTCCTAAACCCTGCACTCGGTATGTAGCACACTCCTCAACCCTGCACTCGGTATGTAGCGCACCCCTCAACCATGCACTCGGTATACAGCTCACTCCTTAACCCTGCACTCGGTATGTAGTGCACTCCTCAACCATTCACTTGGTATGTAGTGCACTCCTCAACCCTGCACTCGGTATGTAGTGCACCCCTCAACCATGCACTTGGTATGTAGTGCATTCCTCAACCCTGCAATCGGTATGTAGTGCACTCCTCAACACTGCACTCGGTATGTAGTGCACTCCTCAACCCTGAACTCGGTATGTAGTGCACTCCTCAACCCTGCACTCTGTATGTAGCTCACTCCTCAACCCTGCACTCGGTATGTAGCGCACCCCTCAACCATGTGGCTCACTCCTTAACCCTGCACTCGGTATGTAGTGCACTCCTCAACCATGCACTTGGTATGTAGTGCACTCCTCAACCCTGCACTCGGTATGTAGTGCACCCCTCAAACATGCACTTGGTATGTAGTGCATCCCTCAACCCTGCACTCGGTATGTAGTGCACTCCTCAACCCGGCACTCGGTATGCAGTGCACTCTTTAGCCTTGCACTCGGTATGTACTGCACTCCTCAACCCTGCACTCGGAATGTAGTGCACTCCTCAACCCTGCTCTCGGTATGAAATGCACTCCTCAACCCTGCAGTTTGATATTATTGCAAAGGTCTAGGAAACGCAAAGTTTCAGCAAAAACACATTAAATTGAATTTTAGGGCAAACAAATGCAATGAACTACCCATATGGTTGGTAAATTGTATCCCATGTCTTCGTACAACAGTAAAGTGTCCGCGTCTGTTTAAATTCCAAACTGTACGACCCATAGATAAATGAGCTACATTGGAGTAGAAAATGTAAAATGGTTGGTATACCCATCAAGTAACGTAAACAAACGGGATTTTAAGTTAAATTACACAAAAACGACTTTGAAACGCAAAGGATCTGGAAACGTTATTATAGTTTGACGTCCCAACTCCTCACGTAAAGTATGGCTCTCGTCCCAACTCCTCACGTGATGTAAGGCTCACGTCCCAACTCCTCACGTCATGTATGGCTCACGTTCCGATTTCTCACGTGACGTATGGCTCACGGCCC
>BLSH010515542.1:113505-123987 GCA_018402905.1 Glandirana rugosa
CACGTGATGTATGGCTCACGTCCCAACTCCCCACGTGAAGTATGGCTGACGTACCAACTTCCCACGTGATGTATGGTGCAGTCGGTATGAAGTGCACCCCTCAACCCTGCACTCGGTATGTAGTGCACCCCTCAACCCTGCACTCGGTATGTAGTGCACTCCTTAACCCTGCACTCAGTATGTAGTGGACTCCTCAACCCTGCACTCGGTATGTAGTGCACTCTTCAACCCTGCACTCGGTATGTAGCGCACTCCTCAACCCTGCACTCGGTATGTAGCGCACCCCTCAACCATGCACTCAGTATGCGGCTCACTCCTTAACCCTGCACTCGGTATGTAGCACACTCCTCAACCCTGCACTCGGTATGTAGTGCATCCCTCAACCCTGAACTCGGAATGTAGTGCACTCCTCAACCCTGCACTCGGTATGCAGTGCACTCCTTAACCCTGCACTCGGTATGTAGTGCACCCCTCAACCCTGCACTCGGTATGCAGTGCACTCCTCAACCCTGCACTCGGTATGTAGTGCACTCCTCAACCCTGAACACGGTATGTAGTGCACTCCTCAACCCTGCACTCGGTATGTAGGGCACTCCTCAACCCTGCACTCGGTATGTAGCGCACCCCTCAACCATGCACTCAGTATGCGGCTCACTCCTTAACCCTGCACTCGGTATGTAGTGCACTCCTCAACCATGCACTTGGTATGTAGTGCACTCCTCAACCCTACACTCGGTATGTATTGCACCCCTCAACCATGCACTTGGTATGTAGTGCACTCTTCAACCCTGCTCTCGGTATGCAGTGCACTCCTTAACTCTGCACCCGGTATGTAGTGCACTCCGCAACCCTGCACTCGGTATGTAGTGAACTCATCAACCCTGCACTCGGTTAGCAGTGCACTCCTCAACCCTGCACTCGGTATGTAGCACACTCCTCAACCCTGCACTCGGTATTTAGTGCACTCCTCATCCCTGCACTCTGTATGTAGTGCAATCCTCATCCCTGCACTCTGTATATAGTGCAATCCTCATCCCTGCACTCGGTATGTAGTGCACCCCTCAACCATGCAGTCGGTATGATGTGCACCCTTCAACCCTGCACACGGTATGTAGTGCACCCCTCGACCCTGCACTCGGTATGTAGTGCACTCCTTAACCCTGCACTTGGTATGTAGTGCACTCCTCAACCCTGCACTCGGTACATAGTGCACTACTCAACCCTGCACTTGGTACGTAGTGCACTCCTCAACCCTGCACTCGGTATGTAGTGCACTCCTCAACCCTGCACTTGCTATGTAGTGCACTCCTCAACCCTGCACTCGGTATGTAGTGCACCCCTCAACCCTGCACTCGGTATGTAGTGCACTCCTCAACCCTGCACTCGGTATTTAGTGCACTCCTCAACCCTGCACTCTGTATGTAGTGCACTCCTCATCCCTGCACTCGGTATGTAGTGCACCATTCCCCATGCACTCGGTATGAAGTGCACCCCTCAACCCTGCACTGAGTATGTAGTGCACTCCTCAACCCTGTACTCGGTATGTAGTGCACTCCTCAACCCTGCACTCGGTATGTAGTGCACTCCTCAACCATGCACTCGGTATGTAGTGCACTCCTCAACCATGCACTCGGTATGTAGTGCACCCCTCAAACATGCACTCGGTATGTAGTGCACTTCTCAACCCTGCATTTTGTATGTAGTGCACCCCTCAACCCTGCACTCAGTATGTAGTGCACTCCTCAACCCTGCACTCGGTATGTAGTGCACCCCTCAACCATGCACTCGGTATCTAGTGTACTCCTCTACCCTGCACTGTGTATGTAGTGCACCCCTCTACCCTGCACTCAGTATGTAGTGAACTCCTCAAACATGCACTCGGTATGTAGTGCACTCCTCAGCTCTGCACTCGGTATGTAGCGCACTCCTCAACCCTGCACTCGGTATGTAGTACACCCCTCAACCCTGCACTCGTTACGTAGTGCACTCTTCACCCCTGCACTCGGTATGTAGTGCACTCCTTAACCCTGCACTGTGTATGTAGTGCACTCCTCAACCCTGCACTGTGTATGTAGTGCACTCCTCAACCCTGCACTCAGCATTTAGTGCACTCCTCAACCCTGCACTCGGTATGTAGTGCACTCCTCATCCCTGCACTCGGTATGTAGTGCACCCTTCAACCATGCAGTCGGTATGAAGTGCACCCCTCAACCCTGCTCTCGGTATGTAGTGCACCCCTCAACCCTGCACTCGGTATGTAGTGCACTCCTTAACCCTGCACTCGGTATGTAGTGCACTCCTCAACCCTTCACTCGGTATGTAGTGCACTCCTCAACCCTGCACTCGGTATGTAGCGCACTCCTCAACCCTGCACTCGGTATGTAGCGCACCCCTCAACCATGCACTCAGTATGCGGCTCACTCCTTAACTCTGCACTCGGTATGTAGCACACTCCTCAAACCTGCACTCGGTATGTAGTGCATCCCTCAACCCTGCACTCGGTATGTAGTGCACTCCTCAACCCTGCACTCGGTATGCAGTGCACTCCTTAACCCTGCACTCGGTATGTAGTGCACTCCTCAACCCTGCACTCGGTATGTAGTGAACTCATCAACCCTGCACTCGGTTACATAGTGCACTCCTCAACCCTGTACTCGGTATGTAGTGCACCCCTCAACCCTGCACTCGGTATGCAGTGCACTCCTCAACCCTGCACTCGGTATGTAGTGCACTCCTCAACCCTGAACTCGGTATGTAGTGCACTCCTCAACCCTGCACTCGGTATGTAGCGCACTCCTCAACCCTGCACTCGGTATGTAGCGCACCTTTCAACCATGCACTCAGTATGCGGCTCACTCCTTAACCCTGCACTCGGTATGTAGTGCACTCCTCAACCATGCACTTGGTATGTAGTGCACTCCTCAACCCTACACTCGGTATGTATTGCACCCCTCAACCATGCACTTGGTATGTAGTGCACTCTTCAACCCTGCTCTCGGTATGCAGTGCACTCCTTAACCCTGCACTCGGTATGTAGTGCACTCCTCAACCCTGCACTCGGTATGTAGTGAACTCATCAACCCTGCACTCGGTTACATAGCGCACTCCTCAACCCTGTACTCGGTATGTAGTGCACCCCTCAACCCTGCACTCGGTTAGCAGTGCACTCCTCAACCCTGCACTCGGTATGTAGCACACTCCTCAACCCTGCACTCTGTATTTAGTGCACTCCTCATCCCTGCACTCTGTATATAGTGCAATCCTCATCCCTGCACTCTGTATATAGTGCAATCCTCATCCCTGCACTCGGTATGTAGTGCACCCCTCAACCCTGCACACGGTATGTAGTGCACCCCTCGACCCTGCACTCGGTATGTAGTGCACTCCTTGACCCTGCACTTGGTATGTAGTGCACTCCTCAACCCTGCACTCGGTACGTAGTGCACTACTCAACCCTGCACTTGGTACGTAGTGCACTCCTCAACCATGTACTCGGTAAGTAGTGCACTCCTCAACCCTGCACTCGGTATGTAGTGCACTCCTCAACCCTGCACTTGCTATGTAGGGCACTCCTCAACCCTTCACTCGGTATGTAGTGCACTCCTCAACCCTGCACTCGGTATGTAGTGCACCCCTCAACCATGCACTCGGTATGTAGTGCACTCCTCTACCCTGCACTGTGTATGTAGTGCACCCCTCTACCCTGCACTCAGTATGTAGTGAACTTCTTAACCCTGCACTCGGTATGTAGTGCACTAATCAGCTCTGCACTCGGTATGTAGCGCACTCTTTACTCCTGCACTCGGTATGTAGTGCACTCCTTAACCCTGCACTCGGTATGTAGTGCACTCCTCAACCCTGCACTCTGTATGTAGTGCACTCCTCATCCCTGCACTCTGTATGTAGTGCACTCCTCATCCCTGCACTCGGTATGTAGTGCACCATTCCCCAAGCACTCGGTATGAAGTGCACCCCTCAACCCTGCACTCAGTATGTAGTGCACTCCTCAACCCTGCACTCGGTATGTAGTGCACCCCTGAACCATGCACTCGGTATGTAGTGCATTCTTTAACCCTGCACTGTCTATGTAGTGCACCCCTCAATCCTGCACTCGGTATGTAGTGAATTCCTCAACCCTGCACTCGGTATGAAGTGCACTCCTCAGCTCTGCACTCTGTATGTAGCGCACTCCTCAACCCTTCACTCGGTATGTAGTTCACCCCTCAACCCTGCACTCGTTACATAGTGCACTCTTCACCCCTGCACTCGGTATGTAGTGCACTCCTTAACCCTGCACTCGGTATGTAGTGCACTCCTCAACCCTGCACTCGGTATGTAGTGCAGCCTTCAACCCTGCACTCGGTATGTAGTGCACTCCTCAACCCTGCACTGTGTGTGTAGTGCACCCCTCTACCCTGCACTCAATATGTAGTGAACTCCTCAACCCTGCACTCGGTATGTATTGCACTCCTCAGCTCTGCACTTGGTATGTAGCGCACTCCTCAACCCTGCACTCAGTATGTAGTACACCCCTCAACCCTGCACTTGTTACGTAGTGCACTCTTCACCCCTGCACTCGGTATGTAGTGCACTCCTTAACCCTGCACTCGGTATGTAGTGCACTCCTCAACCCTGTACTCGGTATGTAGTGCAGCCTTCAACCCTGCACTCGGTATGTAGTGCACTCCTCAACCCTGCACTGTGTGTGTAGTGCACCCCTCTACCCTGCACTCAATATGTAGTGAACTCCTCAACCCTGCACTCGGTATGTATTGCACTCCTCAGCTCTGCACTTGGTATGTAGCGCACTCCTCAACCCTGCACTCAGTATGTAGTACACCCCTCAACCCTGCACTTGTTACGTAGTGCACTCTTCACCCCTGCACTCGGTATGTAGTGCACTCCTTAACCCTGCACTCGGTATGTAGTGCACTCCTCAACCCTGAGCTCGGTATTTAGTGCACTCCTCAACCCTGCACTCTGTATGTAGTGCACTCCTCATCCCTGCACTCGGTATGTAGTGCACCCCTCAACCATGCAGTCGGTATGAAGTGCACCCCTCAACCCTGCACTCGGTATGTAATGCACCCCTCAACCCTGCAATCGGTATGTAGTGCACTCCTTAACCCTGCACTCAGTATGTAGTGCACTCCTCAACCCTGCACTCGGTACGTAGTGCACTCCTCAACTCTGCACTCGGTATGTAGTGCACTCCTCAACCCTGCACTTTGTATGTAGTGGACCCCTCAACCCTGCTTAGCCAGTGCTATGTACCTGCACACTAATCTTTGCAATTTGATATTATTGCAAAGGTCTAGGAAACGCAAAGTTTCAGTAAAAAACACATTAAAGTGATTTTTAGGGCAAACAAATGCAATGAACTACCCATATGGTTGGTAAAATGTAAAGGATGAGGTTACATCGAGTAAATAGATACCCAGCATGTCAAACCTTAAATTTGTCTGCGCCTGTGAAATGACAACATGCTTCTGTACCCTATGTTTTATATAAGCGACACTTCAAAAGCTCCCTATAGGTCATCAGTTTAGTGATACAAAGGAGGTTTTGTGTTAGAATTATTGCTCTCACACTGGCGTGTGCGGTGATATGTAACACGTATATCACAATTAACGTTTTCACACGTAGGCCCCCCCAAGGAATCCATTTATATTTGCCTGTGTGTATATGGGGAAGGGGCCTCAAAAAATTTTTTTTGGGGGGGCCGGATTTAATATGTAACTATTTTCTTGTAAAAAAGTTTTTTTTGGGGTTTTTTAGCTCTTTTTTTTATTGCATGGGGGATAAAAAGTCCCCTATGCAATGACTTTTAGGTGACATGTTCTCTTTAATGACACATGCAGGGTCTAAAAGACCCCCAATGTCTCCTCTGGGCTTCACTGAATGCATTGCAATGCAATACATACATCCCTTCCCGGCTATGCTAGCCAGGGAAAGTAACAGGGTGACCTGGAAGTGACATCATAGACGTCGCTTTCCGGGTCACAGAAAGATTGGCAGAATGTCCCCTCTTCTATCTCCCCTCAACCCGCCATGTCAGTCCCAGGCCCACAGACGGGCAGGCAGAGCCTGGAATGCATGCCGCTGGTACCAGGGGGGTGTGGAGGCAGTCGGGTGGTAGCACAGCCACCTGTATGCATCCGTCTGACAGGCAGGAGTGTGCCTGCAGTCACTGGATTGTGTGTGAAACCCCCCCGCTGCAAGGTCCATACCACGCATGGACCTGGCAGCGAAAGGGTTAAAAATCCTGTCTGTTTGCCATTCATTTCCCTAAAGTTCCACTATAATTATATGGATATGTAGAACCAACAATTTACATACAGCCCCCAAGGAGCTTACAATCTAAGGTCCATATCTCACATACTAAGGACACTTTAGACAGATGCCAGTTAACCTACCATCACGTCTTTGGAAACCCACACAGAAAGAATGTTCAAACTTGCAGCTGGTGTTCTGACTGGGATTTGAACCAGGGACCCTTGAACCACAAGGGTAGAAGTGCTAACCACTAAGCCACCATACTGGTTGTGTCTGACAGTCTTTAGGCTAGGCTTGCTAAGCAAGGGAAATCACTTGATCGGACGGAAAACAAACAAACTCTGTGTCCTGACCGGGAAACAAAGCAAGGGAACCCCAACACTGGCAAGGCAGAAATGCTAACCACTAAGCCATTGTAGCAGCCATTTCTGGCAGGAATTACTGTACTCAAGTAGAGAAATCGCCTTTTCCCCTTTAGAGTGGATGGGAGAGAATTTGCAGCACCTGCGGCTGTCTGAATACCTGAACATCTGTTAGTGGGATGTTATCACGTTACTGCAATGTGTAGGTGTGATTGGGCCCTAAAAGAGGAAGTAAACCCTGATGGGTTTTACTTCCTCTTTGTTACTTTTTATTACCCTGCAATATAAAAGCATAATAGGCTAGTATACATTGCATACTAGTCTATTATGTGACACTTACTTGCATTGGAAGCCCGCACTCTCCCCGCTCCAGGAAGCGTCCATCTTTGCCCCTCTTCCTTCCAGGACTGCGGACTCCGGCTCTGTGATAGGCCGGAGCCGTGTGACGTAACTCCCGTGCATGCGCGTGGGAGCCGCCAATCGCGGCATGATCTCAGTGAAGAAACGGCATGGAGGCAGATTCTTCACTGCGCATGTGCCCCATGACATCGGCACATGGAAGTACTCTGTATATCTCCTAAACCGTGCAGTTTTAGGAGATATGTAGGGAACCTACAGGTAGGCCTTATTATAGGCTTACCTGTAGGTTAAAGTGGTTGTCAAGAGTTGACAACCACTTTAAAGTACATGTTGAATGCTTGAGAATTATTAGGCATGTGCGATACGTTTCATTCCGAATTTGTTTTTCAACAAATTTTTAGAAATTTGGCAATTCAGACGAATCCGAATTTCCGAAGTTCCAATTTGCAAATTTTTCCGAATTTTCATTTTTTTGAATACGAAACTTCGGTAATCCGAATACTGCAATTCAGAAATTCTGTAATCAGAACAGCCGAAAATCCAAAATTCGGAAATCCAAAACTGCGAAAATAAGAAAGAACATTTCAAATAATAACTAAACTAATAAATAATTATTCAATTATAGGTATTGGAATTTCCTTGAAAATATGGCTGTTAGTGATAAATTTCGTATTTATGTTCACTAGCAGTCAAATTTGAAAGGAAATTCCAATAATTATAATTTAATAGTTATTTATTAGTTAGTCCTTATTTCAAATGTTCTTTCTTATTTTCGCATTTCTGAATTTCCGATTTTTCCGATTTTTGCATTTTTTACATCCGAATTTCCAAATATCGAATTTCGGAATTTTCGAATTGCTGAATTTCTGAATTCCAAATCCCGAATTTTCGAATGTTCGAAATCTTCAGACCAGAATTCCCGAATTTCTGAAAAAATAAAAAAACAAATGGAACGAAAACGAACAATTTTTTTGGCCGTGCACAGGTCTAAGAATTATTGAAACATTCTTATTCCTAGATTTGGTTTTAATGGGTATTGGCCAATCTCATGCCACCCTTTGCCAGCCAGATATTCTTACCAATACACTTGATCCCACCATTATTCCTTGTAGGTAAAAGGTCAGATAGCATTGTGATCCGTAGGCCCACCATGTGAGGGTTGTGCAAGCAGCCGCACATTTCCTCATTCTGAGTTGCTTGTTGCGCCCAGTTGAGGTCTTTTAACCACTTTCCGACCACCTAACTGTAAATGTACCTCATTACTGCCATAGGTGCAACTCCCGCCCCTTCACAGTCAATTCTGAGCTTACAGGATCCGTCGGTAGGCCCGGAACCGATCCGATACAGCAATGGCTAGGCAGGAAGCCGAGTGAGGGCAAGAGAGTCCCCACTCCGTTCTATGCCCTTGGAGGACCGGAGCGACCTCCGACCTCACTTCCAGCCCGCAGGCAGATTGACGGGATTTTTTTTCTTAAAGTCAAGATGAATTATTTTATGGATAGAGGATAGGTACCTCCACAAACTGGGGTGTATATTGCCATCATCCCCTTAATTCATCATCACAGTACCCCTTCTTATTTGGGATTTTTAAGGCAATTTGAAACAAATCATTTCTTTAAGATATACATTTATTGAGAAAGTTAATATTGAAGCATAGATAAAAACAACAGATAAGACAAGATGAATTATTTTATTTATTTATTTATTTGCTTTTAACTATAAGGGCTCTTTCACACATACGGTCCGTTTGGGTCCGCCTGTCAGTTTTTTAGGCGGACCCAAACGGATGCTCCATTGTCCTCTATGGAGCGGTGGATGTCAGCGGTGACATGTCCGCTGACACCCGATCCGCTCCGATCCGCCAGAAACAGACGGATGGAAGTCCTATTTTCCATCTGCCTGGCGGATTGGATCGGATGAGCACGGACAGACGGTCCGTGCTCATTGGATTCTCCATAGAGGAGAGCGGAGCTCTGACAGGTCAGTCTCTGCACGGAGTGCAGAGACGGTCCTGTCATCCGTCTGCTCAGCGGGGATCAACGGATGGATCCCCGCTGAGCAGCGGAGCCTGTCAAAATGGGCTCCGCATGTGTGAAAGGACCCTAAGTGAGAGATTTGGGGGTCTTTTTGATCTCTCGTCATGCTTATTTCTATTACAAGGGATGTTTACATTCCTTATAATAGGAATAAAAGTGATTAAAAAAATTAAATGGACAGCGTAAAAATAAAAAGTAAAATAAATAAGAAAAAAAAAAGTAAAGCGCCCCATCCCCCCGTGCTCACGTGCAGAAGCGAATGCATACTTAAGTCGCACACACATATGTAACCGGTGTTCAAACCACACATGTGAGGCATTACCGAGAACGTTAGAGCGAGAGCAATAATTCTAGCGCTAGACCTCCTCTGTAACTTTAAACTGGTAACCTGTAAAAAAAGAAAAATGACACCTACGGAGATTTTTAAGTACCGAAGTTTGTTGCCATTCCACGAGTGTGCAGTTTTAAAGCGTGACATGTTAGGTATCTATTTACTCTGCGTAACATCATTTTTCACATTATACAAAAAAATTGGGCCAACTTTACTCTTTTTTTTTAATTCATTAAAGTGTATTTTTTCCCAAAAAATTGCATTTGAAAGACCGCTGCAAAAATACAGTGTGACATAAAACATGACCGCCATTATCATCTCTGGGTTCGCTTCTAAAAAATATATATATAATATTTGGAGGTTCTAAGTAATTTTCTAGCAAAAAATACAGATTTTTACTTTTTAAACAACAAATGTCAGGAAAAGGCCTGGTCAGCAAGTGGTTAATAATCAGAAGCAGGGGAGCGTCTTGGCAGGAGCATAATGTGATTATGACGTTCAGCCAGACAAGTGGAACCGTATTAACATTGTAGTCTGAAAGTCGCACTCTGTTTTTCTGCAGAGAAGGGGAAACTATATTTGGACTTCAGTTCTTTCTTACCTAGGTTTTATTAAGGAGCTGGTCTATTTATGAGGGTTCATTTACACATGCATCCCCCTCTGAAGAGGGATTTATCATTGCACAAACATCAAGGAGGCGTTATTTTGCCTACTCATTGCTTAACCGCTTGCCGACCGCTGGTCGGCAATTGACGGCGACAAAGTGGCTCTGTAACGCAAATCGCCGTCATACGACGGCGGGCGCGATACAGAGCCACTGTGAGCGCGCGCGCGCTCACTGTGTTCGGGGGGGGGCCAGGGAGCGGGTGCGGCGGCTTCGATTGCCGCCGGCCACCCGCGATGCCCCCCCCCGGAGCGAATGAGCGGAGGTCCGTGTAAGTAAACACGGACCTCCGCTCTGTGTGAGGGGGAAGGGATGTGATCACAGCCTTCCCGTACATGAAGGCTGTGACCACTTCCCTTCCCCAGCTAGGCAAGCCCCCCTACAGTTAGAACACGCCCAGGGAACATACTTAACCCTTAGCGCGCCCCCTGCAGGTTAACCCCTTCACTGCCA
>BLSH010515635.1:9283-26406 GCA_018402905.1 Glandirana rugosa
TGTTGGGGGTGGAGAGGCGGGAGGGGGGTTATTATTGGGGCTGGAGAGGCAGGAAGGGAGTTGTTGTTGGGGTGGAGGGATTGGAGGTGGGTTGTTTTTGAGGGTGGAGAGGCAGGATGTTTATGGTTATTGGGGGTGGAGATGTGTGTAGCCATGTGCTCCCTTGAGAGTGGCTGGTAGTAGTGCTTCATCTTATAGCTGCCCTCAATCACACCATATATCATACATCCGGAGACACTGAACAGGCAGTCTCTTGTTTTTGTTTTTTTATTTAGGGGAAATAACTTGGATGGGGATAAGGGATGACAGTGGGATGCCCAAACAATTATGGTACACAAACTCCATATACAGTCCTGTTTATGCATATTTGCACGGCAGACTATCCTTCTGCAGACTGTGCAGACCTCACAAAGCTCCAGCACTCAACTTGCTGACCGTTTCTTCTACAGTTCTCTCTCTATCACAGAACTTGCAGATTATCACTCTTTTACTTCTCTCCAGCACATCACTTAGTTTTTAGCCTGAAAGGAAATTTATCAAGCTTCTCTATTCCTTTCTCTTCACCATGGCTAGCACATGGTGAGGCCTACTCTGTATCAGCAGGACCTCAGGAACACCCATTACAGGCCAGGGATTTGGGGCCCCTGAATGTGTAGCAAAGTACTTGAGTGCTAGCCGGGCCTTTGATGGACTACAACTCCCACCCCATCTCTCTTCCAGGTCCCAACGACCTGATTTTCCTTAGTGACTCTCCTTCACCTGACTGGCCTGCACAGACTGTCCACTATTCCTCTCCTAGCCTGCTCCAGCTCTTTCTCCTGCAGCTCACAGGGTCCGTCACTCGCCAAACCGGTGGATCACTTTTAAGTCTCTCTGTAGCACTTCCTCTGTTCTCCTATTCCCCTGTGAAACTCCAGGAATCACCACCACTCCTGGCTGCAACTGAACCTCCAGGCCTCAAGGTCACCCCTCCCAGATGGGGGTGACCTCCTGGGTAGAGGCATCCACAGCGCCTCTTATACATCTCCAGACTTCCACCCGACACTCTTCCATCCCGACTGACCCAACCCAGAGTATATAATTAGGCCTGCCCCCTGCCAATCCAGATTGGGGATTGGTCAGGGCTTCCTATGACACTCTAAATTATGACACCTTTTGTCCCACCTTCATTCTGGAAAGTTCCAGTGCCTCCCAGTAGAAGGTAGGAGGGTTTAGTGACCTCATCTGTTGGGCTGCCCCAGACCTTCCTGAGCCACTCCCCAAGCCCAGATCAAAACATTCAGGCACTATATATTTTTTTCTCTTTTTCTATATATTTTTTGCATTAGGAGGACTAAATCTGGAAATGGTTGGTGGAGCATGAAATGCTTTTTGAGTATAATTACTCTCTTAGATTATATCTAGCTATAGGAGTAAAAGGGTAATCCTGGCCATGGGTAAAGTGTGATTTAGAAGGGGGAGGGGTGAGTGATGCTGTATGGCGGGGGGGGGGGTTCGTTTTTTGTTCTCACCTGGGTCTGTGGAGCGGGTTGTGGGTAGCCTGCGGTCAACCACATTGGTCAAGGGTAAACCATTAGGTTATGTTGTTTGTTTTATATGTTTGAATATATTGTAATGTGGAAAAATTGAATAAATAGAAATTAAAAAAAAAAAAAAACATTCAGGCACATACAGCCAGGCCTGACTAAATTTTACCTCACCTAGCAAACCCCTGCTAGAAAACGACGCACCTATACTATGGGGGCACTACAGGTGGGAAGGGGTTGTTGTTGGGGGTGAAAAGGTGGGAGGGGGGTTGTTGTTTGGGTGGAGAGCGGTTGTTGGGGTGGAGGGATTGGAGGGAGGTTCTTGTTGGGGGTGGAGAGGCAACGGGGGGGTTGTGTAAGCAGGGGAGTAAATCAGCACTCAATCAAGGGGGTTTATGGGAGGCAGCGGGGTGTCAGTACTCAGAGGAGGAGGGGGCACACGCTGCACTCACAGTTATTTACTGTACTCTAGGCTCTCTGATTGGCTGCAATGGCGGTCAGTCAATCCTGGTTGCCAGGAGACTTCACAAGCAACGATCTTCCTCCATATTCTACCAATGGAAGCAATGGATGGGAAATGCAGGGCGGGGGGTATTTGCGGTTTGGAAACCCCACAGCTGCCAATCACTGCCCCCGCCCTCCCTGCTCCAAGAAGTTCTGCAGCAGCTGAGACTCCCTGGGAAAGTTATCAGATGTGGGGGCAGGGGGAGCCTGGCTCAGGGCAGGACACGTTGCCTCTGAGGAAGACACACTACTTTCTCTGCAGAATGAAATCACCCAGCAGCCACCTGCAGAGGAGGGAGGGAGGGGCGGAATGCAGCACATCACCAGGGAAGAGACTTAGCCCACTCAGACTGAGCTAAGGGGGTGGGGCAGGGTCAGTAGAGGAGATACTGCGGGGATGTGACTTAACCCATGCCGGGCTGGATACAAAGTTACAGAAGGAGAAAACAAATTCACTTGACTAATCAGTGTGGGCTCAAGAGGCAGCTGCTTTTGTGCCCCACAACAATGAATAGGCCCTGGGCAGCTGCCCCTTTTGCCCTGTGTTAAAGACGGCCCAGTGTGCAGTGAAGTTGTGGTGCCTTCCTGCTGTGTGTTCTCTGCCAGTTTTGTTGTGCTAGTTGTGATAATAGTACCAGTCCAGCCAGAGGCAAAACAAAATAAAGGGCACTAGGGTTCTAGGATTTCAAAATAACCTGGAACACTCCTAGGCACTGCAACTAAAAGTAAGATGTGCCACCTGCACTGCAGTAATAGTGGGAAGGACTTATAGGGGCATAATTAAATTGGGCCTGAGGCTACATGCTGTATACCCAATATACAAATGCCACAGTCCTTGTAAACACAAAATATGTTTGTGGAAGGGGTTGCGAACATGACACAGGTACCAGTCTGAGAGCACTTTGTGAATGCAAAACATTCCCTAACTGGACAAGGTGGCAAGGCAGGCCAGCGACCTATTGCCCACCACTTACAGTATTACTGCACCGCTTGTCTACCATTCACCTCTGAACCCGTTTGTCTGCTGCTCACCAGAACATTTCTCAGAAAGTCACCATCCACTGCTCACCTCTGCACCCCTCTTTCACGACTGCTCACTTACACGTACACATCATGCATCCCTTCTGCCTAATGCATGCATGCAATGCAGCCCCTCTTCGCATATCCATACAATGCGGCCCCTCTTCACATATGCATGCAATGTAGCCCCCTGCCTCACAAACATACAGTGCCGTCCCCCTCACACATATATACAATGCATCCCCCTCCTCATACATACATGTAATGCTGCACCCTTCTTCACACATACAATGCAGCCCCTCTCCTCAAATATATAAACAATGCAGTCCCGATTCCCCTCACACATACAAATAATGCAGCTGCCCACAATAGTAACTCACCATAATCTTCCAGAAGATAACTGCATTGACTCTAGAACAACATATAACATGTAGCCAGATGAAGGAAAACTTCAAACTAGCTCAATAGCTCTGGTGAGGTAGCTTCCACACAACAAAGCGTCCCTCAACTGGCACCCAACATTAGCACAAACCATAGAAATACAGAAAAGAATGCTGGATCAAAACTGAATAAAAAATCTGAGATAATTGTATTAATTGTTGGTTAAAAAAATGGCAACATCACTCCTCTTTCATCAGGGCTCAACACAGGATAAAACTTGGATGGACTCAGCAAAAACAGTGAATTCACAAATCTATTTTAGGACTAATATTAAACTCTCCACATGAAGTAACAACTTGACAGCAGTTGCTGAGCAGCAATGGAGTTGCTCAGCAACTGCTATCAAGTTGTTACTCCATGTGGCGAATTTAATGCTGGTTCTAATATAGATTTGTGAAGTCACATGTTTTATCCTGTGTAGAGCCCTGATGAAAGGGGGTGGTTTTACCCTCGAAATGCGCTGGCTGTTTTATATGTATATTAAAAATTAAAATTATCAAGGACTCTTATCTGTTTTTGGTCTTATGCTCCTTTCAGCGGTTCTATAGTTTTATTGAAGACTGCATGGCTGGGGGCTGTAGAGTGAATACTGGTTGGGCAGTGCCATAAGAGGCAGACAATTTTGAAGGGGGGTGCACACTACCAAGCAGTACATGGCACCCCTCTTTCCCCATGTAAGAACTTTTTATCCAGGGAAGCTGCCCCCCCCACCCCCGCCATCATGGCCATGGGCAAAATAAGTGCTCTCCTTGGACACTTCAGTGTGGAGGAGCACACACACAATCAGCAAATTTACTCTCCATCCCCCTTAATTGTATTACAAAAATATAAAGGTATAAATAGTTTATAATAGAGGGGTAAACATGGACCCAATGTCCTTCAGGTATGAGAAGTATCAAAGCAACAGTTCATTTATGAAGAAAGTCTGTCTGTGATTGGCAGTAATCAATTCCTATATATTTTACAACAACAGTCAATGCATAGGAGAAAACCTATCAACATATGATTGGCAGTAGTCTTATCAGCTCACCAGGAGTAGTAAATGATAGAGCAAAATAAAACATCCATCCAGCATCACCACGTGCATAGGGACATGAGTGAGCCTTCACCCAAACATTACACTTACTAGAAATACATATGTATGAGCATCAGCCCATGACAGGAATATAAACCTCTTCAGTGGATGTTGCAGGATAAATGGGATTGATATCCAGATCATTACACTTAATAAAAAAGCTCACCAGCCAGGAGCCCAAAACAGCTTACATAGTGTAGTATTTTATTTGATTTATAAAATATTATATAAAAGCTTAATAACATAATAAAACAGAGTAAGTGCACTTACTATATCACATAGATTGCCTGCATTTTCTGCATTTATATAATTTTAACAAATTTTATGGTACCTTCAATATCATTTTGAAATTTTGTAAAATGCTCATTGAGGGAAACAGACATGAATGATGTCAAGTCATAATTAAAAAAAAGAGGTGCAAATGTTCTTGTTTCTCCAATACTTTAATTGCATGAGTTTTCAAATACCAGTGAAAGTCTTTGTAACCCTTAACCCTGGAGGAGCCACTGGATCTCCATGGTTCTCTCTTCTTGTGCCTTGACTCTGGTGGCAGGGCCAGGCCATGCCACTGTTTATAATGGTGGTTTACGCCGGAGGCAAGCACACTAATGGCACAGGCGTGTACTGGCTTTATATGAGAGCCAGAGTGAAAGCTCAGGGCTCCACCCTCCCAAGGGGGTCAGTGTGTGAAGGGAGCCATGAGAGGTGCTGGTGTGCACCATGGTGTCCAGGTCAGGACAGGCCAAGGCCCGAGCTTGAGAGAGTCTATGAGGGACAGAGCAGCTAGGAAGCTGTAGGGAGAGTCCATGAGGGACAGATCAGCTAGGAAGCTGTAAGGAAGATGCAGAGCTGGGGTGCAGCACCTGTGCATAAACATTGAGAGGTGTTTCATGATCAAGAGGGCCAAAAAGGTACTAATGTTCAGAAGGGACCCTGAAGAGGTACTCGGAGCAGTAAAGTTGCCACAAGAGAGCCAGGAGGCTGAATGTTTTGTTTGATTCATAGTGATGGTGAGAACTCCCTGCGTGGGAAGACATAGCTGTATGAATTTTGACTTTCTTTTAAATAAAAGTGGGCAGGCAAGCCCTGAAAACTATTTCTGGCGTGGTGTAGACTCATTGTTTTGGCACTACCATTGAGCATAGAAACCCAGACGTGTCACAATCTACTAACAGCTCTATCCTCTCTAACAGACCTGGCTGGGTAGAGGATTTCTGCAAACAACTATGAACACACAAATATAAACATCCCACACACAACTATGCAAAGGCACCAGAAACTGTCACCAAACTGGTTGTCTGTAAGTGGGGTATATTGTCACAAGTGTGCAATAATGATTCAGTCAGTGGAAGAAAAAGTTATTGCTCTGCATGGATTAACAGTTAGGTTCCAGTCACACTTAGGCAATTTGAATCGAGGGCAGAATTGCTATGATTCTATCCAAGATTACACAACTGCAGCAAAATGTGGGATACGTTTGCAATGCCATTATCTGTCAATGGCACTCCAAATGCAGAACGATTTTGCCACAATTGTCTTGGATTGCTCCGGAACTTCTTTTGGGCGATACGTGTTCCATGATTTTGTGTGCGCAATTTTGCCGCAAGTTGTCGCCTGATAATTGCGGCAAAATTGCCCCGCATTTGGGGTGTCATTGAGAAATAATGGCATCACAAAACGTGTCCCGCGTTTTGCAGCGTTTATGGAATTGCGGGCAGGATCCTGGAGATTCTGCCTCCATTTCAAATCACCTAGGTGTAAATGAAGCCTTAGAGTAACAGTTAGAGGCATTAGGTTACAGTAAAGTTGGCCATAGATAATACGATTTATTTTAAAAGGCAGGACTAAAAACACTCATAGAATGGATTAAGTAGCAGGCTCATCAGTGGGATGTACCTTATTGTGCATCCTAAGCCTGCAGCAGCAGCAGTTGTCCTCAATCCTCAAAGTTGTCCAGCAGGGTGGGATTCAACAGTCACCAAGATGACTGCCCAGCGATTTCCCCCCCGCATGACGCTTGCGCTCCACGCTGGTCCTGGAAATCACCGGGCCTCCATCTTGCTGGTTATTGGATCCCATGCTGGGGCCTGGCTTTGAGGATCGAGGGCCACTGCTGCAGGCTGAGGACGCACAATAAGCAGGTACATCCTACTAATGAGCCTGTTACCTTAACACTTTTTTTTGATCCTGCCTCTTCCACGGAATGTACACCACTCCTCCGTGCTTGTGATCACCACTCCCAACATATAATAAGTCACACTAACCAGACCAAGACAGGCTTGTTAATAAGGTTAGCTCCTGATATTCCAACAATCCATTTTCACCATATAGTGATGATCAGCAACACAGGCTTGTTAGTAAGGTTAGCTCCCAATATTTGAATAATCCACTTTTACCATACTTTAAATACTGATTCCATGCAACAATTTTCATTAAAAAGAAGGAGGTCACAATAGGGCAGTACCATAAACCACTTTTATTACGCACAGTTATTAAATCCCCAAACATATTGTAAAACATGGCATCAAAGAAATCAAAGAGGCCGTCAGTGAACACGCTCCCCATCAGCGAGCCGGCTCGCCAACTTCCAGCTTACGTCACATTCCGCGCGTCACTTCTGGGTCAGTGTCCCTACGTCACTCCCGGTCATGCGTGGTAACGCACTAACACGCTTTGTCCACAGGATCTCCTCAAAGGGCCAAACTGCACATTACAACTAACTGATTTTAAAAGGGCAGCCTTAGGAAATGTTAACCCCGAGCGTGCCAGGTGTAAATCAGCCGATTCAATACAATACATATACCAATGAAAATTTGCATTATATAGCTTACAGTATCTCACAAAAGTGAGTACACCCCTCACATTTTTGTAAATATTTTATTATATCTTTTCATGTGACAACACTGAAGAAATGACACTTTGCTACAATGTAAAGTAGTGAGTGTACAGCTTGTATAACAGTGTAAATTTTCTGTCTCCTTAAAATAACTCAAAACACAACCATTAATGTATAAACCGCTGGCAACAAATAGGGGTGAGTACACCCCTAATGAAAATGTCCAAATTGGACCCAATTAGCCATTTTTCATGTCCATGTCCATTTCATGTTCCATTGTCATGTGACCTGTTAGTGTTAGAAGGCCTCAGGTGTGAATGGGGAGCAGGTGTGTTAAATTTGGTTTTATCACTCTCACTCTCTCATACTGGTCACTGGAAGTTCAACATGGCACCTCGTGGCAAAGAACTCTCTAGGGATCTGAAAATAAGTATTGTTGTTCTACATAAAGGTGGCCTAGGCTATAAGACGATTGCCAAGACCCTGAAACTGAGCTGCAGCATGGTGGCCAAGACCATACAGCGATTTAACAGGACAGATTCCACTCAGAACAAGCCTCGCCATGGTTGACCAAAGAAAGTGAGTACATGTGCTCAGCGTCATATCCAGAGGTAGACCAGGTCCAGGAAATAGACATACGTGTGCTGCCAGCATTGCTACAGAGGTTGAAGGGTTGGGGGGTCAGTCTGTCAGTGCTTAGACAATTGCATCAAATTGGTCTGCATGGCTGTCTTCCCAGAAGGAAACCTTGTCCTGTGGTCTGATGAGACCAAGATAAACGTATTTGGTTCAGATGGTGTCAAGCGTGTGTGGCGGAAACCAGGTGAGGAGTAGTCTTGCCTACAGTCAAGCATGATGGTGAGCATGTCATGGTCTGGGGCTGCATGAGTGCTGCCAACACTGGGGAGCTACAGTTCATTGAGGGAACCAACATGTACTGTGACATACTGAAGCAGAGCCTGATCCCCTACCTTCAGAGATTGGGCTACAGGGCAGTATTCCAACATGATAAGGACCCCAAACACACCTCCAATATGACCACTGCCTTGCTAAAGAAGCTGAGGGTATAGGTGATGGATTGGCTAAGCATGTCGCCAGACCTAAACCATATTGAGCACCTGTGGTGCAAGGTCTCTAACATCCACCAGCTCTGTGATGTCGTCATGGAGGAATGGAAGAGGACTCCAATGGCAACCTGTGAAGCTCTGGTGATCTCCATGCCCAAGAGGGTTAAGGCAGTGCTGGAAAATAATGGTGGCCACACAAAATATTGATACTTTGGGCCCAATTTGGACACGTTCACTTAGGGGTGTACTCATTTTTGTTGCCAGCAGTTTAGACATTAATGGCTGTGTGTTGAGTTATTTTGAGGGGACAGCAAATTTACACTGTTATACAAACTGTACACTCACTACTTTACATTGTAGCAAAGTGTTATTTCTTCAGTGTTGTCACATGAAAAGATAAAAAAATATTTACAAAAATATGATGGGTGTACTCACTTTTGTGAGATACTGTATGTCATAAACGAACCTAACTAAACATAAATATAAATACAGTAAGAAGGCCAATTTGGTGGCCTGAACTTATGGGAGGAGTCTGGAGGGTATTTAAGCAGCTCACTCCCACATGCTCTTGGTCAGTTCCAGTGTGCGATAGCACATGTCACTAGGCCGACTCTCCCCAGCTCACTTAATGTTTGTGAATTTGTGCATTCGATTACCAGTGTGTTGCGGCGTCTCAGTTTGTGGTTTTCGTCGGCGGTTCTCGCTTGCTGTTGCAGGTAGGATTTAAACCTTTTCATTTCTTATGCAATGTTACAATTCATTATGTTTCCTATCCTGCATCCCTTTCTTACTTAGCAGCCTCCGAGTTGTTGCCGGTCGTGCACCCAATATCATTCGGCACAGGCATAGTAGATTCGCAGGCTCCCTCCTGCCTTGTTTGTCATCCCATCCACAAACATATGATCTGTTCGTAGGTCTAAGCCTCTGAGACACTGTCGGTCGTTGTCCGATATAGCCCGACACAGGCTTTGATTGCTCACAGCATTCACTGTCTATGGGGTTGTCTCCTCATCCATTTGGAGATTAGCATGTATTGATTGCACAGGTTCTGTGGCTGGATGAGGTGGTAATTAGACCCACCTGGGTCTTGACTGCACTTGATTTGCCTCGGGGGTTGGGTGGTTGGTATGGTTCAGTTTTGAAAGAGGGGGTGGCACCCTATACACACTATGATGGCCCGATTCGAATCGCATTGGCGATTTAGTGTTTCGGATCCTCGGCACAATACAAGTCTATTCCAGTGTCGCACACGTCACATACCTCCAGCAGCTCATTCTCCTTTGTGGGGCTCTTGCCACAAGCACCCAGTCGTTACTCAGACCATTCATGTGGTCACACCTACTGAAAACACACACGTTACTCCAGCTTCATAACTCTGACCCGAGTCGGCGCAATTTGTCCTCATCTTCGCCTCCCTGATGAGGCCGCTTTCTTGCGATCATTGCAAGCACTTCTCTAGTAACACACGATCCGACCACTTGTTGGTTCCAGTGGCATACAGTTCGGTCACTCCCGTCTCTTGTCTATCGTTTCTCCCCTAGGTCAGTTGAGTTCAGGTTGTTCCATCCTGCAATAGGCTTGGATGAGCTTTCTACCAAAAAAAAAACAAAAAAAAAAATGAATGACAGGGAAAAAAAAAAAAACTAATGACAAAAAAAACAAACAAAAAAAAAACGAATGTCAGAAAAAAAAAAGGGCAACATACTCTCTGCAGCCAACTCGTATCAGGTTCATTTCATGCACGCTATAACCAATTCATATTGGTCACTTACCAATTCGTATCGGTCACGTTGGTTACCTGGTCCACACTATTCCCTATTGGTTACCCTTCCTATCAGTTCATACCAGTTCATACCATTTCCCATTATTGATTCACGTCATTTCCCTACCGCCGATTCGCATCAGTTCTGGTCAGTCCCTACCGATTCGTGTCATTTCTCTATTCATTGTTACCCTACCTAACTGGTTCATGTTATTTCCCCATTACCGGTTTACATCGGTCCATGTTATTTCCTACTACCGATTCATGTCGGTTCATGTCGTTTCCCTACCACAGATTCACATTCGTTCAGGGCAGTCCTTACTACCGATTCAAATCGGTTTGTGTCATTTCTCTGTTCATCGTTACCCTACCTAACGATTCGCATCGGTTCATGTCGTTTTCACACCAACGATTCACATCGGTTCATGTCATTTTCACACCAACGATTCGCATCGGTTCATGTCATTTTCATACCAACGGTTCGCATCGGTTCATGTCATTTTCATACCAACGGTTCGCATCGGTTCATGTCATTTTCATACCAATGATTTGCATCGGTTCATGTCATTTTCATACCAACGATTCGCATCGGTTCATGTTATTTCCTACCACCGGTTCGCATCGGTTCATGTTATTTCCTACTACCGATACGCATCGGTTCATGTCAGTTCTTACTACCAGTTCATATCGGTTCATTTCATCACTCTGTGCACATCATCCCCCTGCCTACCGATTCCATATCAGTCCAGGTTCTACACCAAAGACAATTACAAAAAGTCACAGTGACCATGCATTCCGGCACATTTAATTTCTGCTATCCTCATGTTCGCTCATCAGTAAACTGCAAACTCGCCTTCAGCTGCACAGACCCTTGCAATCATTGCAAGCACGTCTTTGACAGCACTATACTATGCGGGAAGCACAAACCGATATACTATCTCTTACATTCACCATAAACACACCTTCAGTGACAGCCACTTTTTCACAAACGTTGCAAAGACAACTAAGCACAACTTCTCGCAATCGCTGCAAGCCCTCATAAACGGCACTTGCAAATTGCAGCAAGCACGCATACGAGCACAACGTCTTGCAATCTCTGCAAGCGCGGGTACAAGCATTGCGCTATGGTAAGCATGCACGTGCATAACTCTTTGCAAATCTCTGCCAGCACGCATCTACGTAAACCCCTTGCAATAGCTGCGAGCACGCACAAACTCAAACTTCTTACAATTGCTGCAAAGCACGTATTTACATAAACTCTTTGCAATCACTGTGAGTACACATCAACATAGACCTCTTTGCAGTTGCTACAAGCACGAATAAACGAAACTTCTTGCAATCACTGCAAGCACGTATATACATTAATTCCTTGCAATCGCTGTGAGCATGCATCAACCTAAATCCCTCGCAATCACTGCAAGCACGCATAAACAAACGTATTGCGGTCGCTGCAAGCACGTATTTACATTAACTCTTCACAGTTGCTGCGAACACGCATCAACACAAATCCCTTGCGAGTATGCATACCAAACTTCCTGCAATAGCTGCAAGCACCTACTTATATTAACTCCTCGCAATCGCTGAAAGCGCACATCTACGCATTCGCTGCGAACACACATACTTGTAATCACTGCAAGCAAGTATTTAAATTAACCCCTCGCAATCGCTGCAAGCACGCATCAGCTCAAATCCTCCTGATCGCTGCAAGCATGTATACTAAACTTCTTGCAATCGCTGCAAATACGTATTTACATATACTCTTCGTAATCACTGCAAGCACGCATCTACACAAATCCCTCACAATCGCTGCGACCACACCTACTAAACTTCTTGCAATCGCTGCAAAATATGTATTTACATATACTCCTCGCAATCGATGCGAGTACGCATCAAAAAATCCCTCGCAATCACTGCGACTATACATACCAAACTTGCAATCACTGCTAACATGTACTTACATTAACTCCTCACAATCGCTGCAAGAGTGCAACTACACAATCCCTCGCAATCGCTGCAAGCACACACACTTGCAAATGCATACGTATTTACAATAACTGCTCGTAATCGCTGCAAGCACACATCAGCACAAATCCCTCGCAATCGCTGTGAGCACGCACACTAAACTTCTTGCAATCCCTGCCAATATGTTTTACATACACTCCTCGCAATCGCTGCGAGCACGCATGTACACAATCCCTCGCAATCGCTGCGAGAACACACACTTGCAATCACTGCAATCACACATACTTGCAATCTCTGCAAGCACATATTACATCAACCCCTCGCAATCGCTGCGAGCAGGTACACACAAATCCTTACAACCACATTATCAGTGGCACACAATCAGCCGCACACCATTTTAGTCTCACTTAATCGGCCACTCCTCTTTAGTGGCAGTCACTCAAGAGCCACTCATCATTTTCTCTGTCATTTCTCCAGGTCAGTCCTGCATCAGGTTGGACGTTTGCCTAAAAAAAACCCCAAAAAAAACAAAAAACAAAAACACCCCAACATGGGGTTTGCTTCTTCATCAGAACTACCCGCATAACAGTGGTGGGACAGTCCGTTCAGGAAAATAAAAGAGATATACATTTTTCACTCATGTCACCTCTACTACAGGTTTCCAGTTGACCAGGCTTCGATCCTTACCAGGACCTCCCTACTAGAGCATCAGTCAGGTGTAGTTCACGGGTCTCTCTGTCACATTATTCTGCACTATCATGCTTCTACGACTCCTCTTGACACATTTCCCCTTTGTTTTGTCTTATAGTCGCAGCCATGTCATGGGCCATCAGTTCAGACTTCATACCCACCCCTCTGTCACCCTCTGCGGGCTCAGAGAGCGGCAGCGTGCAGCCCCTCAGAGGATGGACCATCCCCAAGCTCACAGCAGAGCTGCGGTGCAGGTGCGCTCCCTGCCCCACTACAGCCAGGAGGCATGAGCTCTCCAGGCTGCTCTATAACTGGAGTGTCATTGACACAGAGCTTTTCTGCCACCACTTTGCCGATCTACATTCCCTGTTTTGGGCTACTTGCCAATCCTCCACCGTACGGCGAACTGGTGCTCTCATACAGTTACTAAACACTTCTCAGCTTTCGCTCCACCTTTGGTACTAGTCAGAGCTTGCTGGCTGGCCCCCGCATAACCACACCAGGGGGACAAGTTGGGACAGCCTATCCCGTCAGTGGGGGGGGGGGGGGCGTATCAATCTGCATCCCGCAGTAGCCTTAAATATGTACTAGGAGTTGTATTTGGCAATCTACTTGCCCGTAGCAGAGCCCTACCTCCCGACCAATTGTCCCGAATCAAGTCAGTCATTCACGCTTTACCCTTTCACAGGACGTACTATCCCCTATCAGGGTTGTTTAACTTTGCCGTAAGGATTATCCCTCAGGGGCAGTCCTTCAATTCACGCCTCTTAGCCTTCCTCACTTAGGTACAAACCCTGATCAAGTTCTCAGGCTGAACCCAGCAGCAATAACAAATATGACAATGTGGGGCGAAATCCTCGCAAACTGGAACAGCATATCTGTTTATTCCGTTAGCATCAGCTTTATCACCTCGGGTAGTCACAGACACCGCAGCCTCCACAGGTGTCACTGCAATTTTTGGCCATCACTGGTTCGCAGGGCCATGGCCACCAGAATCCTTCAGGTCCCCGGTTTTAGTCAGTCATCCCCCCTTTTGTTAACTCTATCTCATTAGGGCAGCAGCTCACGCTCTGGAGCAACGACAGGTGACACAAGGAATGTCCTATCCTTCGTATCGTATTGCCACACACAGCTGGCTCTTTATCATAACACTATCAAGCTATACCCAGCTGGCCTCCAGCATTTCCTGTCCTTACAGGACCCTGGAAAGCCGTCTGTGTTCATAGCCCACACAATGAGATCCCTCATACGCGGCATCCAGAAACATCAGCCCGTAGCCAATGGCAAACGCTTACCCATCACCAATGCTATCTTTAGGCACATGTCTAAAATCCTGGCCTGTTCCCATTTAGGGTTCTGCCCAATCTAGTCATCCAAGCGGCCATCTACGTAGCCTTCTATGGTTTTCTGTGGCATAGGGAATTCACCTTTAGTGGCACTAGCAGCCAGATACTATGCAGACGCCACCTGACTAGCATTCAAGACTATTATGTCCTTTATCTTGCGGTCTCCAGAACTCAACAATTCAGACCCGGGGGTCGACATCAACCTCTTTCAGACTAACAACGCCTGGTGCCCAGTGGTGGTACTCGACCAGCTACTGTCTCACCTGCCCAGTAAATCTGACTGTAGCCCGTCATTGCCTTTTCCAACCAGCCCTCTGAGTGTCATCCAATTTATCAGGCACATTAAGATCCTATGGGTAACTTAGGCTTTGACCCCGGTTGGTACTCTGGACATTCCTTCTGGATCGGAGCAGCCTCGGCTGCATCTCAGCATGCAGTACCACACCTAGTGATCAAGGAATTTGCTAGATACATTCCAAATCCTCAGCTGGAGATGGCATAAACCTTCACTAAACTTGCTCAATGATAACAGTACCAATAAAGGATTACTTCCCTAAAAATGGATATTTTTGCCCCCTTCACTTGGCATACCGACCAGATGACCGGGGCACACCTCAGGTCTATATATGTTGTAAGTCTTGTCGCGTGTTTATGTGATCCACATCTATCTTCAGCCAGAGGGCTACGACCATAAATAAGAAGACCAATTTGGTGGCTGAACTTAAGGGAGGAGCCTGGGGGTATTTAAGCAGCTCACTCCCACATGCTCTTGGTCGGTTCCAGTGTGCGATACCCTCCCTCCCATCCCCCTTTTTAGGGCACTTCTCAGCACATTCTTCTCCACAATCTCCATTACTTATATAGGGTAATTATGGCACGTAGTTTGGTTGATGGATGGACTGCACTGTGCGATGTATGATCCAGACATCATTAATTTATTTGGATTTATAGTTATGTTTATTAAAGCTATAGCCACTGACAATAATTGCATCCCAAAAACCTGACATGCTGGTTGTACCAAAGTTGATCAATGGATCGACTTGGGTACAATCTGCCTGCCCATACATGGTTTGAATCTCGGCCAGTCCCATCTGAACCAGCTGAGATTTCCACTGTTTATGGCCAGGTTAATTAACAATTGGCGAGTATATCGCAGGAGTACAGACAAAGAATGACAGCAGCAGTTAACATTGTCGAGACAATTAACCTGCCCGTAGCAGTCAATGAATGTTCCAAAAGTGCACTTTGTATTTAACCTGCAAAAGCATGTCTTTGGTTAGATAAAGACCTATGGCCGATCACCATGGCAACAGTAGTAAATAGACTCTTTACTCTCAACCTTCTGCGGGCTATTTGGTGGGGCCCAAACATTGTGGTGGGGCACTTGAAATACTGTCCCTTTTAGGAACTCTGCATATATACAGTCTTGCTAAATCACAGCTAGTCCCAATCTGATAGTACAGGTAGTATAAAGCCAAAAAGTGGCGCTCAATAGTCCTGTATGCACAGGAAACCCTAATTCAGATTCAGAGTCGTGTGACGTCACTCCCATGCATGCACGCGGCAGCCGCCAGTCACGGCATGAATGAAGTGTAGAAATGGCACAGTGGGCCATTTCTTCGCTGTGCATGTGTCGAATGACGTGGGCAATGCGAGTACACTGTATATCTCCTAAACTGTGCAGGTTTAGGAGATATGCAGGGAACCTACAGGTAAGCCTTCTTATAGGCTTACCTGTAGGTTAAAGTGGTTGTCATGGGTTGACAACCACTTTAAGGGTTCACTCTTTGGATGTATGTAATACGTCCAAAAAGCTGAAGTGGTTGAACTTGGTATCATTGCTGGATGGCTTTACCTTGTGTCTGGTGTTCCTAACAGATTTCTTGATCCTGTTACTGACACAGCTCCATCTGACTCTTCTTTGGATTCTCTTTGCCTGCTTATTTCTGCTACTGATTCATGTTACCAACCTCAGCCTGGACTAAGGTTCTTCCTGCTCATTTTGTACCTCGCCGCCAGCATGTTGCTGACCTCTGCCTTTTTCTGACTCTGATCATAATTTTGTACCTATCTACCTGGCTGTTACCGAACTTGGCTTGCGACCCGACTCTTCACTTCTGCTCATCCCACCTCAGCATCTCCAAATCCAAGTTCACTGCACCAACTTCCTGACACCTGCACCCTTCCACTTTAGGGGTGCTTGGGCAAGAATTGTGCAAGAGGCTACCCTGATCAAGCTCTACTAACAGGTATGTGACATTCAGCTCTCTTTTTTTTTTCGGAAACCCACCCCAGTGTCTGTCAAACAAAAAAATATCACTTAAACCTTGCTGTCATTAGTCCAGCCATATGATAATATGATTCCTACTTCACTAGCAGTGGGCAGGTGCAGAATGTTAAAAAGAGTAGTGCCAAATAATATTGTGGTGCCACGCTCTACATCATTCTGCTGTGAGTCTAGGCTTGATGGTGGACCTTCCTGGGCGTGCAGAAATTAGCTTGCGGTTCACAAGTCATCATTCAACTTGAAGATGACTGCTCCTAGATCTCAGATCATGAGTCTGCAAAGAATAGTGAAGGTAGTGAAGGAGACAAAGTGATCATTGCAGCTGCTTTTTTATATTTACAGATGCCTGGCAACTAATATATATATGTGTTTAATTTAGTAAGTTGGGCCTTAAAATACTGGTGTGGTTGCTGTTTTTCTAGATGTTGTCTTCACAGTGTATGACAGTCAGTGTTGCCAGACCCTCGTGACTTTGTTTTAAGGCCCATCCGTACACATGGTCCAATTAATTATCCGACCATTAGTACCCACGATTTGACAGCCGATTTCCAATTGTCGCTTAACAGAAGTTGGCTGACAAGACAAAAACTTTTGTTGGCCAACAAGG
>BLSH010515635.1:26416-41856 GCA_018402905.1 Glandirana rugosa
ACGCTAAACACTATATATATATATATATATATATATATATATATATATATATATTTAATTTAGTAAGTTGGGCCTTAAAATACTGGTGTGGTTGCTGTTTTTGTAGATGTTGTCTTCACAGTGTATGACAGTCAGTGTTGCCAGACCCTCATGACTTTGTTTTAAGGCCCACCCGTACACATGGTCCGATTAATTATCCGACCATTAGTACCCACGATTCGACAGCCGATTTCCAATTGTCGCTTAACAGAAGTTGGCTGACAAGACAAAAACTTTTGTTGGCCAACAAGGCGTTGGCCAATTGTTGGTTCATGTGTACAGAAGTTGGCCTAACAAAAAGTTGGAAGTGCAAACACTCATGCTCGGAATCTAGGAAGTGTTCGGTCGTGTAAACCTGTGTTCCTAATTCACAAATCGCATTCACCTGAACTTCCTCTTTATACGCTTGTAACACGTCACTACGTTTGGCTTTGTTGGCCGATTATTTGACTACCGTCAGTACGCTAGACAAAACCGCCAACAGCCAATTTGGACAAAAGTTGGATGTTCGGTTGTCCAACAATTGATGCGTGTGTACGGGGCTTTGCTGACAAAACCTAGAGAATGTACTGACAAGGCACATTCTTTTTTTACTGATAACCTGAAACACGACAAACTATTAAAAACTAAGGCAACCAACATTTAACCACATCAATACTGGGCACGAAAACTCCCTTCCTGTCCAGGCCATTTTTCAGCTTTCTATCACACTTTGAATGACAATTACTCAGTCATGCAACATTGTACCCATATGAAATTTGCACCCTTTTTTTCACACAAATAGAGATTTCTTTTGGTGGTATTTAATCACTAGTAGGTTTTTTATTTTTTGTGTTATAAATAAAAAATGACTGAAAATGTTGTGAAAAAATGCTTTTTTCTTTGTTTCTGTCAAACAGTTTAGCAAATAAGTGATTTTTCTTCATACATTTTGGCCAAAATTTATACTACTACATATCTTTGGTAACAATAACCCAAATCGGTGTATATTATTTGGTCCCTGTGAAAGTTATAGAGTCTACAAACTATGGTGCCAATCATTGAATATTGATCACACCTGATCACACCTGATGTACTGAAGGCCTATCTAATTTCTTGAGTCTCTAACAAGCCAGGAAAGTACAAATACCCCCCAAATGACCCCTTTTTGGAAAGTAGACATTCCAAGGTATTTAGTAAGAGGCATGGAGAAGTTTTTGAAGATGTAATTTTTTCCCACAATTCTTTGCAAAATGAAGATTTTTTTTTTCTTTTTTTTTTTTTCCACAAAATTGTTATTGTAACAGGTTATTTCTCACACACAGCATATGCATACCACAAATTACACCCCAAAACATATTCTACTACTCCTGAGTATGGCGATACCACATGTCAGACTTTTTCACAGCCTGGCCACATACAGAGGCTCAACATGCACGGAGCACCGTCAGGTATTCTAGGGACATAAATTACACATCTAATGTAATGAAGACTTATCACATTTTGAAGGCCCTGGAGCACCAGGACAATGGAATTGCCCACAAAATGACCCCATTCTAGAAAGCAAGTACCCCAATGAATAATCTATGAGGCATAATGAGTCTTTTGAAAGGTTAATTTTTTTCTAGTAGTTTTTGGAAAATGTGGGGAAAAAATGAAAACGCATTTTATTTACACAAAGTTGTCCATTTATAAGATATTTCCAACACATAGCATGTACATAGCAAAAATGACACCCCAAAATACATTCTGCTATTCCTCCTGAGTATGGCGATACCACATGTGTGAGACTTTTACATAGTCTGACCACATACAGAGGCCCAACATTGAACTAGCATCTTCAGGCGTTCTACAAGCATAAATTACACATCTCATTTCTCAACCCCCTATTACACTTTTGAAGGTCCTGGAGCACCAGGACAAAGGAATTGCCCACAAAATGACCCCATTTTGGAAATAAAACACCCTAACATATAATCTATGAGGCATAATGAGTCTTTTGAACATGTCATTTTTTTTCCAGTAGCTTTTGGAAAATGTGGGAAAAAAATGAAACCGCTTTTTTTTTTACACAAAGTTGTCCATTTATATGATATTTCCAACACATAGCATGTACATAGAAAAAATGACACCCCAAAATAGATTCTACTACTCCCCCCAAGTATGGCGATACCACATGTGTAAGACTTTTACAGTCTGGCCACTGATGGGTGACAGGTGACTGGCGGTGGTCACTGATAGGTGATGGATGACTGGCGGTGGTCACTGATGGGTGACTGGTGGTGGTCACTGATGGGTGACTGGTGGTGGTCACTGATGGGTAACTGGTGGTGGTCACTGATGGGTGCCGCGTGTCTGGCGGTGGTCACTGATGGGTGACGGGTATCTGGCGGTGGTCACTGATGGGTGACCGGTGTCTGGCCGTGATCACTAATGTGTGACAGGTGACTGGCGGTGGTCACAGATGGGTGACAGGGGACTGGCGGTGGTCACTGATGGGTGACAGGTGACTGGCGGTGGTCACTGATGGATGACGGGTGTCTGGTGGTGGTCACTGATGGGTGACTGGTCACGGTCACTGATGGGTGACTGGCGGTGGTCACTGATGGGTGACGGGTGACAGGCCACGGGTGACTGGCAGTGGTCACTGATGGGTGACAGGCCATGGTCAGTGACGGGTGACAGGCTCGGTCAGTGTTGGGTGACAGGCCACAGTCACTGATGTGTGGCGGTTGACACACCACGTTAACTGATGGGTGACACGCCACGGTCACTGATGGGTGACGGGTGACACGCCATGGTCAGTGACGGGTGACACGCCACGGTCACTGTCGAGTGACACGCCACGGTCACTGACGGGTGACAGGTGACACGCCAGGTCACTGACGGGTGACACGCCACAGTGACTGATGGGTGACGGGTGACACTTTCACTGGCTGGGTGAGAAGCCATGGTCACTGACGGGTGACACGCCATGGTCACTGACGGGTGACAGGTGACACGCCACGGTCACTGACAGGTGACGGGTGACACGCCACGGTCTCTGATGGGTGACGGGTGACACGCCACGGTCACTGATGGGTGACGGGTGACAGGCCACGGTCAGTGACGGGTGACAGGCCATGGTCGCTGATGGGTGACATGCCACGTGACTGATGGGTGATGGGTGACAGGCCACAGTCGCTGATGGGTGACGGGTGACAGGCCACGGTTGCTGATGGGTGACGGGTGACAGGCCACAGTCACTGACGGGTGACAGGCCATGATCACTGACAGGTGATGGGTGACAGGTGCACTTTATGATGACAGTCTGATGACAGGTACACTTTATGATGACAGGTACACTTTATGGGGGCATATGGGGTGACTGTTGGGTGACATGTGCATTGGGGGGGGCAGGGGGGATGTGACAGGGTGTGATTTTACTGTACAGATCAGTAACTCACTGATCCCAGCTCTTCTCTCCTCACACTGGAAACTGTGTGAGGAGAGAAGAGCTGGTAAACAGTGAGTTACTGCTCTGTTTACATTGGATGTGATCAGCTGTGAAGTAGATCACAGCCGATCACAAGGTAACAGCCGTCGCCGGCAGCTGATACCAGTGTCGGTGACAGGCAGTGTTCCCTGGGAACACACCGCCACCGGCATGCATGCGCAGCGAGCTCCCGATCCCACCCATGCGCCATGCGAATGGGGGAAGTTCCATCCGGCGGGGACATGGTGTGACAGAGCCAGGATGCGCGTGCCCGATCACGCACAATCCCAGCTTAAAGGGACGATGTCCTATGACATCGTCCCAGAACGAGAGGCTTACCGCTCCGCCTTCATATGACGATGGGCGGTAGGCAAGTGGTTAAACAATATGTAAACATTAACAATACCCATAACATGTAATCTGCCTTGCTTTACAATTAAGCCAGTTAAGCACACTTAAAATGCATTAAAGTATATTAAGGAATGTATTAAGGTATAAAAACCTTCTACCTTCACAATTACTTAAAAAAAAATATGCAAGAGGCACTTGTAAAAATGTGAGTCTTATCAAAATAGCTTCACGGTAAATATAATAATGTAAAATCTGAACGCAGTGAAAATACACTATACCCTCTTGTTAAAATAACTCATGGCTTATTGATTTGACCTGGCACGAGGAAACACAGGGAACATTTTAAAACACAATTTTAATGCTTAAGGAATAATACTTTAAATTAGAGAAAACTTCAAGTCCTATGCACTCATGATAACAGGTCTAATACTAATAAAAAGTGGCCATGGTTACAATCCCATAGTTGTAATTTCCATCTATTCACCGCATACAGACTATTGTCATTAAGTGTAGAGGTGAAGAGTATTTCATGACATTATGCAAAGTAAGCTTATTTTCTTTTCTACTCAGCTAATAAAAATACATAGTGAGTAAAAGACAGCACGTGCCCTTAACATCGCCTTAACATATTATGCAATCAATCTTCTTTCACCTCAGTGTGAATGTGGAATTTTCTTAAGCTGCTAGGTAATCTTCATTCTGACCCCATCTGATGCTGTGATTCTGTGACTACATGTATATCAGCACGTGATGATCATTTACAAATGTGGACAAATTAGTTGGCACCCTTACAGTTCACTAAAATGTATTTTTCCTCCTGAAAAATTATGAGATTAAAAACAATTTTATGCATACCTTCCAGGGGTGTTGCTAGGTGGCAAAAAGACCAGGGGATTCAGCCGGAAGGTAAATTTGATAACCTCTCCCACATTTTAAAGTACAGTATCTCACAAAAGCGAGTACACCCCTCACATTTTTGTAAATATTTTATTCTGTCTTTTCATGTGACAACACTGAAGAAATGACACTTTGCTACAATGTAAAGTAGTGAGTGTACAGCTTGTATAACAGTGTAAATTTGCTGTCCCCTCAAAATAACTCAACACATAGCCATTAATGTCTAAACTGCTGGCAACAAAAGTGAGTACACCCCTAAGTGAAAATGTCCAAATTTGGCCCAATTAGCCATTTTCCCTCTCCGGTGTCATGTGACTCGTTAGTGTTACAAAGTCTCAGGTGGGAATGCAGAGCAGGTGTGTTAAATTTAGTGTTATCACTCTCAATCTCTCATACTGGTCACTGGAAGTTCAACATGGCACCTCATGGCAAAGAACTCTCTGAGGATCTGAAAAAAGAATTGTTGCTCTACATAAAGATGGCCTAGGCTATAAGAAGATTGCCAAGACCCTGAAACTGAGCTGCAACACAGTGTCCAAGACCATACAGTGGTTTAACAGGACAGGTTCCACTTAGAACAGGCCTCACCATGGTCAACCAAAGCAGTTGAGTGCACATGCTCAGCATCGTATCCAGAGGTTGTCTTTGGGAAATAGACCTATGAGTGCTGTCAGCATTGCTGCAGACATTGAAGGGGTGGGGGGTCAGCCTGTCAGTGCTCAGACCATACCCCACACACTGCATCAAATTGGTCTGCATGGCTGTCATCCCAGAAGGAAGCCTCTTCTAAAGATGATGCACAAGAAAGCCCGAAAACAGTTTGCTGAAGACAAGCTTACTAAGGACATGGATTACTGGAACCATGTCCTGTGGTCTGATGAGACCATGATAAACTTACTTAGTTCAGATGGTGTCAAGCGTGTGTGGCGGCAACCAGATGAGGAGTACAAAGTCAAGTGTGTCTTGCCTACAGTCAAGCATGGTGGTGGGAGTGTCATGGTCTGGGGCTGCATGAGTGCTGCCGGCACTGGAGAGCTACAGTTCATTGAGGGAACCATCAATGCCAACATGCACTGTGACATACTGAAGCAGAGCATGATTCTCCCCTTCAGAAACTGGGCCGCAGGGCAGTATTCCAACATGATAACGACCCCAAACACACCACCAGGATGACCACTGCCTTGCTAAAGAAGCTGAGGGTAAAGGTGATGGACTGGCCCAGCATGTCTCCATACCTAAACCCTATTGAGCATCTGTGGGGCATCCTCAAACGGAAGGCGGAGGAGCGCAAGGTCTCTAACATCCACCAGCTCCATGACGTCGTCATGAAGGAGTGGAAGAGGACTCCAGTGGTAACCTGTGAAGCCCTGGTGAACACCATGCCAAAAAGGGTTAAGGCAGTGCTGGAAAATAATGATGGCCACACAAAATATTGACAATTTGGACATTTTCACTTAGGGGTGTACTCACTTTTGTTGCCAGCGGTTTAATGGCTGTGTGTTGAATTATTTTGAGGGGACAGCAAATTTACACTGTTATACAAGCTGTATGCTCACTACTTTACATTGTAGCAAAGTGTCATTTCTTTAGTGTTGTCACATGAAAAGATATAATAAAATATTTACAAAAATGTGAGGGGTGTACTCACTTTTGTGAGATACTGTAAGTCCAGCCCAAGCCCGGCATCATGGGGGTGGGGGGGTAGGCTCACTTGCTGGTTGCTACCTGGCCCACCAGTGCCCATCAATGCAGCCTTACCAGTGCCCATCAGCTCAGCCTCACCAATGCTCATCAATGTAGCCTCACCAGTGCCCATCAGCTCAACCTCACCAGTGCCCATCAATGCAGCCTGATCAGTGCCCATCAGCTCAGCCTCATCAGTGCCCATCAATTCAGCCTCACCAGTGCCCATCAGCTCAGCCTCACCAATGCTCATCAATGTAGCTTCACCGGTGCCCATCAGCTCAGCCTCACCAGTGCCCATCAATGCAGCCTGAGCAGTGAACATCAGCTCAGCCTCACCAGTGCCCATCAATTCAGCCTAGTCAGTGCCCATCAGCTCAGCCTTACCTGTGCCCATCAATGCAGCCTGATCAGTGCCCATCAGCTCAGCCTCACGTGTGCCCATCAATGCAGCCTTGACAGTGCAGCCATGGGCAGAGGAGAGCTGCACTTGCAGTTACACAAAGTCCCGCCTCCTGGGCCGGCTCCCATGATGGATGCAACATGTCCCGGCAGTGAACCAGTGTGACGTCCATCATAGGAGCTGGTCCAAGAGGCGGGACTTTGCAGCGCCAGTTAAGCGGAAGATCCCCACTGTGTAATTTGTTGACGCTCACCCCCCCTTCCCTTCAGAGGCAGCCCGTGCACCCCCAGGATCGGCCCTGCAAAGCAGCCCAAGGGCAGTCCGGCCCTGTATAGACCTGAGTTCCTGGCCAACCCCAGACCTTGGAATTTGGGGATAATAATTCTGAACAAGCAATACAAGACCCAGGGCTTTTTGGGGGCCTGCTCAGGGCTATAGCCCCAATCAGCCCCCCCTCCCGATGCCACTGATACCTGCACATCTTTGGTATGTCATAGAATAAAGCAAAAAATGTGTTTTCTGTCATTAATATAACATATCCTCAATCTTGAAATTAGACTGTCTAACCATTTGCCGACCACGCTATAGCAAAGTGACGACACAGCGCGGTCCGCCAGTTCTGGGAGGGAGTCATATGATGTCCCCCAGTGCTCACGCTGCCTGCGTGCCCACTGCGACGCGCTCTGTGATCGCTGTGTCCTTTGCTTACAGCTGGTCACAGATCAGTGTAAAGAGCCAATCACAGCAGCTCTTTACCACGTGATCAGCTGTGTCCAATCACAGCTGATCACAATGTAAACAGACTTGCCGGTTATCAGCATTCCTTTTCCCGTGCTGTAACTGTGTGAGGAGAGGAGAGAGCCGGTAACCAGCTAGTGTGAAAGGGGATATTTGCAGTAATAATCAGGGCACTGATCATCAGTGTCCTGATCATCAGTGCAGCCCCAACTGTGCCCATTAGTGTCAATCGGTGCTGCCAATCAGTGCCCATCAGTGCTGCCAATCAGCACTGCCTATTAGTGCCCATCAGTGCCACATATCAGTGACCATTAGTGCCGCCTATCGGTGCACATCAGTGCCGCCTATCAGTGCCCATCAGTGCCACCTATCAGTGCATACATCAGTGCCACCTATCAGTGCCAATCAGTGCTGCCTATTAATGCCCATCAGTGCTGCCTCATCACTCCACATCAGTGAAGGAGAAAAAGTACCAGTTTGCAAATTTTATAAACAGAAACTTTTTTTTTTGCAAATTTTTTGGTCTTTTTTGTTTGCTTAGCAAAAAATAAAAAACTCAGTGGTAATTAAATACCACAAAAATAAAGCTCTATTTGTGTGAAATATAAGGTAAACATTTCATATGGGACAGTGCTAAAAGCTGAAAATTGGCCTTGGCAGAAAGGGGATAAAAGCGCCCAGTAGACAAGTGATTAAATGGACAAAAGTAGTCACTCTGCTGTTTTGTATCATTGTGTGAACTTTAGGAAACATATACCAGGCATTAACATAGACCAGCATGTTAAAAATAAAGGTTATAAGATCCTCTTTAAACAGCTTGATTTTTCTGTGACTACAGCTGCATGGGCATAGCTAGATAGGTCCGTGCGGCCTTCCTGTCACATTAGGTCAGGGATCTGCAATCCGTCGATCATGGCCAGGTGACTGTTAGATAGTGCTTTCGGTTTGCTGATCCGCCATTTGCAGACCAGGGGTGTACATATGTTGAGGCCACAGCAGGAATTATACCACCCTGTCACTCTTAGTGGATGTAGTGCCCACAAAGCATGACACATTAGAGTGAATGAAGCTGCACTGCAAATGCCCTGCACAGTGACGGCCCGTGCATTAAGGGCGCATGGGCGCTGCCCCCCCCACCCTGCCGCCGCCCTCCTATCCATGCACCAGGCCCCTATCAGGAAGTCAGGCATGAGGATTCCTATGGTGGAGCGGGAGGGAGTGTTTTATTATAAGCACCTGATTAGAGCCCGAGGCTCTAATAGGCTTCAAAAAAGGATGGGCTCTGCACCCCAATCACACCCAATTGTGTGACCATAGCAAATTCATTTTTGCTGTTTTCACACTGCAGTGCCTCCCCGCCAATCAGGAGGCAGGTCGGTGATACCTGTTTCCTGAATGCCCAAACCAGTAGGCGATCCTATTGGATGCCTAGGCGCTTTGGCAAGGAAGAGGAAAAATGAGAAGTGGACACCTCCGTCCGACCTCTCCACACACCGCCAATGCTATGGAGGAGATAGGAGGATCCTCTCCACTCCAGACACACAGTAAGTTCCGGGGGTGCATGCTGTCAGCGCTGCCCGAGGCGGCGGGGGGGTAGCGCTGCATACTGCTATCTGGTGGCTATGTATACTCCTATATGGTGGTTATGTATACTGCTATCTGGTGGCTCTGTATACTGCTATCTGGTGGCTCTGTATACTCTTATATGGTGGCTCTGTATACTGCTATCTGGTGGCTCTGTATACCCCTATCTGCTTGTTGTGTATACCACTATCTGGTAGCTCTGTATACTCCTATATGGTGGCTTTGTATACGGCTATCTGGTAGCTCTGTATACTGCTATCTTGTGGCTCTGTATACTGCTATCTAGTGGCTCTGTATACCCCTATATGCTTGCTCTGTATACCCCTATCTGGTGGCTCTGTATACTCCTATATGGTGGCTCTGTATACCCCTATCTGGTGGCTCTGTATACTCCTATATGGTGGCTCTGTATACTTCTATATGGTGGCTCTGTATACCCCTATCTGGTGGCTCTGTATACTCTTGTATACTGCTATCTGGTGGCTCTGTATACTCCTATATGGTGGCTCTGTATACTGCTATCTGGTGGCTCTGTATATCCCTATATACTGCTATCTGGTGGCTCTGTATACTGCTATCTGGTGGCTCTGTATGCCCCTATATGGTGGCTCTGTATACTGCTATCTGGTGACTCTGTATACTGCTATCTGGTGGCTCTGTATACTCCGATATGGTGGCTCTGTATACTGCTATCTGGTGGCTCTGTATACCCCTATCTGGTGGCTCTGTATACTTCTATCTAGTGGCTCTGTATGCTGCTGTCTGGTGGCTCTGTATAACCTATATGGTGGCTCTGTATAACCCTATCTGGTGGCTCTGTAAACTCTGATCTGGTGGCTCTGTATACCCCTATTTGGTGGCCCTTTGCAGCCCTATCTGGTGGCTCTATGTACTGCTATATGGTTGCTCTGTATACTGCTATCTGGGAGCTCTGTATACTGCTATCTGGTAGCTCTGTATACTCCTATATGGTGGCTCTGTATACTGCTATCTGGTGGCTCTGTATACTGCTATCTGGTGGCTCTGTATACTCCTATATGGTGGCTCTGTATACTGCTATCTGGTGGCTCTGTATACCCCTATCTGCTTGCACTGTATACCACTAGCTGGTGGCTCTATATACTCCTATACGGTGGCTTTGTATACCGCTATCTGGTAGCTCTGTATACTCCTATATGGTGGCTTTGTATACGGCTATCTGGTAGCTCTGTATACTTTTATATGGTGGCTCTGTATACCCCCATCTGGTGGCTCTGTATACTCCTATATGGTGTCTCTGTATACGGCTATCTGATGGCTCTGTATACTTCTATATGGTGGCTCTGTATACCCCTATCTGCTTGCTCTGTATACCCCTATATGGTGGCTCTGTATACTCCTATATGGTGGCTCTGTATATGGCTATCTGGTGGCTCTGTATACCCCTGTCTGGTGGCTCTGTATACTCCTTTATGTGGCTCTGTATACGGGTATCTGGTGGCTCTGTGCACTCCTATATGGTGGCTCTGTATCCGGCTTTCTGGTGGCTCTGTATACCCCTATTTGGTGGCTCTGTATACCCCTATCTGGTGGCTCTGTATACTGCTATTTGGTGGCTCTGTATAACCTATATGGTGGCTCTGTATACCCCTATCTGGTGGCTCTTTATACCCCTATATACCCTTATCTGGTGGCTCTGTATACTGCTTTCTGGTGGCTCTGTATACTGCTATATTGTGGCTCTGTATACTATCTGCTTGCTCTGTATACCCCTATCTGGTGGCTCTGATTCTCCTATATGGTGGCTCTGTATACAGATATCTGGTGGCTCTCTATACGTTTATATGGTGGCTCTGTATACGGGTATCTGGTGGCTCTGTGTACTCCTATATGGTGACTCTGTATACCCCATATCTGGTGGCTCCGTATACTCCTATATAGCCCTATCTGGTGGCCCAGTATACTGCTATCTGTTGGCTCTGTATACTCCTATATGGTGGCTCTGTGTACTCCTATATGGTGCCTCTGTATTCTCCTATATGGTGGCTCTGTATATGGGTATCTGGTGGCTCTGTATACTCCTATATGGTGGCTCTGTATACTCCTAATATACCCCTATCTGGTGGCTCTGTGTACTGCTATATGGTGGCTCTGTATACTGCTATCTGGTAGCTCTGTATACTCCTATATGGTGGCTCTGTATACTGCTATCTGTTGCCTCTGTATACTCCTATATGGTGGCTCTGTATACCCCTGTCTGGTGGCTCTGTATACTCAGATATGGTGGCTCTGTATAGGGTATCTGATGGCTCTGTGTACTCCTATATGGTGGCTCTGTATATTCCTAATATACCCCTATCTGGTGGCTCTGTGTACTGCTATATGGTGGCTCTGTATCCTGCTTTCTGGTGGTTCTGTATACTGCAATCTGGTGGCTGTGTATACTGCTATCTGGTTGCTCTGTATACTCCTTTATGGTGGCTCTGTATACCCCTATCTGGTGGCTCTGCATACTTCTATATCGTGGCTCTGTATACTCCTATATGGTGGCTCTGTATACTGCTATCTGGTTGCTTTGTATACTCCTATATGGTGGCTCTGTATACGGCTATCTGATGGCTCTGTATACTGCTATCTGGTGGCTCTGCATACTCCTATATGGTGGATCTGTATACCCCTATATGGTGGCTATGTATAATCCTATATGGTGGCTCCGTATACGGCTATTTGGTGGTTCTGTAGACTCCTATATGGTGGCTCTGTATACTCCTATATGGTGGCTCTGTATACCCCTATCTGGTGGCTCTGTATGCTCCTATATGGAGGATCTGTATATGGCTATCTGGTGGCTCTGTATACTGCTATCTGGTAGCTCAGTATACTCCTATATGGTGGCTCTGTATACTGCTATCTGTTGCCTCTGTATACTCCTATATGTTGGCTCTGTATACCCCTGTCTGGTGGCTCTGTATACTCAGATATGGTGGCTCTGTATAGGGTATCTGATGGCTCTGTGTACTCCTATATGGTGGCTTGGTATACCCCTATCTGGTGGCTCTGTATGCTCCTATATGGTGGCTCTGTATACTCCTATATGGTGGCTCTATATACCCCTATCTGGTGGCTCTGTATGCTCCTATATGGAGGCTCTGTATATGGCTATCTGGTGGCTCTGTATACTGCTATCTGGTAGCTCTGTATACTCCTATATGGTGGCTCTGTATACTGCTATCTGTTGCCTCTGTATACTCCTATATGGTGGCTCTGTATACCCCTGTCTGGTGGCTCTGTATACTCAGATATGGTGGCTCTGTATAGGGTATCTGATGGCTCTGTGTACTCCTATATGGTGGCTCTGTATATTCCTAATATACCCCTATCTGGTGGCTCTGTGTACTGCTATATGGTGGCTCTGTATCCTGCTTTCTGGTGGTTCTGTATACTGCAATCTGGTGGCTGTGTATACTGCTATCTGGTTGCTCTGTATACTCCTTTATGGTGGCTCTGTATACCCCTATCTGGTGGCTCTGCATACTTCTATATCGTGGCTCTGTATACTCCTATATGGTGGCTCTGTATACTGCTATCTGGTTGCTTTGTATACTCCTATATGGTGGCTCTGTATACGGCTATCTGATGGCTCTGTATACTGCTATCTGGTGGCTCTGCATACTCCTATATGGTGGATCTGTATACCCCTATATGGTGGCTATGTATAATCCTATATGGTGGCTCCGTATACGGCTATTTGGTGGTTCTGTAGACTCCTATATGGTGGCTCTGTATACTCCTATATGGTGGCTCTGTATACCCCTATCTGGTGGCTCTGTATGCTCCTATATGGAGGATCTGTATATGGCTATCTGGTGGCTCTGTATACTGCTATCTGGTAGCTCAGTATACTCCTATATGGTGGCTCTGTATACTGCTATCTGTTGCCTCTGTATACTCCTATATGTTGGCTCTGTATACCCCTGTCTGGTGGCTCTGTATACTCAGATATGGTGGCTCTGTATAGGGTATCTGATGGCTCTGTGTACTCCTATATGGTGGCTTGGTATACCCCTATCTGGTGGCTCTGTATGCTCCTATATGGTGGCTCTGTATACTCCTATATGGTGGCTCTATATACCCCTATCTGGTGGCTCTGTATGCTCCTATATGGAGGCTCTGTATATGGCTATCTGGTGGCTCTGTATACTGCTATCTGGTAGCTCTGTATACTCCTATATGGTGGCTCTGTATACTGCTATCTGTTGCCTCTGTATACTCCTATATGGTGGCTCTGTATACCCCTGTCTGGTGGCTCTGTATACTCAGATATGGTGGCTCTGTATAGGGTATCTGATGGCTCTGTGTACTCCTATATGGTGGCTCTGTATACCCCTATCTGGTGGCTCTGTATACTCCTATATACCCCTATCTGGTGGCTCTGTATACTGCTATCTGGTGGCTCTGTATACTGCCATCTGGTGCCTCTGTATATTACTATCTGGTGGCTCTGTATACCCCTATATACCCCTATCTGGTGGCTCTGTATACTATTTGGTGGCTCTGTATACCCCTATCTGGGGGCTCTGTATACCCCTATCTGGTGGCTCTGTATACTCCTATCTGGGGCTCTGTATACCCCTACATACCCCTATCTGGTGGCTCTGTATACCCCTACCTGGTGGTTCTGTATAATGCTATCTTGTAGCTCTGTACACTCCTATATGTTGGCTCAGTATACCCCTATCTGGTGGCTCTGTATAACCCTATCTGGTAGCTCTGTGTACTGCACTATGGTTGCTCTGTAATCTTTTTATTGTAAAACTGCTGCAATACAATGCAAAAAATAACTGATACAGTACAGCATACTAGCAAACCCAACACCCACCACCCTACCACCCCAACCCACCACAGTCCATTGTCTCTGGCCATCATAGCAGTACTCGCTGCTCAGGCTCTCCCTTTTTTGGAAATAACCATTTCTCAACTTAAATCTGCTAGCCCTCATGACAGCAACTGCTACTCAGGCTCAGTGTACTTACAGATGCATGAGCCTTATCTACTGTCCATCGTTCATAGTCATGCAACATGACACATGACCCATGCACTTAAAACATAACATGCTTGCTATTTCGCAAGACACAACATATACATAAACAAGTTTACTACAAACCCCTACGACAAAGCTCATATCAAAATAAACCCTCCTAAACAGGCAAGAGTGTATAGATCATGGATGTCTAAAAAAATAAAAAAATAAAAACGGGAGTGGAAAGAGACAGCATGTACCACCACCAGAGCAAGGAACAGGGCTGTATTCCTCAAGGAGGCTGGAAGCAGAAATCCCTCCATAAATGGGCGCTCCTTTACGGGGCAACCCTGCCCCTTTCAAGATTCCTCACCTTCACCAGCTCACCGAAAATACCTACCACCTCATGCGCGGGCAGGATTGTGTCCCTAGTAGTGTTGAGCGAACCCGGACTGTAACGTTCGGGTCCGTACCGAACTTTCGGGTGTCCGTGGCACGGACCCGGACATTTCAAAAATCGTTCGCGTTCGGTCCGGGGTTCTGCTATTTTACTCCACGTGTTGAGAAGCTGCAGGGCAGCCAATCAACAAGCGTTTCACTGGTTTGCCCTTAGAAGCCATCACAGCCATGCCTACTAATGGCATGGCTGTGATTGGCCAGTGCATCATGTGACCCAGCCTCTTTATAAGCTGGAGTTACAGTGCTGCAGTCACATGCTCCTTGGGTTAGTGTAGGGAAAGGAAGCTCAAAGCTTGACGGAGAGATTTGAGACATTTTAAGACCTGATCCTGCATCCTGAGATAGATTACTTTATACTGCTGTCTGTGCTGTTGCTCTGAGGACAGATAGCAGAAATTAGAGATTTCACAAATCGCTGCTTTGAGTTGCAGATCAAGCTCTGCATAAAACAACGATCGCTACGATCATGCTCAACGATCAGATTGTTGGGGGAATTTGAGATTTCAAATGCTGCTGCTTAGAGTTGGAGATTGCAGATTAAACTCTGTCTAACAAAACGATCGTACGTTCGTACACAACGATCAGATTGTGGGATCATACACAACGATCATATTGTGGGAGTAATTTGAGATTTCACATACTGCTGCTTTGAATGATCTGACTGCACTAGGTAGAGGCTTCTGCTTAGAGGGACAGATTCTTGTTCCAAAACCATTGCCTACTCCTATAGGGCCAGCTGTTGCTGTAAGTGACACATTATTTTTCAAAAAACATCTCCATCTCCTAGTTCAAAAGGGAGAGTTTCCAGGTGTTGCTTAGAGGGACAGATTCTT
>BLSH010515635.1:44954-64233 GCA_018402905.1 Glandirana rugosa
CCCCCCACCTACACCTCATCCTCGGATCTCCAACTGATCCGGCACTGGCACCGTCACATCCACCTTCACCGCCACCATCTCTTCATCCTCCTCCATCGGTTGTACCAAAAAAAAAACATAACTCCGGATAAGTTTTTTTCTTAAGTAAAATTATTTCCAATCGAACAGGTGTAACCTACACCTGTTTGCCGAGGCGAACAGACACTATTGCGGAGGACGGCACGATTTGTGTACAAGGCTGTTATGTGACCGACGTCCCGTCCGGTCGTGGAGGTTCCGTATTTCCCGTTCGAGTCCGGTACACCGGTTAAACCTCTGGGTCTTCAATTTACCCCGTCTGGGTAGTCCGTCATGCACATCCGCACACGGGTGTATGAGAACGTGGTACAACGACTTTACGACGGAGGACGATTCTGCAACAGATAGCCGACCACCACGACAAACAACACCGCCCGGCCAGTGTATTGTCGGAACATGTGTTTAGCACGGCAGGAGGCGTTATCACAGACAAGCGGAGCCGTTTGTCCACATCCAATGTGGACAAGCTAACCTTTATTAAAATGAATTCTTTTTTTGAATAGGCCTCAATACAAAAAAAAAACCATGTTGGCTACCTCCTCCTACTTCTCTACCACCGCCACTTCCACCTACACTGCCACGGTCACGGCCTAGTCAACCTCTAGGCTCCTACTCCACATCCACCCCCCCTTCCCATTTTTTTACTTGATTTAAATTTATTTTCCCTATCCTCATTTATTTGTAGGGCACTTGCCCTAGTTTGAAGATGATTTTAGAACAGTTATATGGCTTCTACCGTTAATTAATACTTTTCAGACACAGTTTGAAGATGATCCACATTCACCTCCATTTTTGCTTTTTTTATGTTTTTATTTTTTTTTAAATATTTAAAGTTATTTCCCTGTCCCCATTTTTTTGTAGGGCACTTGCCCTACCCTTACCCCCATTTTCCTTCGTTTTGCAGACCTCTAGGACTTTCCAGGACTTTGTTACAGCCATTTTTGTGCCTAAAAGTTCAGGTCCCCATTGATTTCAATGGGGTTCGTTGTCCGTGCGATCGTTCGGGTTCCGTCCGGACCCGGACCCGGACTTTGTCCCGAAGTTCGGACGGACCAGCAGAACCCGAACTTCCAGAGGTTCGCTCAACTCTAGTCCCTAGTGGTCACGAAACACAGAGCGTGCCAAGTGTTGTACAGTACAACTATGATAACTAAATAAAGTGATGACAACTCAAAATTCCCTCTCACTCTAAAGTTGCCGTACACCCTCTCAGAAAGGGACAGGGCCGAGAGGCGGGGATAGCCAATGGCCACCCCTACCCCCCTATGAACCTCTTTGTTGAAGGAGCACTGGACCAAGAAATGGTCCATGGTCTCCAGTGCCCCCCCCCCACACTCCAGACGAGGACAGCCCCTGTCTTCTAGGTTCCTGCTTCCTGCTTCTGACATTGGCACGGACATACAGTTGTCCATGGAATGACCTCCATGCCAAATCCCAGAACTTCGTTGGAATTCGCGGGGAATTCAAGAGGGCTAGCCCCTCTCTGAGAACACTGTCAGGGCAATCTCTTAAAGTTATCCTCCACCGTCTCAGTACCTGTAGTACTTGTTGGACATAGGATGGGAGGCACTCCCTCAGCGATCTTCTCAGGTCACCAGGCCGACCTCCCTCCAACCACCTACCCAAGAACAGCAGTAGCCAGTCCTTGCATGAACTTTCCCACAAAGAAGGCAGGTCCACAAAAATGGACTGCAAATTAAATTTAATAAACAGGGTAACGTAGAACACTACCGGGTGGACCATGTCCAACCCGCCCTGCCTTCTCTGCCAGAAAGTGACATCCCTCCTAATCAGATTTGCTCTGTTTCCCCACAACAGCAGGAAAAACAGACCACTGACCCGCGCATACAGCGATGCTGGCAAAAGACAGACATAGCTGACATAGAGAAATTCAGGCAGCAAGTATGTTTTAATCAAGCACACCCTTTCCCTCTAAGACAGCTTCCAGCCTTTCCAGGCTGTGACTTTCTGGGTGGCACCCAACAGTCTGCTCTCCCAATTTTGCTTGGGGTAATCCCCAGGGCCAAATAGGATGCCTAAGATTTTGATCTCTGGTTGAGGTGCAGTTAACACGTCCGGGAGGGGAAACTGTTCACTCTCCTTCCCCATCCAAAAAACTTCACTCTTGCCCCAGTTCACTAGGGAACTGGATGCCTCAGAGTAGTCCCCGATCTGTGTTTCCACAAATTGGGCCTCCTCCCGACTTGACACCACTACTGAGACATCGTCAGCATAGGCCACAACCCTCACCACCGAACTCCGGCCACTACAGGGCTCCACCAATACCCCCCCCCAGACGTTCGCAGTCCAACCACCTTACAAAGGGGTCTACTGCAAAGACATATAGGAGCGGACTTAACGGGCAACCCTGTCTGACCCCAGAGTCAACGTGAAAAGAAGGACCCACCCAGCCATTGACAAGAGGAAAGCTCTCCGCCTCAGTGTACAGAATCTTCAGCCAATCAATGAACTTATCCGGCAGACCATATCTCCCCAGGAGAAGCCAGAGGTACTCATGGCTTACCCGATCAAAGGCCTTGGCCTGGTCCAATGCCAGCAAATACCCCCCATGCCCACCAGCCCTACACCTCTCCATGGCCTCCCGGACGTTCAGGACAGCGCTAAAAGCACTTTGCCAGGAATTGCACAGTGCTGTGACATAGACAGTACCCCACCTGCCACAGCAGATAGACGTGTAAACAAGATCTTTGCCAGTATCTTCCTATCTGTGTTGAGAAGGGAGATTGGACGCCAATTCTCCACCACAGACGAGTCTTTGCCCTTTGACAAGAGAATCGGTGCTGACCTTCTCATCGAGGGAGGGAGCAGGCCTTCAGCCAAACAACCATTAAACACCTCCCTCAGATGAGGAGCCAAGAGGCCCTTGAAGGTTTTATAGAACTTAGCTGTGAGCCCATCAGGCCCAGGGGACTTTTTCGGTGACAGCCTGTACAATCTCAGCCACTGAAATCTCTTTAGTCAGAGAGTCCAGGAAGTCATGCCCCATCTGGAAAGGGGTCTCATCAAGAAATGTCCTGGCTTTCTCTGTGTCTAAAGGCTTTTTCTTCAGTATGTCTGCAAAATGGCTCCCAACGATGCCCAGGATCCCCAGCCTGGACCGGACTAGGGACCCCAAGGCATCCCTTGTATGACCTTCACACTTGCCGCCTCACCACAGTTCCTGTAAGGATCAGGGGAGCGGAAACTCCCATAATCCCTCTCAAGAACCAGGGAGGTGAGACGGTCATACTGACACTCCCTCTGTTGAAGCTTCAGAGCAGATATCTGTTCCTGGGGGCCACCCAAGGATACCAGGCGGTCTAGCCATCCACGCAGCCTCGAGTAGGTCTGGTCACCGAACCAGTCTTAAAAAGGACCGCAACTCCACTACAAGGCTGGGCCGCAAGAGACCAGAGGGAGGGCCCACACCTCCACTCCCTCTTTGCTCAATTTATCTCTGCCACAGATGCCAGCCAGGTCTCCTGCAAAAACAAAATGTCAGCATCAACCTCGTTGAGAAAAGAAAGGGGCCATACAACGAGCTATTGTAGAACGAATGCTTGCGGTACTGATCGTCGCAAGCCGTATTGGAGTGGGTGTTACCATCCTTAGTGCCTAAAGTGGTTTACACTCTCCTCTGTTGAACACAAACCCCAAAAATAATACAAACCCTGGTGTTTTACACAATATCCCCCTCCTCTGACTCCACAGAGGAGAGGATATCATACTTGTTAGAAAGGGGAAGTGGGGCGAGGTACCTGCTTCACCCTCCACACCATCCTGTCGCAGGCTATCACCATCCCCCTCCTTTGGGACCTTCTTGCCCCGCCTACGCTTTCTTTTCTCCTTTTTGACCCAACCATCTGAAGGGCCTGGAGCATCCCCAATACCCTCCTCACTTGAAGGGTCCTCAGGGTTTTCCCCCCCAGCCTCATCCCTACTTCTTGAGTGCTTTTGCGCCCCTTGACTAGCTCCACAGGAGGGCGTCCCCAGCAGGCCCACCCCCACCCCATCCCCCGAGTCAGGGGGTTTAGCCTCCAGACCTGCACCCGACCCCCCTCTGCAGCTGACAGAGGGGCCACAGGAGGGGACAGGGTCCCAGAATCCAGAGGGGGAGGGGGAACCGGGGAAGGACACACCGAGGGACCCCCCACCTCAGGAGAGCCCAACGCTGGAGGTATAGAGGAAGAAGGGCCCGGCAGAGCCTCTGGCTGCAGCTCAGACCCCCCCTTCTGAGACTTAGTCCTTGGCCTAAGAACTGGAGCCACTTGACTATTTTCACATCTTATTGCACTCGCCCTCTCCGACGGGAGATTTTCAGTTCTGAGCTGCCTAGCGCTTTTTTGTTTAGTTAAAGGGCCTTGACCCGCTGGCACAGACCCATCGTCCTCAGATGCCTGTGCCTGCCTGGCAGCTTCTTCCCTCTCAAGCTCAGCCCTATTCCTTTCTGCCACCCTGGTTGCCATCCTCACTAAGTCCCTCTCTATTTCAGTCAGTGCCCCACCCCCGGGGGCATCGCCCCTGAAGGCCTTGGGACACCGACTGAAAGGGTGCCTAATTTCCCCACATAAATTGCAGCAAATTAAATGGCATGACTCTGTCGTATGCACTGGGGCATTGTAACGAACGCACCTTGGGGATAAACCATCCCTACTCAGATGCGTGGGACTACCGCATTTGAAACAGAGGCGGGGTTGGCCAGGATAGAACACCAATATCCTATCCCGACCAATAAAGGCACTAGCGGGCATATGTGCCACACTCTGCCCCAGCCTCATTAACTTGACCTTAACGGACCAAGCACCAGTCCAAATGCCCCTCTCATCTCTTTTTTTATACAAAGGGCCCAACAACTGGCCACATCTACTTAGCCAAGCAGCAATATCCTCTGCAGGAAGAGACTCATTACGCACCAAGATGGCCAGGTTTTCACCTGTTCCTGTCTGGATATGGCAATAATTCTGAAGTCCTTCCACCTCTCAGACTGCCTAATGACCTCATATTTGGTCAGAAACAACTCCATAATTACTGGAGTTAAAAAGCTGACGTCAAACTCCACAAGTTGTGGGGATGGATAACAGCAAATATATCTTAAACCCTGAACCACATGTCCAGGAGCTTATCCACCACCTCACCTCGGGAAGGACACTGACCAGAACCCTCATATTTTACCTGCACGACGTTCCTGCGCCTACGCTCAGGCCCGCCTGTGCCTCTGGACCACAAACTTGCACCCAGGGGCTCCTCCCCTGGTGTATTTCTAAGGTTCTGCGCACCATAACGCTGGTACATATGGTCCAGCCTCACACGTGCACCAGCGATATTTGCAAATGTTTTCCCCTCTCTCAGGGCAGACACCAAGACTCCCTCTTGTGAAGCACTCGGGGCCCTCTCCAGCAGGGGGGGCAAAGAAGAGGGGCCGGGGGAGTTGGAGCTGTGGGGAGGAGGGTGAGGGGGGAAACCTCACTGGCACCTCCACCCCAAGTGCCCCATGTGATAATGACCTGGTCGCATTGGCCCCCAGCCATTATCACTGTACTTAGAGCACTGGTTTCTTTATTCTCAACTTGCCCCACTTCCTCTGGGACCACATCTGAAAATGCAACTACACCCTCCCCAAGAAGGGATCCCACACTCTCGATCAGCGGACCCCAACCCTCCGGCCATCTGGTGAGGGTCGCATGGGCACCACAGGAGTCTACATGGGGGTCTGACCCTGCCTCCATTGGCTCTGGCTCGATCTCTTTTGCCAGTTGTTTCATATATGCCAATGCAGGGCATTCCCCCTGCAAGACTCCCATCTCACACTCCCAATTCCCCGGATTCTGAGCCCCCTGCAGACCACTCTCACCATCCTCCATACTGTCCACATTCGTTTCTTCCACAATACTGTTCTTAGTGTCCTATTGCAGTGGTTTCAGACTCACAGGAAGCAGGAAATGCTGCAGACAGGAAGTGACCTGACTCTACTTCCTGTTCCTGCTGAACCATCACCCCAGGAGCCATAACCTCTTCAAGGTCAGAGTTCACCACCTCTCCCTGATTGGAGCTGTCAATGGGCTCCACCTCTACTCCTCCCACCACTCCAGCATTCTCCAAGGATATTGGGCCATCCCATCCCTCAGTTCAACAGCAGCTCCATGTGGCAACGAAGCAGCTTCACCTCCACTGGTGTTCTCATTTGCAGGCACCATCTTGGCTAGATGTTTGTGTCCATTGCCAGACATAGCAGCCTGGGATGCAGCAATGTCAGCCATCCGGGTGCTTGGCTTGCCTTGCTCACTGACAGCCATGGGAGCCCCTGTCTTCTCCACATCATCACCGACCAACCCTCTCTTGTGAGTATCCTCCGTTTTCTTTGCCTATGTTTGTTTGCCCCTACCGTCCGTCATCAGCCTGGGGATTAGCACCACCAGGATCCTCCTTTACCCCATTATGGCTGCAGCAGCACCAGCCTCACCCGGTGTCCCCAGGGTTTTCTCCGGACCCCTCAGGGGGACTTTGGCCACTGGTTTTTCAGCCATAGAGACACTAGCAGCAGGGGTTTCACTGGGGGGACCCACATCTGACACTTGGGAGCCTTCCTGAACTTGAAAGCCTGGCCATCCCTGGGAGACTGCTTGGGCTTGGGAGCCCGGCCGTCCCTGAGAGCCTGCTTGGGCTTGGGAGCCTGGTCATCCCTGGGAGCCTGCTTGGGCTTGGGAGCCTGGCTGTCCCTGGGCTTGGGAGCTTTCTTGGACTTGAGAGCCTGGCCGTCCCTGGGAGCCTGCTTGGGCTTGGGAGCCTGGCCGTTCCTGGGCTTGGGAGCTTGGCTGGGCCTGAGAACTTGGCTGGACTTGGGAGTTTCCCTGGACTTGAGAGTCTGATTGACCCTTGGGAGCCTGGTTTGGGTTTGGGAGCCTGGGTGTCCCTGGGCTTGGGAGCTTGGCCTGGGAACTTGACTGGACTTTGGAGTTTTCTGGGACTTGAGAGCCTGGCTGTCCCCGGGAGCCTGCCTGGGCTTGGGAGCCTGGCCGGGCATGAGAGGCTCTTCCATCCCAGATTCTAGACTGGATGCCTTTGATGAAATCCGGCTCACCTTGCCCACTGTCCATCAGCTTCACCAACAGATTATAGGCATCTTGAGCAGTGTCTCCTATCTGCCTCACCTTTTCCATGAAGTCCCTTTTCTTGCTATCACACACCTCTGCTTGGACATCCCGCATATGGGCTAGGGGGGCTACTTAATGCTCAAAGAACGCCATGCATTTCAACATCAATGCCTTCACTTTTTGCCTCCTTTCTGTCGACCTTGCAGTGTTCTCACCAGGCTGGGGCTTGGCCCAGTTCATTAGATCCTTCTGCGTATCCAAGAAGAGCCTCTCCTCCAACGCCAGACCCGGAGATCCAGGGGACTCCTGAGAAGGACCAGGCCAGGAAGAGGAGCCAATCCCCGTCTGGAGGAGGCCATCACCTCCCCTCTCTCCAAGAACGCTTCTGGAAGTCAGGAGCTCAAACTCAGCACTCCTCTCTGGGGCTCTGTATACCCCTTTCTGGTGGCTCTGTATACTGCTATCTGGTGGTTCTGTATACCCCTATCTGGTGGCTCTGTATACCAGATTGTGATTTTGTTGTGTAATTTGTTTGGTTTATTATCAGTAATACTATCACGCTATTCTTGAAGAAGCCAAGTTGGCGAAACACGTAGCATTACAGGCGTGATGGAATATGTCTATATCTGCTGTATACCAATATATGTTTGAATCTTTACATCACTGTTTTTAATTGTATTTTGTAAATAAAATGTATTACGTTTTAACAGTGATCTGTTTGATAAATTATTTGCACCTTTAAAATCCCATCCCGAGCACTCTATTATTCAATCTATGGCCTTGAAGGACCTGTCATCTTTAATTATATTACAAGATATGTTTACATTTCTTGTAATAGGAAAAAAAGTGAGGAAAAAAATAAGGGACAGTGTAAATAAATACAAATAAATAAATAAGAAAAAAAAAAGAAAAATGAAAGTGTCCCAATCCCTCTGTGCTCACACACAGCATATGTAAATGCTGTTCGCACCACGCATGTGAGGTATTGTCATGGACATTAGAGTGAGAGCAATAATTCTAATGCTAGACTTCCTCTATAACTCTAAACAGGTAACCTGTAAAGGCGTTTAACCCTTTCGCTGCCAGAGCCGTTTTTGCATTTTTTGCACACATGTTTAACAAATCATTTTAGGCCTGAAGATTACACAAAACCCACAAATAATGTATATTTTCTGAATGCAGACACCTTAGAGAATAAAATAGTGGTAGTAGCACTTTTTTGTCACATATTACTGCAAAGGTCTAGGAAACGCAAAATTTCTGTAAAAAACACACTAACGTGAAATCTAGGGCTAACAAGTGTAGCGCCCCAACTACCAGCCACCGCCAAGGGGGCACATGGCTACACAAACGCAATAAATTACCCACATTTTTGGTAAAATATAAAAGACGAGGTTGCGCCGAGTAAATAGATACCCAACATGCCAAACCTTAAATTTTTGTGCGCTCGTGAAACGCCGTCAAGCTTCAGTACCCTATATTTTCTATAGGCGCCACTTCAGAAGCCCCCTATAGGTATCAGTTTAGCATTACGAGGAGGTCTTGTGTTAGAATTATTGCTCTCACTATGTAACATGTGGATCACAATCAACGTTTTCATGCGTAGTAACCCTGACTCATTCGTTTACGTTCGTGAGCGCGTGTGTGTGTATATGTGGGTGTGAGGAGGACTCAAAAATTTTTTGGGGGGGTATTTTATGTACTTGGGTGTAACTTTATTTTTTTGCAAAAAAAAAGATTTTTTTTTTACTCAACTTTTTTTTCCCATCACATAGGGGACAAAAAGTCCCCTATGTAAGGATTTTTTGGTGACAGGTTCTCTTTATTGAGATATGCAGGGTTGCTATGCCCTCCAGGTTCGACAATACTTTACTCCAGATCTGAACACCCCCCCACCCTCTGGCTTGTATCCCGCGAACTAATTCTTTTTTTTGTCCTACTCTCTATTTTTCTGTTTTCTTTACTTTAGCTTTTTTCTTTTTCTACTGTTTCCTTTCTTTTTCTCATTCAGTTACTAATTTTCTTATTTATGTGTTTCTTATTGGTGTAGCACTATATATTTGACTCACATACACTTTGGTTATTAAGTGGTGTCCTAGACGCCCTAGGTCAGTGATGGCTAACCTTGGCACTCCAGATGTTTTGGAACTACATTTCCCACGATGCTCATGCACTTTGCAGTGTAGTTGAGCATCATGGGAAATGTAGTTCCAAAACATCTGGGGTGCCAAGGTTCGCCATCACTGCCCTAGGTTATACATACCAGATTACACTTTTAAGCAGCTTCATTTTACTTGACTAGCTGGGTTCTAACTAGTCATTCAGAGCCTCTCCTAGGCCTGGTATTATTTAGGACTAGTTGCTATTGAAAAGTCTACTTTAAGATTTCTAGGTCCACTATGAATATTTAGAAACAAGGAGCCGTAAAATGAAAATTAGAATGCTCCACGTTAACTATTGTGCTTCTTTATGATCTCAATTTATCCAGTTTCTCTGCAGTAATATTGTAAAATGGTAATCTTTTTGTGCTGCACATTATGTTTTTGTCCAATTGTTGTATGTAACTATTGGAATATATACCAATAAACCTTTTGGGAAAAAGAGATCTAAAAGACCCTGCATGTCTCCTCTGTACTCCAGTGAATGTTTTGCAATGCAGATCGCATTGCAAAACATCCTTTCCTGGCAAAGCGAGCCAGGAACACCGAGAGCTTGACCTGGAAGTGATGTCAGAGACGTCCCTTTCCGTGTCACAAGAAGGGGAGGAGAGCGGACGCGTGTCCGCTCTTCTCCTTCCCCTCTACCGGCTGGCATCCACCATGGACATCCCGGGCCCGTCAATGGGCAATCGGAGCCCGGTAAGCATGGTGGGGCGCCGGTACCAGGGTGTGTGCGAGCGATCCGCGGCAGCGGAGCCACCTGAATGATCTCACCTGACAGGCAGGAGAATGCCTGTCAGTTTCACACACAATCCCGGTTGCTGCAGCCATCAGATTGTGTGTGATACCCCCTGCTGTTAGGTCCGTATGACGTACGGACCTGGCGATAAAAGGATTAAAGCATTGCCTATGGAGATTTTTAAGTATTGTAGTGTATAGCTATTCCACGAGCCTGCACAATTTGTGTGACATGTTAGGTATATATTTACTCAGCATAACATCATCTTTCATATCATACAAAAAAATTGGAGTATATAATGTATTAGTAAAATATACTTTTTTCAAAAAAATTGCGTTTAAAAAACGCTGTGCAAATACTGCGTGACATAAAAAAATTGTAACAATTGGCATTATATGCCTTATGGTCTCTGCTAAAAAAATTATATAATGTTTGGGGGTTATAAGTAATTTTCTAGCAAACAATACTGATTTAACGCTTGGTGTTAAACTGGTTAAATGGAGACTTGCTCCCAGTAGCTTGTTTCTTCTGATTATTCTCATCTACCAGAGCCCACTCCTCTCTAATTTTCTTAATTAGCTTTGTATAGGATGGAACAGATCTGGGTCCTTTGAGAAGAAACTTCAGCACTATAGGGTGATTGGAGTAAGTTCCTTGTAAGACTCGATCTAATCGGACCTGGTGGGCCTTTTGTGGATGTAAGACCTTGTCTACCTGAGTTATGAAGTCAGAAATCTACTCCCCTCTTAGCTGGTGAGTGTGCTCGAACTTGTATACTACATCTGGGAGTCTTTCTACCAATCCAAACACAGCATAAAACACCTCAATATAGTCTCAGGCTACACCGTCCTTGTTTCCCAGCTTTAAGTTATGAATCACTTCAGTGGCAGGACCCCTAAGAATCTCACTAATTCTCTGTTTTTTTTTCTGTTTAAGTCTCAGGGATGTCCCACACTTCTAGTGCTTATGAAGCCTGGTCCATCCAGATTTTAAAATTTTATCTTCCAGATGGAACTGGAGTCTTCCAATATCTATGATTGATGGGGACAGACCCACTCTTGAAAGGGTACTCCAATAACTTCTCTACATCAGTGAAGAAGGAAGCAGGAGTCAGTCCTGAAGTAAATTCAGGAGTGAGCGTCCTCTTCTTGCTGTCTGCCACAGTCTGACTTGGGCTCTCAGGATTGGTATATGACACTTGTAGCTGGTTTAAACGGGGTTCAACTTCCTCAGATGGACATGGTCTCTCAGGAAATGGACACGGATGTGCCTTCTCTACTCTATGAGCACATACTGTAGGTATAAGCAGAAGGTGAATCCACCTTTTTGTCTAGCATGAACACTCAACTTTGGGGTTAGTGTCGTTACTGCTTGGTGGATCTGCTCCTCAGTCCATTCGTTCCCTGGCACATTGATCGCCATACACAAATCCAGTGCTCTTGGCACTACTTGGCAGCTGCAGCAGGATCCACGCCAACTTCTTCCGGCTTGCTATTTAGACTACTGACCCTCAGAACAGAGGGATCCTCAGATGAGCCCCAACATGTAGCGCTACCCCCAGGAGCCGCTGGATAGGATGCATCCTCTGTTCTTTGTCTCAACCTTCTCAAGAACCTGAACCCCTCTAACACACCAGGTTGAGTGTACAAACATACAATATCACAGGAGATCACTGAAAGTAATACTTAGTACCCAAAAGCAGTGCTATAACAAAGAAAACAGACACCAAATCAGGTAGTAAAGACAAACATAATATATTGATAACCAATATGGTTGGTAACTAGGCAAGCATAAAATGGATTCACAATGGTAATAACACAATATAGCATGCAAAGTGATAAACAGTAAGGACTAGGCAATAGATGATATTTTGTGCCCAGATCAGCATAAACAGTAGGAAAGCCACCTCAAGTGCTATAGTACTATGGAACTATAATGTCAGAGTGCAATTATGGCAGCGATACTAGTCCTAGGCCGACTGGGTATGCACTGTCCAAAAGAAAAGGAGGATGGTAGCAGAGGGGGTAGGGGGACAAAGGGGGCTTGCAGCATAATTATTAAGGAAGAGCCAGTCCTTTGAGATGTTCCTCTGTCGGATATCAATGGATATCAATATCAAACAGCATCAGTGCTCTTGAAAACAGTCCCAATTAACCTGCATGCAGTATAGGTACAGTATGGTCTCAGCACAGGTGCAAGATAGATGTGGTTCAGATGTGGTAAAAGTTTGGTATAATGAGGGATAGGGTTGACATAAGTGCTATATAGAGTGCAGTATGAGTGTGGTGTGGATTGGGTACACTTTGTGTCCTGCTCTCAGTGGTTCAGTCTACCAGTATCAGCAATGAGCGAATAGCCCGCTCACTAGTCCCCAGGATGCTGCAGTGACCTCTCACTATAAAATGGGAACCCCTCAGTCTTCCCTTGAACACCTCCAGTGATCAGCAGTAGGAAACAGAGGGTCAGTGAATGTTCCAGTCTCCCTGTGGCAGTGGTACAGGTGCTGTGATTCGGATGGTGCTGCGTTGCCCCCAGGGTGTCCTCACTCCCAGTCTCGGATCTCCACTGGTATGGTTTTTCACTGGCAGGCGAATATCCAGACATAGATGCTCTCTTTCTAGCTCCCTCGTTGCCAAGAGGAAGAACTTTCCTGGGCAGTTTATTGAAAATCATTTCTTTACTCCTCCTACTGAGCAGTGACTATTGGGATCCGTAATGTAAGAAGTCCATTCGTCACAGTCTATGAATGAATGAACTACAACTACCATCAGCCATTGCAGCTAACGGCTTGTAGTTCTCAATGAACTGTGTGGTGTTGGTGAGCACCTTTCATGGTTTATTGCTTCTTCCAGCTCTCAAGTAACTGCCTGCCCGTACGAAGCGTGGGCAGACAATTATCTTGAGAGCCTGCAGGAGCCCTGCATTGCACCCATGATCTGCTGGTCGCTGGTGCAATGCTCTGCAGGCTACCTAGAAAAAATAATAATAAATGTGCATTAATACTTGCAAAAAATGTGCATTATTTTTTATGAAATCCTTTCTAATGCCCCTTCCACATCCCTGAAATATTTTGTGGGTTCTTATGATATAAACAATAATGATCCGTATTTTATGTATTAATATGCTGGGCCAAAAACTAGACCTATAGCATTTTTTTTTAACTGTAGTTGTGTTCTAAATGAATGCCACCACAATGTGCAGCACTAAGACCCCTTTCACACCAAGGTGTCTTTCAGGCGCTTTTGCGCAAAAAATAGCGCCTCAAAAGCGCCTGAAAAATGCCCCCCCCCCCCAATACATCCCAGTGTGAAAGCCAGAGTGCTTTCACACTGGGGCGGTGCGCTTGTACAACTGAAAAAAAAGTCCTGCAAGCAGCATCTTTACAGCGGTGTGGGAGCGGTGTATTCACCGCTCCTATACCACCCCTGCCCATTGAAAACAATGGGGCAGCGCTCCTGAAGCGCCTGAACACCGCTTCGGAAGCGCTGCAAACCGGCACTTTTAACCCCTGTTTAACCTGTTGTAGGGGGGTTAAAAGTGCACCGCCACCGCCCGAATAGCGGCGTCATAGCGCCGCTATAACGAGCTGTAAAGTGTCGCTAATTAACGCCATTTTACCGCTAGCGCTCTGGCAGCTCCGGTGTGAAAGGAGCCAAAGTGTCGTGTTTTACCATGTGTGGCAGTAATGTGTGATAAAACCGGCATTGTACAGCAAGGTATAGGTCTCAAGGGGCCTTGAGTTTTTTCCCTTGTTTGTACATGCCTTTCAGCATGCTGTCAGGGAGTCCTGCTGGTTTCTCTCTGAATTTTGTTTTTGCATTACCTGGATAAACAAGATTCCATTTAGTTTTTATTGTTTTGACTTGGGTTTAACAAAATACAGTTGTTTCTAAGGGAAAGACTGTTTCACAGCCAGTATAAATATTTTTTTCCTTGGTCATATATTATGAAAGTAGTGTTTAAGCTTATTGTTATTGTAACTATGCTGCTGGTTGAGGTTAGGGAAATAAAACTAGAAAGAAAAAATGCAGACATGTCTGGGGATCAGTGGGTAGCAGAAATTGAGATGAGAAGATAATGGAATAAGAAGGGTTAAATGGGTTAAAGGGGAATTTCACTGCTATAAGCAAATATTTTTAGTAAATGACAGTGTGTAGTAGTATGTGCGATTAGCTGTGATTGGCCACATGGTACAAATGGGCTGTGATTGGCCGTGTCTGTACCATGTGATCACTGTGACCAATCACACCTAACAACACAATTGTATACAATGAATGGCATGAACTGTCATGTGAACTGTCATGTGATCTGCTGTGATTAGCCATAGCGATCACATGGTGCCATCAGTGGGCAGCTACACTGAGTCATCCGGTGAAAGATCGGGTCGGACATGCTCCCAGAACAATAGGGTTCTCACCCGCCCATCATTTTACAATGATGTGGGCGAAAAGCAGTTAAAAAGAAACTTTACAACTATGGCACACTATTGTTTACTGACACACCAGTTGTCTAATGCTTGTAAACCAAAACCCAATGTGGAAAAGGTTTCTGGCCCATGGCCTATGGTAATAAAAATACTGCACAGCTATCTTCAGATCAAATTAGGATGTTCCCAAAGAGCCTCTGGAATCCTAATGCATGGTTGGATAGAGTACTATTGCCAATTTCAAATTGCCGATATCCTTCTGAAGATAGTAGTTCTCTAGTTAGTATTGGAAAAAATATCCCCCATGGGACTTGCAGCTAGAAGACGTCGGATGACGAAACGCGTAAGACGGAGCCTGAGACGTCACGACGCTCACCCACTCACTTTGCAACAGGGATACGGAGATCTCCCGGCTGGCTGTTGCACAGCGGTCGGCAAACTAATGCTCGTCTGACTTCTCCCAAGTGTAAGTAACAGTGGCACTTGGGTGCTTTATCAGCTACATATACACACACATTGTGTTTTCTTTCTCTCCACATGGTCGCGGATCGCGATAAGGAGCAGCTGCACTCATTGACATTTCGGCTGGCTTTTCTCCTGCTATAGGAGATCAACACAGCAGTTTAACCACGGATCACCAGCAGACCCACAGTGGCAACAGGTGGTCTCTTTTACATCCTATACATTAGTTGATTTTTATGCTCACTCACATCACCCCCAGGCAGCACCATTTGTCTTCTTTACAATATCATGATCATCCACACTCTATAGGTGTTCGAGACAAGGCTGCGCCATCTTTCAATTTTCACATAATTCCAATTTTATCCAACATTCACATACTCGTCACACATTTATTTTGTGGCTCACAAGGGAAGTCACATATTTAGTGTATGGTCCACATACGCATATATACATTGGTGTACCTCATCACTTTCCGGCAGCGCCATTTGTGTCATTTATTGCATCATTCAATCCTACATACAGTATCTCACAAAAGTGAGTACACCACAACACTGAAGAAATGACACTTTGCTACAATGTAAAGCAGTGAGTGCACATCTTCTATAACAGTGTAAATTTGCTGTCCCCTCAAAATAACTCAACAAACAGGCATTAATGTATAAACCGCCGGCAACAAAAGTGAGTACACCCCTAAGTGAAAATGTCCAAATTGGGCCCAATTAGCCATTTTCCCTCCCCAGTGTCATGTGGATTGTTAGTGTTACAAAGTATCAGCTGTGAATGGGGAGCAGGTGTGTTAAATTTGGTGTTATCGCTCTCACGCTTTCATACTGGTCACTGAAAGTTCAACATGGAAACTCATGGCAAAGAATTCTCTGAGGATCTAAAAAAAAATTGTTGGTATACATAAAGATGGCCTAGGCTATAAGAAGATTGTCAAAACCCAGAAACTGAGCTGCAGCAAGACCATACAGTGGTTTAACAGGACAGGTTCCACTCAGAACAGGCCTCGCCATGGTTGACCAAAAAAGTTGAGTGCATGTGCTCAACTTCATATCCAGAGGTTGTCTATGGGAAACAGATGCATAAGTGCTGCCAGAATTGCTGCAGAGGTTGAAGGGGTTGGGGGTTAGCCTGTCAGTGCTCAGACCATATGCCGCAAACTGCATCAAATTGGTCTTCATGGCTGTCTTCCCAGAAGGAAGCCTCTTCTAAAGAATGCACAAGAAAGCCCGCAAACAGTTTGCTGAAGACAAGCAGACTATGGACATGGAGTACTGGAACCATGTCCCGTGACCTGATGAGACCAAGATAAACTTATTTGGTTCAGATGGTGTCAAGCGTGTGTGGCGGCAACCAGGTGAGGAGTACAAAGACAAGTGTGTCTTGACTACAGCCAAGCATGGTGGTGGAAGTGTCATGGTTTTTGGGCTGCATGAGTGCTGCCAACACTGGGAAGCTACAGTTCATTGAGGGAACCATGAATGCCAACATGTACTGTGATATATTGAAGCAGAGCATGATCCCCTTCCTTCAGAGACTGGGCCACAGGGCAGTATTCCAACATGATAACGACCCCAAATACACCTCCAAGATGACCACTGCTTTGCTAAAGAAGCTGAGGGTAAAGGTGATGGACTGGCCAAGCATGTCTCCATACCTAAACCCTATTGAGCATCTGTGGGGCATCCTCAAATGGAAGGTGTAGGAACGCAAAGTCTCTAACATCCACCAAATACGTGATGTCGTCATGGAGGAGTGGAAGAGGACTCCAGTGGCAACCTGTGGCGCTCTGGTGAACTTCATGCCCAAGAGAGTTAAGGCAATGCTAGAAAATAATGGTGGCCACACAAAATATTGACTCTTTGGGCCCCATGTGGACATTTTCACTTAGGGGTGTACTCACTTTTGTTGCCAGCGGTTTAGACATTAATGGCTGTGTGTTGAGTTGTTTTGATGGGACAGCAAAATTACACTGTTATACAAGCTGTACACTCACTACTTTACATTGTAGCAGGGGGGCGGAGCCGGCAGCCGGAGTGGATGGACGTGTAGTGAGAGAGCTCCGACTGCCTGGTGGATTACAGCGTGCCTCAGCGGCCCACAGCAGCACCCGATCGGCTCATTCATCCCAGCCAGAGCTGGACACCAACATGCGGGCAGCGGGGAAGCGCAAGGAGCGAGAGGGACCGAAGAAGATCCAAGACTTCTTTGCCCCTGCTCCAGGACGGCGTGGCCAAGATGGTGCCGCCGCCACTTCACAGAACGGCGCGGCGGCTCCCAGGAGAGGAAGCGCGATTGCCCAGGAGCTTAACCCTTCAGGTGAGCGCACAGGGGAGGAATACCCCCTGCCGAAATCCCCCTCTGACAGCCCCATTAAGCAAAAGAGGAGAACGGAGAGGCATGAGGGTTCAGCCAGCACCACAGGGGAGGGGAGTGAGGAGATGGAGGAAGCAGTCTCCTTTGCTCAGCAGCTGGATGCATTCCCAACCTCAGGGCAAGCCATTACAGATGACATTATGAAAGGAATGCTATTGTCACTGAGGGGAGCCATACAGCAGGACATGGAGAACTTTATTCATGTGACTAATAGAGAGATCAGCAATCTAGGTGACAGAGTGAGCTTTATAGAGACAAAGATGAGCGACTTCTCCCTGGCACACAATGAGGTGGTGGACGCTCACTACAGCACCAAAGACGAACTGACGGCCCTAAGGGCAAAGGTCACAGATTTGGAGGACAGGGCGCGCAGGAATAATCTTAAATTCAGGGGTATCCCGGAAGCTATTAAACCAGCGGAACTGCGCACCTACCTACAACAACTAATCAGCGCCACCCTGCCAACCCTGCAGCCCATAGACCTGACAATAGACAGAGTACACCGCCTGCCAAAACCACCCCACCTGCCAGACAAGATTCCTCGTGATGTGATTGCCAAACTGCATTTCTATCAAACTAAAGAACAGCTCATGCTCTTCTCCAGGAAAAATCTAACCTTGCCAGATCCATATGCTGGCATAGCAATATACGCCGATCTCTCAAAAGCGACTATGGAGGCGAGAAGCAATCTGGTCCCAATAACGAAAATTCTACGGAACCATAAAATTCTGTATAAATGGGGCTTCCCGGCGAAACTCATTCTGGAAATGCACAACGAGACCTTCATCATACACACACAGGAAAGAGGACTGGAGCTTCTCCGGAAGTGGGGCCTATTACCACCAGATGAAGACATCGCACCACCAACCAAGTCGCCGCAGAACGCACCGCGTCAAGATCACCAGAAAAAGAGCAATTCCCGTTAACAGAACCGGAATTCATGCTGCCAAACTCCAAAAAATCCAAAGGACATCTGATTTCCCAACTGCCTTCGCTCAATGCAACACCTTTCACAAGAGCTGAGGGAGCCCTCCACCAGGCTTTCGGCCGTTGTGAGTAAGTCCCTACTTGTTTAGTTTGACTTTTTCGTGTAGAACACTTGGTAAATAAGTGTTCCCCCCTACCAGAGAGCTGCATTTATGACAGCTTTACTTAAACTGTTTGATGTTCCTACTGTTCGAGTTGGCTTTACAGCCTTGTTATTTCTTCATTTTTCTATGTTTGCTCCTACCTTGGCTCTCAGCCAAGCTCGACATCCCAAATTTGCTCCTCATGGGTCTTACGTGGTCCTACGACTCTCCGCAACACCTATGGGTGTGATTATACCACTAGATGGTCCAACAGCGTCCTCTTCTAAAAGGCTATGTCTCTAAAAATGATGTCTTTTAATGTGAGGGGCCTAAATAATCCCTCAAGAGACGTTCAATGTGGAAAACTGCTTTGGAACACCACTGTGATATCGTGTGTATACAAGAGACTCATTTTGAAGCAGATAAGGCACCAAAATGCTCCCACCCGAAGTTCCCTCATGTTTTCACTGCCAATGCCTCTTCTAAACATAATGGGGTCTTGGTGGCAATAGGGGACAAGGTCTCCTTTTCCCAACAAGACCTAATCATAGATGAAAAAGGGAGATTCATTATCTTGGTGGCAGAAATTAATAATGCCCTTTACACCCTGGTCAATTTATACGCGCCAAATATTAGGCCTAAGCGATTTATTGCAAAGACATTGGCCAGGGCTAAACGGCTCCAAAAGGGAAAACTAGTAATCTGTGGAGATTTTAACATGATAATGGAAAGAGGTTTGGACTCTACCGCTCAGAGTAAAAGGCATAGGCAGGAGTTAGCTCCACTTTGTCATAAGGAGGGCCTTTATGACCCTTGGAGGTGCCTTCACTCCATGGAAAAAGACTACTCCTTTTACTCTGCGGTACACCAGACTT
>BLSH010515635.1:78925-110262 GCA_018402905.1 Glandirana rugosa
CAGCAGTACACAGAGCTTTCCAGTGACAGGCTGTGAGGGGGGGGGGTGTCAGGACAAGTCTGATTATTGGAGTAGAGCAGGCTGACTTCCCAGCATAGCTAGAGAACTGACCACGCTGTGCTCTCTTGCTTAGAGTGGTCAGTTTGTAATAGGAAAGCAGAGGGACTGGCAGGAACACCAGGCATTTTTACACAAAGGAGGCGATACAAAGAGAATAGGATACTTTCTCATACAAGTACATGGTACAGCAGGCACATATCAGGAATACGAAATGTTGGGGTAATGAACACTTTAAGCTTAAGCTGTATTCCTTCTAGTGCTCTGACCCACTCTTCTTTGTGCTAAGCTGCCCTTCCCCGACATTAAACTGTCAAATGCCAGAGCTTCTATTGCTCACTGAGGCAAGAGAGATGTTGATCCCTGTACAAAGGCTGGGCCTAGGGTTCAAGGGTCTTCACAGGACATAAAGATTAATTGAAAGTTTAACACTTATAGTTTAGAACCGTTGTTACCTTGGTAACCATTTAAGCTAGTTAAGGTAAAATATAGCAATAATATCCATCTATCTGCATCAGGGGTGCTCAAACTTTTGAAGAGCAAGTCTCTTTGCCCCTCACATGCCACAATTGGCATGTCTTTTTTTTGGGGGGGGGGGGGTACCTAGTTTAGACAGGTACCCACTTCCTGGTCTAGCCGCCTAGGCGACTCCTCCTCTCCCCCTAGATGGCCCCTCCCTCCCTGCAATCTTCTGGGACAAGTCACAGGTCCCAGAAGATTGCCTGGCTATTGACAAAGTGCAGCGGGCGCCCACAGTTGCAATGCTGGTGCTGCGGAGGGGAGGGGAGGGGGAGAGGAGTGAGGCATCGGGCGGCCGCATTGCTGGACCGGGAGACAGGTAAGAGGCGGTTGATCAAAAGTCAGTAGCTACACTTTTTGTAGCTGCTGACTTTTAATAAACCTAAAAACGAGTGGAACTCCGCTTTAAGCGATTTGATAACCATTCACAGACTACAAGGAACTATGGGGTTTTACCGTCCCCCAAAACCACAAATGTAAACAAGCCCTTACTGTTCTTTCATCAATTGCTTTCATACCGATGCACTACGCAGGATATAATAGAAGTCTATGGCTCAGTACAGCTAACCTGCAATACAGCCACAGGTGCACTGCACTGCAATTGTGGATCAGTGTGAAAGCAGCGTAATAACCTTTTTTTTGTGCTGATATGCCCATTGGAAAACTATGTGCTGTTTAATAAACTGACCTCTTTCTCTTCCAGCTTCTGCTGGTATCGCTAGGCTGCTAGCAAGGTCCCAGGCAAAGTGCACTTCTTTTCATGCCTCCTGGGACAGGAACAGGCGTTACAAAGAAAGCATCGGCTTGTGCAGCTCTTACTTCCTACACAGCCGCTTGCTTCCTCCCCTGCCAGTGCCGACTCCATGCTGATGCTCTGGAATGACAGATTGGAACGGATGAGGTTGCAGCCCACATTAGAGGACACCTCTGATCTACACAAATGAAGATTACTTAACTGGGTATTCTGTCTTTAAAAAGTACTTTGGCTGATGTATTGTTCCAAGTAGTCTATAGTCAATGGGGTTTACTAAAACTCTGTCTCTCTATCCCACACCCAAGTGTTAAGAGCACCCCTGGGGGGACCACCCCCAGGCGGCACAGATACCACTGACTCTCTGCCTTCCCAGCCCATGGCCAGACAAGGTAGATCCACTCAAGTCAGGAGGAATTGGGCTTTTCCAGTTTTCCAAGGGGAATTACTCCCAGGCCCCGACAGACTGCGGGCACCTCAGTTTCTATTCCAGCCGGTACCAGCCTTCCAAGCCCCCATCACTCCAGCAGGGATACATAGCCAGACACTCCAGCCTTGGTCAGGCCAGAATGAAAGCACAGCACCCCTACTGGACACTGGTAAGAACAGATACTTCACTTGGTCTTAGCCAAAAGCATTGCTGCTTTTATTCTTGTGATGTAATTCTGTGGTATAAGTGCCAATGGTAAGCTACTATAGCCTGATGGTCTCTAACTGCTAATCAACTTAGAGTAATAGCTTTCCAACTGGGTGATTTTTCTTTATACAGTTTATCACCCTTAGCCTGTGACAATGGGCTCCATTCACTAAAGCAAATCACATGCAGTATTTAGGTGTCCGGACACATTTTCGCAAAGTATCGCATGCGATCCTGAAATTGTCAATTTACTATGACACTTTGCGGTATTTAATGCAAAACACTCAAAACGCTCAGTAAATACCGCATGAATAGGGGTTAAAGTCAGTTCACAGAAGGAAGTAAATTATTAAATGCATGCGGTAATTACGTTGTGATCCAGGCATGCGGTATTTAAGGAATGTAAAAATATAATAGCCAATTTTGAGTAGCCTTTTTGGATCAGTTCTCTCAACAGTAACGCATAGAAACCTAAGTATGAAAATCATTGGGGTTGATTTACTTAAAGTATAACTAAAAAGGTGAATTCAAACACCTGTCAGGTGTTTATTGTTGTCTCTGCCCCATTAGGAGATTCGCCCTCTCTATTAGTCCTGTTTACCAGCATAATTGAATGTAAAAGTGAAAGAAAATTCCAAATTTTGGGTTGTCCCCAGAAAATTAATAGAGGCGAAATCTTCCAATGGGGACACTGGTTCTGGTGATCTGGGGGTCCCAAGGGATTCCTTTGATTTGTACGAATTTCCTCTTACAGAAAGGGAAAGTAAATCTCCCCAATGGGACACAGATGGCCAAAAATGTTTTAAAAAATGACGGAGGATATATCCCTCCCTTACTCTATCCAAAATGTATATAGTTCTGCTTTAAGGCAAATAGGCTGTGCAGTTTGCAAGTTGCTCCAGAACTTAGTACACAAGGTGAAGCTTCACTTTACAAAGAATACCCAATCACAAGAAAAAAAACAGCATTTTTGTTTGCACATGATTGGATGATGGAACTCAGCAGAGCTCCCCCTCATTCACTAAGCTCTGAAGTAATTTCATTTGCAAAGCGTTCAGTTTATGTGCCTTTAGTAAATCCACCCTGTTACATGTAGCGAAATATACTTATTGTTTTCTGTCATTTTGCCACATGTTTAGATACTTTTTTGTGAATATACAAGCATTTACATAGTTTGCTGCAAAAACACTCCCATTCACTCTAAACATAATACAATGTACATGCATATTACAATGGTCTAATCCCATGTTAGAACATATGTCATATATAGTGGGATACCTTACTTTTTCACAATTATTTTTAGAGATAGCTTCTCACTGACAAGGTCCCACTGACATCATTGATCTCTTTAGTGATTTATAAAGGGGCAATTCTTCCCAGTGACCACAAGTGTAAGGATCATTCTTCCCACTGATCATCACACTAATGGCCATTGAGTTGTAGATATACAGGTGGTCCCCTAGTTACAAACATCTGACTTACAAACGACTCCTACTTACAAACGGAGGGAGACAACAGGAAGTGACAGGAAATCTTCCCCTAGGAAGGGAAATTCACTCCTGTAAGAGTTATTATGGGAAAAAGAGGTCTCCACTGATGCTTTATCACCAAGGTTTGTTTCCACAACAACCCAAAATTTTCAAAGTCCAATTATCATTGGGACAGGAAGTGAGGTGACATCTTCTGAACAGAAACAGACAGCAAAACAAATATTACAAGGGTGTTACCCCTTCCCTATGCTATCAAAAATGCTTAAAAATAGTTTTTTTGGCTGGAGCTACACTTAAAAAATGTACCTGTTCCGACTTACAAACAAATTCAACTTATGAACAAACCTACAGTCCCTATCTTGTTTGTAACCCAGGGACCGCCTGTGGTCATATTTAGCAGGGGTTTCCTGAGACTGAAAAATATTTCAAGGGTTCCTCTATGTTGTAAAGGTTGAAAAAGTCTGCTTGAAAGTGTAACTAAAGGCAAAACTTTCATTTTCATTTTCAATAGAGTAATGGAGGGTTAGAACCCCTGTCAGGTTTGGTTTTTTAATATTTTGCCATCTGTGTCCCATTGGGGACAACCATTTATTGCACTTAAACAAATCTTAATTTCTTTTCATTATGAAGGCTCAGCATGACATGTGATGCCGAGCCTTCATATTTGAAAGAAATTAAATCCAGTGAATGAAGAGGTTGGACCAGAGACAGGGAAACTCACAGTGTGAAATTAAATCAGAGTAAGCAACTTCAGTACAGGGTGGGAGCCTATACTACTGTGCAAGACTGAAGATCCAAAAATGTACAGTGGGTCGCCACATCCACACACCACCTCGCATGCGCAACTTTTATCAAAACTGTGAAGGACGGATCTTTCCCTGTAATGGCGCCTGATTTGTTTTAAGTGCAATAAATGGTTGAGACGTATTACACCATGTGTGGTCTCCCTTTTTGCTGCATATTTTGGACCTGAAGTACTTCATCTTGAACTGGAGAAATTGCCGATCGTGGATACCCCATACAGGAGGGAGGAACGGCTGAGTTCTCTGCTTCCCTGATGATGATGACCCGATCCCTTGTTTAAGTGATTTATATCACTTTCAAGCCTTCTTTGATCAGCTTTCTGGTAAACCCCCATCTTTATTGGTGACGGATATCACTGTGGTGAAGTTTGACTCACTTTATTATCCTGAAAAGGGATTTTTTACACCTATATTTAAGCGCTGCACTGTTTTTTGTATCATATAATTATGTGTGCATAGGTGTCTGCAGCTATCTTCTACCAGCCAGGTGTAACGAAGAGTACAGAGCTGCTCGAAGAGTAATGGCACAAGAGCACTGAACCCAACACATCGAGTGGCTTCTTCCGGTGTAAGCGCTACACTTGAGAATGTAGATATCTCTCTTTCACACTACTTAAACTGGATTATAAATTTCCATTAAACATAAATCAGATTCCAAAAGTAGTTAAAGAGGAAGTAAACCCAGATTGGGTTTACTTCCTCTGTATTCCCCTGTAAAGTAGATGCATAATGGGCTACTATGCATTGCATAGTAGCCCATTATGTGCCACTTACCTGCAAACTAAGCCTGCAATGTCCAGTGCTGTCCCCTGTGCTGGCCACGTCCATCTTCTGCCCCTCTCCCTTCCGGGCCGCGACTCCGCTTCTGTGACTGGCCGGAGTCGCATGCGCGCGGGAGCCGCCAGTCACGGCACAATCACAGTGAAGAAATGGCAAGGAGGACACTTTTTCACTGCGCATGTGGCAAAATGATGTCGGCACAGCTAGTACTCTGCACATCTCTTTAACCGTGCAGGTTTGGGAGATATGCAGGGCACCTACAGGTAAGCCTTATTATAGGCTTACCTGTAGGTGAAAGTGGTTGTCATGAGTTGACAACCACTTTAAGTCCTTATTATACTACCTCACAAAAATTGGAACTATTTATATCTTGCTAAAAAAAAACTTAAAATGTGGGTGACAGCAATACAGGACAACATTAACCACTTGCCGACCGCCCGCCATGGCTTGACGGTGGCAAAGTGGTTCGTTATCGCAAACCGCTGTCACCTGACGGCGGCCGCGATGAGTATTGTGAGCGCGCTTGCACGCTCACTGAGTTCCGGGAGGGGCCAAGGAGCAGGTAGGGTGGACTCGATCTCTGCTACCTGCGATGGCTCCCAGTGAGAGAACAGAGGTCCGTGTACGTAAACACGGATCTCCGTTCTGACAGAGGAGGAAGGGATGTGATCACAGGCTCCCTTTATATGGAAGCCATGATTACTCCTCTCCCCCTACCAGCCCAGCCCCCATACAGTTAGAACACACTGAGGGAACACAGTTAACCCTTAGAGCACCCCCTCCAGTTTAACCCCTTTACTGCCAATGGCATTTACACAGTAATTCGTGCATTTTCATAGCACCGATCACTTTATAAATGCCAATGGTCCCAAAAAAGTGTCAAAATGGTCCGACATGTCCGCCGCAATATCGCAGTACCGCAAAAAATCACAGATCGCCGCCATTACTAGTAAAATATAAAAAATAAGTAAAAACCCCATAAATTAACTCTTTCTTTCTTGAAGTGATGCTTTCTACAAGTGATATGCACTTCATGCTCTGCATCATGTAAACATTTATTCTCTGTCCCTTCACAGGTATGTGTCAGCTGAAGCAACTCATCCACCCTTAACTGGACTCTGCTTTAATCTCTATGTATCTTTGCTATGATATGTGTCAGCTGAAGCAACTCATCCACCCTTAACTGGACTCTGCTTTAATCTCTATGTATCTTTGCTATGGTATGCAAGTGGTACCCAAGTGGTAAAGGAGGAGTGTGGTATGATTAGTTCTAGTGCATTTAGCGAGATTTGGGACAGCATTGAGGGGTCCAGACTCGGGGTGGTTTGAAGAGTAGTGTTCCATACTTTAACAGTAGCCGTAACTGTGTCCAGGAATGATTTGTAGGAGTAGGATTGCAACAAGTTGGCACAGAGGAGAGACTTTGGGGATGCTCCTATGGAGGCTTGTTCGATTTGGAGCCATGTGGGAGGTGTGATCGGATTCCACCATGTTCTTCCTTGATCCAGGAGAGTAGCCTTATAATAGAGATTGATGTTAGGGACGCCCATACCTGCATACTTGGTAGGTGTGCATAAGAGGTTTTTGATGTATACATGGGCAGTTGTTTTTCCATATGCAGAGATTAATGATAGCTTGGAGCTTTTTGAGATCTGGAGGTGAGAATTGGTACCAGTAGCTCTCGAAACATGTAAAGGATGTGGGGTAGAATGAACATTTTCACCAAGGCCACCCGGCCTACCCATGAGGTCGCAGTTTTTTGTAGGTCTTGGGCAATCTGCTTGATTTTGGTAAGCAGGTTTTGTAGATTGGTGTAGAGCAGTTTGGACAAAGGCACTGTTAGTTGAATACCTAAATAGGTAAAAGCTGCGTTGGGAGCCCATGTGAAGGGAGCACTTGCCGAGATTTTTTGTTTAAGAGATTGCGTCGTAGATATGCCCAGCATGGATGATTTTGGGTAATTGATTTTATACAAGGATACCCTACTGAAATTGTCTAAGAGGTGCAAAAGTGGAGTCAGTGAGTTAAGAGGATCAGTAAGAGAAATAATAACATCATCGGCGTATAAACCTACTTTATGTGTCGTGGGTCCTGTGGTGATGCCTTTGATTTGCGGGGACATACGTATTGCTTGTGCTAGGGGTTCCATGACGAGCGCAAAGATTAAGGGTGACAGGGGGCAGCCCTGCCTTGTTCCGTTCGAAATTGTCATGGGGTCTGAAATTGCTCCGTTAGCCCAAATTCTAGCAGATAGCTTGGTATAGAGGCTCATAATAGTCTGGAGGCTCTGTCCCTCGAAACTGAATTTTGAGAGGACCTGAGAGAGATACTGCCAATGAACGCGGTCGAACGCCTTCTCTGCGTCTAATGATAGCAGCAGAGAAGACGTTCCATGTTGTTCCCACCACGTCAGAGGTTTGACGCCCCGTTACAAAGCCAACCTGGTCTCTGTGGACCAGGTATGGTATAATAGGAGTTAGCCTGGTTGCTAGCAGTTTAGCATACAGCTTGATATCAGTGTTAAGTAGTGAAATCGGTCTGTAGTTCGCTGGCAGGTCGAAAGATTTCCCAGGTTTTGGGATGGCAGTAATGAGGGCCTCCAGTGATTCTGCAGAGTTGGAGCCGGTTTGGGCAATATGGTTATAGGTAGTGCATAGTAACCGTCCGGTCCAGGTGACTTGTGGAGTGGAAGTGAGGCTATAGCTGTATCTACTTCTTTTATAGTGAAAGGAAGAGAAAGGGATTCAAGCTGCTGCTGTGAGAGAGTTGGCAAGTGGAGCGTACTGAGGAAGGAGTGGATTTTGTGTTGTTCGGGTATGGCACTGGGGTCTGAGGTACTAAGGTTGTATAGTTTGGCATAAAATGTTGCCAATTGGTTGGCGATATCTTTAGGGTTACAGAGTTTTTTGCCTTCGTCTTTGAACATGTATGGGATTTTGGAATTTGCCTGCTTGTGTTTGTACTGTTTTGCAAGTAGAGCGCCAGGTCTGTTGGACTGGGTGTACCAGGTCAGTTTGAGTTTATCAGGAAGTCAAATTTGTGAGGTAAAATGGTGCCTAGCTGTGTGTGTACCGCTTTAGCTTTAAGTTCAGCAGCTATCTGAGAAACGGGAGAGCGTTTGTTTTGCTGTTCAAAATTGTTGATCTTGGAGAGAAGGGAATTGATCTCAGCTTGGCGTGCACACTTCTCATGAGCTCCCAACCTAATCAATGAACCTCTCAGATAGGCTTTAAAAGCATTCCACAATGTCTGCGGGTTTTCCACTGAGCCTTCCTTCTCCTGAAAGAAGTGTTTAATGTCTGAGGCGATCTGTTCCCTGTGGAAGGGGGGGCGCTATTAGAGACGGGTTTAGTCTCCATAGTTTTGAGGTCACGGTGGCCGAGGCTGTGAAGATTGTCATGCTAACCGGGGCATGGTCGGACCAGGTTATCAATCCAATCTTAGTGTCTGAGACTGTTTGAAGCGTGTCCTGATCCGTAAGGAGCAGATTGATTCTCGAGTATGATTTTTGGGCACAAGAATAAAAGGTGTAATCTTTTTCTTCATCGTGTGAACATCTCCATGGGTCATAGAGATTTTCAGTGATTAAAAGGGATGACAGGTTGGACTGGAGTTTTCTGGATTTGTTGGTAGTGTCCAGGGCTGGATCTACAATATTATTAAAGTCTCCACAAACAATTTTGTGGTGACGTCAGTAGGGTTGCAGTTTTTGTTCTATAGCAGTAAAGAATCTCTTTTGCCCCATGTTTGGGGCATAGAGGTCGACAATCGTTATGGGTTTACCATTAACGTTTGCAGAGAGTATCAGGTAATGGCCGTTAGTGTCAATTTCAGTTTGGTTAATTTGGAAAAACGTGGTATTTCTGATAGCAATCATTACTCCTGCCTTCTTTTTCAGGCCAATTGGTGAAGAAGTAGTGAGTAAAGGCTTTGTGCAAACATTTGGGCTGCTTGTTGTTGGCGAAGTGTATCTCCTGCACACAAAGAATGTCTGCGTGGAGTGAGAGTGCCTCACGCCAGAGCATGTTACATTTGAATGGCGAATTAAGGCCATTCACATTAATTGAAGTGATCCTGCATGCCATGAATGTTATAGGAGGGTCGCTGAGATAATGAATTAGGTGGTGTGGGATAAGGGTGACAGACTAAGATTACACCTTCTGTTACTCACCAGCCGCAGTAAATCAGAGGTCACCGTTGAGTAAAGACTTTAGTTGAATCGGCCTGTAACAGATTGATCACTAACAGAGAGATTATCTGAGTAGAGGAGAAAAAAACGATTACAGTTTTCAACTGCTCAGATGGTACAATTGAGTAGTCAGATAACAATGGTTAATGATGCAATATAATAACAATAATGTCAAATGTAGGTGTACGTAGCACCCTATACCAAACGGGGGTGACAAGTTTGAGAGAGAAAGAGAGTAAACTGTGTGGCAGTGGTCCGCCAGTGGGACTAGTAGAAGTTACCCATCAGAGACTATAAAGAGTATATCAATACAGTGGCTGCTAAATTGAGTAGGGAAAGGTATGGCGGTAGATTAGGGGATAATGAAAACTTATCTGTGTGATTTCTTTGCAGCTCAGTTGGTGTGTGAAGCAGGCGGTGGAGGGTGCTAATGAGGCCCCAGTTGAGGAGACTTTTTGTGCCTTCTTTTGAAGAAGGTGACAGCCTGATTTTGGTAGGTGACGGTCAATTTGACTGGGTAGCCCCACTTATATTGAATGTTTTTCTCCCTAACGACAGCAGTAATTGCGCTGAATTCACTCCTGCGTTGCGCAGTGGCGGCAGATATACCTGCATATGGTTGCGGAAGGCTCGGGGTGGACCTGGTCACCCTAAGGAGTTGCTCTTTAATGTGAAAGAAGTGCACCCTCGCCGGGAACTTCTTGCGAGAGATGTGTTGTTTTGGGAAGCCTGTGTGCTCTGTCAATAGTAAGGTCTTAAACCGTGAGGTGCGGCAGGATTTTCAAAAATATATGTTGGAGGTAGGAGGTCAGATCAGTGGGTTTAACATTTTCCGGTATGCCCCTGAATTTAATATTATTTCGGCGAGACTGGTCCTCGAGATCCACCATCTTTAATTGCATACGCTGGATTTCTCTTGTTTGATGTTCAAAGGCTACAACCATCTCCTTGGTGGTGGCTGAGGCTTGCCGTTCGATTAGAGTCGTTCGCTCTTTAATGTCATCTACTCGTGCTGATATTTGGGACATGGAGGTGCAGAGCTCCTTTTGGATGTTTTTATGTAAGCTCATCAGCATCAGCTTCAGAGTGTGCCAGAGGGCTGCCAGTGAGGGCTGCTGCTCATCCTCGTGCTGTGTCTGGGGAGCAGAGGCACAGAGCTGCTTCTTGAGGGATGGGGCCTTCTCCGGGGAGAGGGATGGTGATGGAGGGGGCCTTTTGCTCCTCTCTGAACTGTGCGAGGGGGAGAAGTCTCCAGGGCTGTTCCCCATGTCCATCCCTATTTCCGTCCCGCTCTCAGTGCCATTAGGTGGAGAGGGGTCGTTCGTATGAGAGGGATCGTTCGTGTGGAGAGCCGCACCGCCATCTTGGGCCTGCCTGGCTGAGGCGGCCGTGGCAAAAAAAGTCTGTCGGGCGGCACGTCGCCGTAAATTTCTCCCGCATACATGAGGCTAGCGTTGCCAGTGGGCTTCTGGGAGTCGCTGGATCTCTGATGCACAGCTTTGCGGTGAACCGATCGGTCCCTTCTGGTGGCGGAGCTGGGAGGTCACGCTGCCATGTCAGACCGCTGCTAGGCCACACACCCCTCATTAACATATTATCATCCAGTCCCCGTAAACTCTTTTCGACCTTTAACACTATACTCTGTCCTCCATTGCCTCCACCCTCTATTTCACTCCCTGCCCAGGAGATTGCCAATCACTTTAAAACTAAGATTGATAACATTCGTGAGGAAATCTCCAATGCACACAAACCACCCCCACTCAACACCCCATGTCCACAGATACTTTCCACATTCAACCCTGCCAGTATTAGTGAGGTTGCTAAACTTTTATTGAACACCCATCTAACCACCTGCCCCCTGGATCCTGCTCCCTCGCAAATGCTACGCTCACCCTCCGACTCGATTCTACATTCTTTAACTCACATTTTAAACCTTTCCCTCTCTTCTGGCATCTTCTCAAACTCTCTAAAACATGCCCTAGTCACCCCTATCCTTAAAAACCCCCTGACCCCACCAATATTAACAACCTATGCCCCATCTCCTTACTCCCCTTCTCCTCCAAACTGACTAGTCCACAACTGACTGAGTGAACATCTGACCATGAACAAACTTTTTGATCCCCTTCAGTCCAGATTTCGCCCTCAGCACTCTACAGAAACAGCTCTCCTTAAACTCACTAATGACCTAATAACTTCTAAAACCAACGGACACTATTCTGTACTACTACTTCTGGACCTCTCTGCTGCCTTTGACACAGTGGACCACCCCCTCCTCCTCAAAAAACACCACGCCTTTGGTCTCCGTGTCTGTACTCTTCGCTGGTTCTCATCCAACCTATCCCACGACTCCTTCAGCGTCACTTACAACTCTACTTCCTCCTCTCCCTTTCTCTGTCGGTGTCCCCCAAGGTTCTGTTCTTGGACCTCTCCTTTTCTCAATCTACACCGCCTCCCTGGGTCAGTTGATTGCCTCCCATGGCTTTCAGTATCATCTCTACGCTGATGACACACAAATCTATCTCTCAACCCCCCCAGATCTCCCCATCTGTCTCCTCACGCATCACCAACTTACTAACAGACATATCAGCCTGGATGTCACATCACTTCCTCAAACTCAACCTATCCAAAACCGAGCTTATGATACTTCCTCCCACATGTGCCAAGGTCCTCAAAATCAACGGCTCTTCTATCAACCCGTCCCCCCACGCCAAGGTCCTAGGTGTAATCCTGGATTTTGAATTAACCTTTCGGACCTACATCCAATCGCTATCCAAAATGTGACGCCTCAACCTCCGCAACATCTCCAAGATAGGCCCCTTCCTAACCAATGACACTACAAAGCTTCTAATACACCCCCTGGTCATCTCTCGCCTCGACTACTGCCACTCCCTCCTCACTGGCTTACCTCTAAATAGCCTATCCCCACTTCAGTCCATTATGAATGCTGCCACCAGGCTCATCCACCTTAAAAACCACTCGGCGTCTGCTACACCCCTATGTAAATCCCTTCATTGGCTGCCACTCAACCAATGTATTATTTTCAAGATAACAATAACTTAAAAAGCAATTCACAACCTGGCCCCCAGCTACATCACTAATCTGGTCTCAAAATACCAACCAAATCTATCTCTTTGCTCCTCCCAAGACCTCCTGCTCTCTAGCTCCCTTGTCACCTCGTCCCATAATCGCCTCCAGGACTTCTCCAGAGCCTCTCCCATCCTCTGGAATGCTCTACCCCAATCTGTCCGACTTTTTCCTACTTTGTCCACTTTCAGACGATCCCTGAAAACTCATCTCTTCAGAGAAGCCTATCTGGCTCCCTCCTAACAACTGTACATTTATGTTCTCTATTATCACATCCACCCACAGTTATTACCTCTTGAATCTCTTGACCTTCCCTCATAGATAGTAAGCTCTAATGAGCAGTGCCCTCTGAGTCCTACTGTATTTAAGTGTATTGTATTTGTACTGTCTACCCTCAAGTTATAAAGCGCTGCATAAACTGTTGGCGCTATATAAATCCTGTATAATAATAATAAAATTAATTCTTATCATTCGTAAATGCGGCAACTTTTGCACAAACCAATCAATAAACACAGATTGCATTTTTTTTTTTTACTAAAAATATGAAGAAGAATATAAATCGGCAAAAAACTATGAAAAAAAATCTTTGTTTATTTATACATTTTTTTGGATTTGTATTTTAGCAAAAAGTAAGAAATATTGTTTTTTTTGCAAAATTGTGGCTATTTTTTTGTTTATGAAATCAGATGATGCAGAGGTGATCAAATGCCACCAAAAGAAAGCTCTATTTGTGGGAAAAAAGGATGCCAATTTCGTTTGGGTACAACGTCGCACGACCACGCAATTGTCAGTTAAAGCTACGCAGTGCCAAATCGCAAAACGTGCTCTGGTCTTAAACTGGGAAATCCTTCCGGGGCTGAAGTGGTTAAGGAGTGTTTAATGTTTGTTGCAGAATGTGACAATAAAGGCTAGAGCTGAATGACTGGGTAATGCGTCTGTTGTCAAGCTTATCTTATCACTCAAAACTTTTAGCCCTCTCTGTTTATTAAGAGACCGATATAAGAAAGGCCACTCAGTGGAGTGGGAGAAAGGTGAATAACAGTGGCGGCTGGTGCTTCATTTTTTTTGGTGGGGGGGGGGAACAAACGCTGATGGGGAGCTCCTGGTGTGGTTGGGAAGCAGGGGAGCTACTCACTGTGCCCTGTGGCAATGTTAGCTGGCTCCTCTCCACCATGTCTGGTCTTGGGCTGAGACGACGGGCGATGTGAACGGCTAGAGCTGGCAAGGAGACGTGCTGCTCCACGTTCAGTGAGTCCTCTTCCAGATCAGGGGAGTCGGTCAGTGACCTAGGGAGGCAGGGAGAGAGATCACTCGGTGGTGAGAAGGATGGTAGTGTGTTCACCTGCCGGTGTGAGAAGGCCGTTAGGTCCTCTGATAAGCTCCTCTGTCTCAGGAGTTGCATGGTGAGCCGGCACCATCTTGTGAGTCGGCGGCGTGGAGGCTGATGGTGGCTGCGGCTTAAAGAAGCGCTCCATGGTGCGGTGGAAGGCTGCAGATGGTGGACCGTGCTTGCTGGGTTCCAGAGGGACTAGCAGGTACTGGGATCTGTCGGGTAGCTGTAGAAGTATTGCTGCAGAAGAGCTGCGGACCAAGAGCGATGGAAAAAAGCCTCCTTACACCGCCATGCCAAGACCACACCCCCAATTTGGTCACTTATCCTCTCGGCCAACCGGGTCTCAGGATCCGCTTCCTGATTGGCATGGAGGAGAAGCAGAAAGACAATGGTAAATATTAATTTTCTGTTGTCACACAACTGGGTGGGCTCAGGGAGCACCGCTCAGTGACCCGAGCCCACTCTTTTTTTAAGCCAATTAGAGCCTCAGAAATCCATTGAAATCCATGCATTCGGTGCCCTGCATGTAGATTAGGGGCTAAATGCATGGATTGGGGGGTGCCCCTGCACTCCTAATGAAGCAGCCACCACTGGTGAATAAATAGGCCTGTGCCCCATTCCCCAAACTGCCTAGTACACATTCTTGCAGCACATTTGAAACCCACTGGTCAGTAATCTCATCCAGATGTTAATCCCCTTAGTAGTCCCACAGACACCTACTCATCTATATGGATTAGCTTTTGATGGTGTTGCCTATTAATACCAGATTTCACTCAACACTGATTTTTTTTTTTGTGCAGATCGAAATTAGGCTTTTTAGAAATGATGAAAACAAGTTAGGATGTAGTACATAAATAAACTAAAGTTAATGATAATGCAGTGTACAGTAATTTGCACAGTCCCTTTGGTTCAAAAGAGGCTCAGAGCAGAAAGGCAGTATACTGTAGGACATATGCCAGAAATTATGATGGCTGTTTAACATTGCTTTAACAAGTGAGGAGCCAAGTCCCTTGGCCAATTAAAAAAAAAATAAATAAATACACGCTGATCAAATAAATAAGCATACATTCGTGCATACATAGCTAAACATATAGTATATGGCTTTCTTTTATTTATACAGATTATGTTTTACAGATTTGCCTGAAGCACAGACTCTATAACAAAGCAGGCATAGGGTCTAGAAGTTTAATAAAACCATGAATTTACCAAGTTACTTCCTGGAAAGACAGAGTGTCTCAGGGCAAATATTAGCTTTAATACAATAATTTTATGTCTCAGAATGGGTGAGTCATTAAAATAGAACATCACAATTTAATGTGTTTTAAAATCTAAAAGGTATTCATAACTTGATGGGTTGCAGAGGGTTTGTCTAAGATCTGCACTGCCAATTCTAAAGCATAAAATAAAAACCCTACATCCTGGATAATAAAAGATGGCTGATTTTAATATGCTGGAATTTAATCACACAGAACAGGATATTTGAAATGTTTATTCAGAGACAGCAGGTGGTGCCTCGATCTACACCAGGATAATCCGCTCAGCAATTTCTGGATCATACAATAAAATGTAAAGTTAAAGCTATAAAAAAAAAAATATGTATGCACACTGAGTGTACATATACATATATATATATATATATTGTAAGGGGGTTTAGCTCGGTAGCAGTTGTGTTTGACCCCCTGGAAGGGTTCACTACACAATTTTAGCCACAGCGAGACCGCAGTTTCAGGTGAAAACAAAAAGGTAGTTTATTCTCACTAGTTACAATGTGAAAAACAGCAAAACAAAAACAAATAACAAAATAAATCCTAGGCCACTTGGCCACTGGCTGCACAATAGGTTTCCCTGTCTGTCAGCTGGGTACAGCCTACTGCTGTACAAAGCTCCTATCTCTCACTGCGGGATACACAGCCACGCAGGCCTTACCATGTACAGGATGCTACACTCCCCAGTCTATGGTCACAGAGCTGGTTCCAGGGTGGAGCACTCACCTTGCTGGGAGTTTATGTAGAGGTCTTAATGAGCCAGCGCAACCCAGCTGGACTCATTACCTCTACCCCTGCAAGACTCAGCACTCCCCCTAGTAGTATAAGTCTGTGTACACTTTGAATCTTGGGCAGATGTACCTGCCATCCTACACGCAACCAGGCATCTTTACCTGCCAGCTGTCACATCCCCCCCCCCCTTGTTTCAAACTGGGGTTTGGGACACACACAGCCAGTTACGCAGGTACCCAAGATAGAGCATCCACGTTCCCCATTTGAACCCCAGGGCGATGCTTCACGGTGAAGTTGTATTCTTGCAGGGCCAGAAACCAACAATTTACCCTTCTATTGGTCTCCTTGTTTTCAGCCATCCACTTTAAGGGTGCGTGATCTGTAATCAGATCAAAGTGCTACCCAGCAAATAGTATCGCAGGGAGTCTAGTGCCCATTTCACCGCTAGACACTTTTTCAATTGCGGCATCATTTTCTTCGTGGGGTTTCAGTTTCCTGCTAAGATAAATGACTGGGTGCTCTTCTCCATTCCAGACCTGAGACAAAACTGCTCCTAAGCCTATGTCTGACGCATCAGTCTGTACCACAAAGTCCTTAGCAAAGTCAGGTGAGTACAGCACTGGTTGGTTACATAAGGCTTTCTTTAAAGCCTGAAAGGCTGCTTCAGCCTCCGGAGTCTATATCACCATGGAAGACTCTTTCCCTTTTGTCAGGTTGGTTAGGGGCACAGCCTGCGAAGCAAAGTGAGGAATGAATCGCCGATACTATCCAGCAATTCCAAGGAATGCCCGAACCTGCCAGTTATTTATGGCTTCCACTTTGTTGATTTGGGGTTTTATCACTCCCCTCCCAATAGTGTACCCCAACTATTTGGCCTCTTCCTGTCCAATGATACACTTTTTTGGATTAGCCGTGAACCCAGCTTCTAGTACAGCTTGCACTTTTGGCAGATGTGAGTCCCAATCCGTACTGTGGATGATCACATCGTCCAAGTAGGCTACAGCATACTTCTGATGGGGCCTCAGAATTTTGTCCATTTTCCGCTGGAACGTGGCTGGTGCATTTTGTAACCCAAATGGCATTCTTTTATACTGGAATGCCCCCTCTGGCGTTACAAATGCCACTTTCTCCTTCGCTGACTCAGCTAGGGGAATTTGCCAATACCCCTTGGTGAGATCAAGGGTCGTCATATATCGGGCTGTTCCCAGCCGGTCGATCAGTTCATCTATGCGTTGCATGGGGTAGGTGTCAAATTTTGGGCACGAAAACGATCGGGCTGGACCGGTCACTATGGGACTCTTCTATCACACCTAATTCAAGCATTCATTAAATTTCCCCTCGTATTGCCTCCCTTCGGGCCTCCGGTATTCTATAGGGCTTTAGTTTTACCCTTTCACCTGGCAGGGTGATAATGTCATGCACCAGATGTTTGTCCCGGCAGTTCAGAGAACACCTCTCTGTTGCGGAGCACAAACTCTTTCACCTCCTGTTTTTTGGGGTTTTGATAAGGTGATTGCTATTCCCACCTCAGGAATTAAGTAATCAGACTGAGTCTGCGACACCAAGGTTTCTGCGACTAGGGATTCCCTATCCCTTCAGGCTTTCAACAGATTAACGTGGTATATCTGTTCTGGCTTTCGCCGTCCTGGTTGTCTGACCCTGTAGTTCACCTCACTCACTTGTTCAATTATCTCATAAGGGCCCTACCATTTGGCCAGGAATTTGCTTTCGACCGTAGGGATTAGTACCAATACCCTATCACCCGGTGAAAAAGTACGGGTCTTAGCCTTGCGGTTATACACCCTTTGCTTTGCTAACTGCACTTGGGCCAAGCGTTCCTTGACGATTGGCATTACTTGTGCAATTCTATCTGGCATTAGAGCAACATGCTCAATCACACTCTGGTAGGGAGAACTCTCACTTTCCCAAGTTTCCTTGGTGATATCCAACAGCCCTCTTGGGTGTCTCCCATAGAGTAACTCGAAGGGCGAGAACCCGGTAGAGGATTGTGGTACTTCCTGAATAGCAAACATCAAGTAGGGTATTAAACAGTCCCAATCCTTTCCATCTTGATCCACCACCTTTAACATTTGTTTTAGGGTTTTGTTGAACCTTTCAACCAACCCATCTGTTTGAGGGTGATACACAGATGTACGTAATTGTGTCACTTTAAACAACTTGCACAGCTCTTTCATTACCCTGGACATAAATGGGGTACCCTGGTCTGTAAGCAATTCCTTACAAATACCGACACGGCTGAAGACCAGAAATAGCTCTTTGGCTATCGTCTTGGCGGAGGTATTTCTAAGAGGGATCGCTTCAAGATAGCGGGTGGCATAGTCCATTATGACCAAAATGTACTGATGCCCCCCTAGCGGACTTCAGTATCGGACTAACCAAATCCATTGCGATCCTCTCAAAGGGAACCTCAATGATGGGGAGCGGTACCAGTGGGTTACAGAAATGCGACAAAGGTGCCGACTTCTGACACACAGGGCAGGAGGAACAATAATTTTCTATTTCCTTCATGCCCCCAGGCCAATAGAACCTTTGCAATACTCGCTCTCTGTTTTTCTCCACCCCCAAATGACCTCCCAAAATGTGCCCATGGGCTAATTCCAATACCAACTTCCTATAGGGTTTGGGTACCACAAGTTGCTCAATGGTTTCATCCGCCTTTTATCCCTTTCCACCATAAAGTATGGGTAACTGCAAGACTGATCTGGGTTCACTAATTCACCATCTATCTTTACCACATTTTCCCGTGCCTTTATCAGGGTGGGGTCTTTTACTTGTTCTGTGGCAAAATTTTCCCTGTGAACCTCTAAATCAGAGAACTCTACAGACGGCATGTTTTCGTCTGAAGATGTTGGTTCCTCCCCGGTTTCCCGAGTCTCTCCTGCCAACACCGACAAGGGAAAACCTGGAGAGGTCTCACCATTCTCAGAGGATACCTGGGATTCCTCTTCCTGGTCTCTAGGGGCCTCTGTGGGTGGTTCAGGACCATCCCAGAGTTCCCAAAATTTTGGAAAATCCCTCCCCACAATAGCATCATGTGGTAAGTGAGGCACCAACCCCACCTGATGAGTTAGGGTACCTTTGGGGGTCTCAAAAACCACTTTAGCTACAGGATACTCCCCCCATGTACACAAATAACAGCCACCTTGTTATTCCTAGAGACCTCTGTAGTAACTAATTCAGCTTTGATCAATGTTACCAGACTACCTGAATCTAGCAAACACAACAACACTTTTATCATTAATACACATTTTGCATAAATGTTTTTCAGTTCCCCGAGTGGCAGTGCATGCAACTGTCGCAAACAGCGACTGACGTCTGTCTCTTAGATAGTCACATTCCATAGACTCATCCACAACTGGTCAATTGGCTGCAATATGTCCTTCTTGCCGGCAACGATAACAAATAAACTTTTTCACTGCTTCCTGCGACTTTGACTGTGGTCGCCATACATTATGCAAAACTTCCCACCCTCTTACTCTCTCCACCCTTACCCCTTGAAGTCATCTTACCCACCGCTGGGGGTTGTCTGGTCTTAGGGTGGAAAGTCTGAGTCCCTGGGAGAGGCAGTCAGGTTCTCTGTAGCCAAGTACCTATCTACCAGATCCACAAGCTTGTCGGCCGTGTCTGGGTTTCCATGGTTTACCCACTTCTGGATAGCAATAGGTAAAGACCTCAGGAACCGATCCATTACCACACGTTCCACAATCTTTGGTGCTGTCAAAGTTTCAGGTTGCAGCCACTTCCTGCCCAGATGAATGAGATCATACATTTGCGACTTGGGGGGCTTTTCAAGTTGGAAAGTCCAGTTATGCACACGCTGAGCCCGGACACCCAGGGTGACACCCAGCCGTGCCAATACTTCTGTTTTTAGCACAACAAGTCTTTTGCTTGGTCCGGCTCGAAGTCATAATACACTTTCTGCGATTCCCCAGCTAATAGAGGAGCCACCAATCCAGCCCACTGTTCCTTAGGCCACTTTTCTCTCTCAGCTGTCCTTTCAAATGTGGTCAGAAACACTTCCGGATCATCCTCTCCAGTCATTTTTGGCAATACACGGCTCACACAAAATGATGGTGTATTACTGGAACCACTTGCCTCACTGGTCTGCAGAAGATGTTGTGTTATGGCATCCAATTGCTGTTGAAGTCTCTGCTCTTGCTTCTGCAACAGCTCAATTAATCAAGCCTCAGATTGTTGCTGGGCTCGTTGCTGTGCTTCCATACTTTGCTGTAGAGCTCGCTGCTGATTAGCATTTGCTTGTTGTATACTAGCATTAGTTTGTTGCAGACTAGCATTCGTTTGTTGCTGATTAGCATTTGCTTGTTGTAGACTAGCATTAGTTTGTTGCAGACTAGCATTCGTTTGTTGCTGATTAGCATTCACTACAGCAAGCTGTCTCAGGTCTTCCTCCACCACTGTAAAGGGGTTTAGCTCAGCAGCAGTTGTGTTTGACCCCCTGGAAGGGTTCACTACACAATTTTAGGCACAGCAAGACAGCAGTTTCAGGTGAAAACAAAAAGGTAGTTTATTCTCACTAGTTACCATGTGAAAAACAGCAAAACAAATAACAAAATAAATCCTAGGCCACTTGGCCACTGACTGCACAATAGGTTTCCCTGTCTGTCAGCTGGGTACAGCCTACTGCTGTACAAAGCTCCTATCTCTCACTGCGGGATACACAGCCACACAGGCCTTACCATGTACAGGATGTTACACTCCCCAGTCTATGGTCACAGAGCTGGTTCCAGGGTGGAGCACTCACCTATGCTTGCTGGGAGTTTATGTAGAGGTCTTAATGAGCCAGCTCAACCCAGCTGGACTCATTACCTCTACCCCTGCAAGACTCAGCACTCCCCCTAGTAGTATAAAGCCTCGTACACACGGGACGATGATCGTATACAACAGGTCGTATGAACGTCCGTTGTATGCAAAATAGATTGTTCGTATGCGCGATTAGAACAGCCGACATATGACGGTCGTACAAGGGGAGTTGTATGAGCAGACTAGAAAACGTGGTCGTACCAACAAACGGTCATACGACCGTTGTATCGTGTGTACAGAGCAGTTGGTACAACAAGTTTTATTGTGCAAAACACGCATGCTCCGAAGTCAGGAACGGCCGGATGCTAATTACATGCACCCGAACCTTCTTTCTTTGGTCGTACGATTGTGTAGTGCAGTCAGTATGCAAATTACATTATCCAACATACGATTTGAGACGATCGTATGTACGATCGTCGTCCCGTGTGTACGAGGCTTAAGTCTGTGTACACTTTGAATCTTGGGCAGATGTACCTGCCATCCTGCATGCAACCAGGCGTCTTTACCTGCCGGCTGTCACAATATATATATATATACATATATATATATATATATATATATATATATATGCACACAGTATCTCACAAAAGTAAGTACACCCCTAACATTTTTGTAAATATTTTATTCTATCTTTTCATGTGACAACACTTAAGAACTTACACTTTGCCACAATGTAAATTAGTAAGTGCACAGCTTGTTTAACAGTGTCAATTTGCTGTCCCCTCAAAATAACTCAACACACAGCCATTAATGTCTAAACCGCTGGCAACAAAAGTGAGTACACCCCTAATTGAAAATGTCCAAATTGGGCTCAGTTAGCATTTTCCCTCCCCGGTGTCATGTGACTCGCTAGTGTTACAATGTCTCAGGTGTGAATGGGGAGCAGGTGTGTTAAATTTGGTGTTATCACTCTCAATCTCTCATACTGGTCACTGGAAGTTCAACATGGCACCTCATGGCAAAGAACTCTCTGAGGATTTGAAAAAAAAAGAATTGTCGCTCTACATAACGATGGCCTAGGCTATAAGAAGACTACCAAGACCCTGAAACTGAGCTGCAGCACGGTGGCCAAGACCATACAGCGGTTACAACAGGACAGGTTCCACTCACTGGTCGACCAAAGAAGTTGAGTGCACGTGCTCAGTGCCATATCCAGAGGTTGTCTTTGGGAAATAGATGTATGAGTGGTGCCAACATTGCTGCAGAGTTTAAAGGGGGGCGGGGGTCAGCCTGTCAGTGTTCAGACCATACGCCGCACACTGCATCAAATTGGTCTGCATGGCTATCATACCAGAAGGAAGCCTCTTCTAAAGGTGATGCACAAAAAAGCCTGCAAACAGTTTGCTAATGACAAGCAGACTAAGGACATGGATTACTGGAACCATGTCCTGTGGTCTGATGAGACCAAGATAAACTTATTTGGTTCAGATGATGTCAAGCGTGTGTGATGGCAACCAGGTGAGGAGTAAAAAGATAAGTGTGTCTTGCCTACAGTCATGCATGGTGGTGGGAGTGTCATGGTCTGGAGCTGCATGAGTGCTGCCGGCACTGGGGTGCTACAGTTCATTGAGGGAACCATAAATGCCAACATGTATTGTGACATACTGAAGCAGAGCATGATCCCCTCCTTTGGAGACTGGGCCACAGGGCAGTATTCCAACATGATAACGACCCCAAACACACCTCTGAGATGACCACTGGCTTGATAAGAAGCTGAGGGTAAAGGTGATGGACTGGGCAAGTGTGTTTCCAGACCTAATCCCTATTGAGCATCTGTGGGGCATCCTCAAAGGAAGGTGGAGGAGCACAAGATCTCTAACATCCACCAGCTCCCTGATGTCGTCATGGAGGAGGGGAAGAGGACTCTACTTGCAACCTGTGAAGCTCTGGTGATCTCCATGCCCAAGAGGGTTAAGGCATTGCTGGAAAATAATGGTGACCACACAAAATATTGACACTTTGGGCCCAATTTGGACATTTTCCCTTAAGGGTGTACTCACTTTTGTTGCCAGTGTTTTAGACATTAATGGCTGTGTGTTGAGCTATTTTGAGGGGACAGCAAATTTACACTGTTATACAAGCTGTACACTCACTACTTTACATTGTAGCAAAGTGTAATTTCTTCATTGTTGTCAAATGAAAAGATATAATAAAATATTTACAAAAATGTGAGGGGTGCACTCACTTTTGTGAGATACTGTGTATATATATATATATATATATATATATATATTTTTTTTTTTTTTTTTTTGAATATCCAGCACATCCTTTCATTCGCAGCCTTACTGTGCCTGGTCCACCCCTTTCATTCATTGGATTTCAATTCTTTCTTGGAGGCTCAGCATCACATGTGGGCATTCATAGGACAGTCTTCATGCACATGCAGTCTATCTAGGAATGCTCACTCCTCTAGACTAACATCCATCTATCAAGGAATTTTGATATTTGCATAACTCTCCCGAAGATCAAGACCACTGCTTGCATCAGGGCTGAGGGCTCTTGAGAGGTACTAAGGCAGGGTGCTTTCAGGAACCTATGTACAGCACCCTGTTGGTCACTGCAACCAACTTTTCTATACCTGCATTGCAAAGAAAAGTGCAGAGACCCGGTGATGTCACTTGATCTAAAGTATAGTATGTCATGAAGATGGAAAGGCTTTATTTAAATTGGCATGTTGATAAAGGGGGGGGGGGGGATGTTACCAAGGCAGGCAAAATAAAAGCTTTTAGAGCACATATTCAAATATTATGAACAAAGATATAGCAGCACAGAGAAAAACATATGCATCAAAGTAACATTTCTTGTTTTCTACTCTGCTTGTGCCTATAAAATAAACAGACCTAGCTGAGGTCTGCATCTATAGAGATGCCAAGCAGTCAGACAGAAAGACTTGGCCCTATGCCTGCCACACTGCAGAGGGGTGTTATCCATACCGCTTATCAGAGTGATCCTCATTGACCATCCAGTGTGGATTTCTGACTATTGACAGTTTTATAATATAAGGAATGACTGTACCCATGTATCTTGAGGAGCTTGAAACAACAGGATTGTCAGTTAAGGCTGGTTCATGCCTAAACATTCCGGGTTCCTGTGCGATTCCTATGCAGCTCAGTGTGGTGCGGTATTCAGCCCATTCCTGTGAATGGGCTGAAATTATACTGGGCTGCACCAAAAGTTGTGTATGCACTACTTTCCAAAAACTCAATGCATTTGGATCTTGTGGTACTGTGTAGGGATGGGCCGAATGACCCCCTGTTCGATTCGCACCAGAACTTTCGAACATTGCGAAAGTTCGGGACGGAATAACGAACCCCATTGAAGTCTATGGGATCTGAATGTGAAAAATCAAAAGTTCCCATTTTGAAGGCTTATATGCAAGTAATTGGGCATACAATGGTTATGGGGGTCTAGGTACTGCCCTGGGGGACATGTATCAATGAAAAAAAGTTTGTAAAAAATTTCATTTTTAAGTAAGCAGTAATTTATAATTACATTTATAAAGCCAAAAAATAAAATACATTTTCCCTACAAGCTTTCTTTATTTTGTAAGCAACGGCTTGGGGAGCTAGTCTGTATGATGAGGCCACAATATAGTGCACTGTGAACAAGATTAGAGATTTTTGTCTCTTCCGCAGACTTTGGATAGAAGTAACGGGTGTGGAAAAATTCGGCTTTGGGCGTTGGTGGCGCCTTCACACCGTAACCCTATAGAGGTACTCTTGATGAAAGCAAGAATTGGCCTTGCTGTAAAAAATTGAAATGATATGCATCTGTCAAACAAATGTGGAAAAATTGGTCTTTGGGTGTTAATTGTGCCCATGAAACTTACACCAAAAACATACTTCCAGATTAAATCAACATCCACAACGCTAGGCAGCCTAGAAGTCCTGCAGAGATTCCACATCCCAAAAACACTTAAATCAGCGACATCGGCATCAGGGGCTTCATAGCTGCTGGTAATCCAGGACTGATTCATTTTAATAAAAGTCAGACAGTTCACGGAGTCTGCGGACAGATGCGTTCTATCAGTAACAAAACCTCCAGCAGCACTGAATGCCCGTTCGGAAAGCACGCTGGATACACGGCAGCCCAGCAGCTCAATTACATACTGGGAAAGTTCTGGCCAGTAGTCTATTCTCATGACCTAGTAAGCCAGTTGATCATCGACTGGAAAGCTCTCTATCTCTGTTTTCGCCCCTAGATAATCATCCACCATGTGATGCAGACGCTGCCGATGGGATGTGGAAGCTGACAGTCCTGGGTGGCAAGGACTAAAAAAATAGAGAAATGCATCACTTAGGCGGCCGCCTTTTCCACCGATCCTCTCTTGACCAACAGAAGCCTCAAAACTATGTTTTCCACTACACTGTAACCTACCAGAGTTGTGAAAAGCATTTGATAAACTCCTCTTTAAGGTGTCCTCAAGGGATTTCATCTTCTGCACTCTCTGTGGGGACAGGATGAGTTCTGAGACTTTCCCCTTGTAACGGTGGTCAAGGAGGGTTGCCAACCAATAGTGATGCTTCTCCTTTATGCCACACATTCTTGGGTCCTTTTGCAGGCTTTGAAGCATGAGGAAGCCCATGCACCACAAATTTGCAGAGGCATGAGAATCAGACTCCTCGGGGTCACTCAGGATTACAGTACATGGAGCTGCCTCCTCCCAGCCATGTACTACTCCCAAAGGTTCTGGTGATGGAAAACCATCTCTTACTGTTTGACGTATGTCTACTATAATGCCTCCAAAACTGCCAAAATCTTCTTCCTCCTCCTCCTCCTCTCTCTCTCATTCTGTGTGTTCTGTGGCAAAGGAATAATGCTGTCTGCATAAAGTGGGCCTTGAGACGAAAGGAAGTCCTCCCATTGCTCCCACTGCTTTGTCTCGATTGCCCTGTCCCATAATGCCATGCAGAGTCTGCTCCAGCAGGAACACAACAGGGATTGTGTTGCTGATGCATGCATTGTCACGGCTCACCATCCTTGTGGCCTCCTCAAGTACAGCACAGTGCATGCATCCTTTATGAGCAGCCATTGGCATGGGGAAGAAAAGCCTAGCTGGCCTGATCCTGTCATTGTGCCATACTCACACAGTTACTCGTTGATGGCCCTCTGCCGCATGTGCAGCAGCTACAGCATTGCCAAAGTCAAGTTCCACCTGGTGGGCATGTCACAAATCAGGTGGTTTATGGGCAGGTGGAATTCCCTCTGAATTTAAGCCAACCAAGCACTGGCTGTGTATGACCGCCTGAAAATGGCTACAGACTCGTCTGGCCTGCTTTAGCAGATCTTCCAACCCTGGGTACCTATTTAATAAATGCTGCATCACTAAATTGAGGACATGTGACGGGCATGACACTCCAATGACAATGACAACTTTCCCTGTTTAAGGGCAGTCAGGAGGTTTGTGCCATTATTGCACACCACCATTCCTGGCTCCAGCTGGTGTGGCGTGAACCACCTCTGGGCCTGTCCCTGCAGAGCTGCAAGAATCTCTGCTCCAGTGTGGTTCCTGTCCCATAGACACACCAGCTGAAGCACTGCATGGCACCTTTTAGCCTGACTCATTGAAAAGCCCTTTGAATGCTTAGGACGATTCAGCAGAGGAGGGCATGAAGGAGGAGGAGGGGGGATAGAGCTAACAAATCTTGCATCATCACCAGCTGTATGGAGACGTGGGGGCACAACAAGTTGTGGCACTGAGTCCTGTCCTGCATCCTTCCAAGTTGCAAGCAGAGTTACCAGTGTGCTGTGAATGAAATATATTGTCCCTGCCCATGCTTGCTGGACTATGTGTCAGCAGTAACGTGGACTTTGCGGCTGACTGCCTTGCTAAATGATACCACAAAATTGCCTCCCACATGATGGTAGAGAGCTGAAATGGCCTTACGTGAAAAAAATAGCTACTGGGAACCTGCCATTGTGGTACAGCACATTCTGCAAATTCATGGAAGGGGGCAGAATTCACCAGATGGAAAGGCAGAAGTTGTAGAGCTAGTAGTTTGACAAGCTGGGAATGTGGGTGGCAGTTGCCATTTTTTTTCTGCTGCAGCAGATGGGGCAGAGAAATTTGCCGGCTATGGTCTACAGCTGGTGGTGTGCTGCTGGCAGATGTGCTGCAAGGACCCGGGACACCCTGCACTATACCCTCATCCCAGTCAATGGAGGCTGCTGAGAGGTCATGAGGTATAGCAGGGGCATAATGAGGTGAGTAAGGAGGAGAGACAGATTTGTGCCCCTTTTGTGTGGCTTTTAGGTGCTCTTGCCAACGGGCTGAATGTAGGGAGGTTAATAGCCTTGTCAAGCATGTGGTACCCAAATGGCTGGTGTTATTGCCACACTTGACGTGCTTGAGACAAAGTTTGCAAATAGTGTGATGCACATGTACTAAAAAAGGCCCAGACAGCTGAGTTGTGGGAAGTGGGCTGGGAGACAACAGCTCCACAATGTGATGGAATAGGGTGGCTGCACTCTACTCTTCCATGATTGCTGCCTTGTTGGGGTTGTGCCTCACCCTTACTTTCCTCCTCTGCTCTATCTGCCATCCAAGTCACGTCAATGACTTCATCATCATCATCTCTTCCATCCTCATTACCACTGGAGACAACTTGGCAATACGCTGTGGCCAATTTTCGCTGAGGGAACATGAATGCCAATTTGTGTACCAGTCTTCTTCCCTCTCTGTAGGCTCATGTTCCTGCCTTCCTCAACTTTAGAACCAACATCTGAATCAAGTAATGACTGTGCATCGTCAAGGAGCAAGTGGCTGACATTGTGTTCAAATAACTCAGCTGACCCCTCCATGCCTGATGCTGGGGCTATGGCAGGAATAGCTGTGGAAAAGGAGGCAGGTTTAGGCACTCGGGCAGCTGCAGGAGACTGCACACTAGACTATGTTTGGGTGACTGAGGATGAGGAGGATGAGGACGGTTTAGTAAGCCAGTCCACCACCTCCTCTGCATGCTGTGGCTGGATAGCATGGGCAACATCCCTAAACAGAGGAAATGATGCCCTGCCTGAGGACTGCCCATGTCCCCCTTTGCCTGTGGACACATATGCTGCTGACCCCCTTACAGTGCCATGGGAACATCTGCCTCTCCTTGTTGTCCTCCCAGACATGATGGGGGGTGGGGCAGTGCTTATTAACAAAATGTAATAAAGATGTGAAAATGTGTACGTGGATGCACTTTAATCAATGGAAAGTGGTGTTTGGTGCACTGTAATTTGAGTACAGCACTACATAGACACACTCCACGGATACATTATAATATACTGCAATATACTGCGTCTAACGTGCAGTAACGCACAGAAATATACTGTGTTAAACGTAAGTTAACGCACAGAAATATATGGCGTTAAACTTGCAGTAACGCACAGAAATATATGGCGTTAAGCTTGCAGTAACGCAATGAAATATACAGTGCTAAGCTTGCAGTAACGCAGTGAAATATACGGCGTTAAGGTTGCAGTAATACAATGAAATATATGGTGTTAAGCTTGCAGTAACGCAATGAAATATATGGCGTTAAGCTTGCAGTAACACATTGAACTATACTCCGTTAAACGGAAGGTAACACACAGAAATATATGGTGTTAAACTTGCAGTAATGCACAGAAATATGTGGCATTAAACTTGCAGTAATGCACAGAAATATGTGGCATTAAACTTGCAGTAACACACAGAAATATACAGTGTTAAACGGTCACTACACTCACACTGACTGCACTGTCCCTAGATTCACACTAATTTAAAGATGAATGGTGGTCACTCTCTACATTCATGCTGATTGAACTGTCCCTAGATTCACACTAATTTAAAGATGAATGGTGGTCACACTACACTCACACTGACTGAATGGTGGTCAAACTACACCGACTGAGCTGATCCTAGATTCACACTAATGTAAGGATGAATGGTGGTCACTAGGGATGGGCCAAACACCACCCGGTTTGGTTCGCACCAGAACACCGCAAACAGGCGAAAAAATTGTGCGAACATGCAAACCCTATTAAAGTCTATGGGACACATACATTAAAAATTAAAAGTGCTAATTTTAAAGGCTTATATGCAAGTTAATGCCATAAAAAGTGTATGAGGACCTGGGTCCTGCCCTAGGGAGACATGTATAAATGCAAAAAAAGTTTTTAAATCAATTGTTTTTTCAGGAGTGGTGATTTTAATAATGCTTAAAGTGAAGCAATAAAAATGAAATATTCCTTTAAATATCGTGCCTTTGGGGTCCCCTTAGTCTGCCTGTAAAGTGGCCCATCTGTTTGATGTATAGAACAGTGCTTCAACAAAATTACATTTTTAAAGGAAAAAAAGTAATTTAAACTTGCTTGTGCCTGTAATGTAGGGTCTCCCGCAGTCCATACCAGGCCCTTCAGGTCTGGTATGGATTTTAAGGGAACTCCACGCCAACATTTAAAAAAAATTGCTTTGGTGGTCCCCAAAATCCATACCAGACCTTTTTCTGAGCATGCAGTCTGGCTGGGTAGGATGGGGGGGCGAGCGAGCGCCCCATTCTCCTGAACCGTACCAGACCACATGCCCTCAACATGGGGGTGTGTGCTTTAGGGCAGGGGGGCTCTTCACCCCCACCCAAAAGCACTTTGTCCCCATGTTAATGGGGACAAGGGCCTCTTCCCAACAACCCTGGGCTGTGGTTGTCGGGGTCTGCGGGGGGTTTACCGTAATCTGGAAACCACCTCTAACAGTGGGTAACCAGCAGTGAGGAAGAAGACAGCTCCAGGAGAGGTGGTGGTAGGAGAAGAAGGCTTGGGGAGAAGACAGAGCCATTATTTTTAATAAAGGACTGACTCTTGTTTTTTTTAAATTTCACAGCTTTTTTGGTGGATGGGTAGGGGCACGATGTACCCAATACTCATTCACATGGGGGGGGGGGGATCTGGGGGCCCGCTTGTTAAAGGGGGCTTCCTGATAGCGATAAGCCCCTGCCCGCAGACCCCGACAACCACAGCCTAGGGTTGTCGGGAAGAGGCCCTTGTCCCCATCACCCTCTCCATGTTCAGGGCATGTGGCCTGATATGGTTCAGGAGGGGGCACTCGCTCACCCCCTTATCCTGACCTGCCAGGTTGCATGCTCGGATAAGGGTCTGGTATGGATTTTGGGGGGACCCCCACGCCATTTTTTTAAAAAATTTGGCACAGGGTTCCCCTTAAAATCCATACCAGACCTGAAGGGCCTGGTATGGATTTTGGGGGGGAACCCACATCATTTTTTTTAAATTTTGCCATGGGGTTCCCCTTAACCACTTCAACTACGGTGTTATATATACACTACACTGACTGTACTATCTATCCTCCACTGTATTATATATACACACTACAATGACTGCACTATAAAATCTGAACTAAGATAACATACATACACACACCCACATACTATGCGGACTGCACTATATACTCTCAACTGCAATATATATACTATGCGGACTGTGCTATATACTTTGAACTGCAATATTCCTGGCTGATGAATGCAAATGTTCCTCCAGTATTTTTGATAACGTACTGCATTCATCTTGCCATCAATTTTGACCAAATTCCCTGTGCCTTTGTAGCTCACACATCCCCAAAAGCGATCCACGTCTGTGTTTCACAGGCCTTGTTGACTCCTCTCCAAATGTAACGTTTATGGTTGTGACCAAAAAGCTCAATTTTGGTCTCATCACTCCAAATGACTTGCACTCTGTGCTGTTTGGTGTATTGTAAGTGGTATATTTTGTGGCATTTGTGTAGTAATGGCTTTCTTCTGGCGACTCGACCATGCAGCCCATCTTTCTTCAAGTGCCTCCTTATTGTGCATCTTGAAACAGCCACACCACATGTTTTCAGAGAGTCCTGAAGTTATTTGTGGGGTTTTCTTTGCATCCCAAACAATTTTCCTGACAGTTGTAGCTGTCTACCTGACCATGGTTTGGTTTCAACAGAACCCCTCATTTTCCACTACTTGCTTAGTGTTTGAACACTGCTGATTGGCATTCTCAATTCCTTGGGTATCTTTTTATATCCCTTACCTGTTTTATACAGTCCAACTACCTTTTCCCACGGATCCTTTGACAATTCTTTTGCTTTCCCCATGACTCAGAATCCAGAAACGTCAGTGCAGCACTGGATGAAAGATGCACGGCTCTGTCAGGAGTCCAGAAACTCATTGACCTTTTATACACACACACACTAATTACAAGCAAACAGATCACAGGTGAGGATGATTACCTTTAATAGCCATTCAAACCCCTTTGTGTCAACTTGTTTGCATGTTATCAGGCCAAAATCAACAGGGTATGTAAACTTTTGATCAGGATAATTTGAGTAGTTTCTGTTGTCTTTATAATTTAAAAAGAGTAAACATAGTTGATTGATAATAAATTGCTTCAGCCAAACACTAACCATGAGTGTTTTGTGCTATCATTCATATTCTCTGAAAAATGGCCAAGAAATCATAAATTCTGCCAGGGTATGTAAACTTATGAGTGCAACTGTATGTGAGGGTTTATATCTAGAGTTGAGCGAACCAGGACTGTAAAGTTCGGGTTCGTACCAGACTTTGGGGTGTCCGTGCCCCGAACCCGGACATTTGAGAAAAAGTCTGGGTTCAGGTTCGGTTTTTGGGTATTTTTCGTGCCTTTTCTATAGCTGCAGGGCAGCCAATCAACAAGCGCTTCACTCGTTTGCCCTTAGAAGCCATCACAGTCATGCCTACTAATGGCATGGCTGTGATTGGCCAGTGCATCATGTGACCCAGACTATTTTTGGCGCCTGTTGAATAGCTGTGAGTACCAATCACAAACCGACTTCGTTAAATAATAGTTAGTTGATACAAATGAGAAAAATTTA
>BLSH010515635.1:128018-144665 GCA_018402905.1 Glandirana rugosa
GGACAAGTGACCTACAAAGAAATGGGGACAGGGAAATAACTTTAAATATTTTTTAAAAAATAAAACATAAAAAATGCAAAAATGGAGATCATCTTCAAAATGGGTCTGAAAAGTATTAATTAACATTAGAGGCCATAGAACTGTTCTAAAATCATCTTCAAACTGTGTCAAAAAAGTATAAATAAGCCGGGAGTACCCATATCACTGTTCTGCAAAATGTGTGTGTCACTTTAAATGAAACCGGGAATCAGTGCACATCTCTTCTACACAATTATTTCAAGTCTGTGTGTCACTTTAAATCAAACCGTCAATCATTGCACATCTGTTATTCACACTTCTTTTTAAAGTCTGTGTCACTTTAAATGAAACCGTCAATCATTGCACATCTGCTATTCACACTTCTTTTTAAAGTCTGTGTATCAGTTTAAATGAAACCGTCAATCATTGCACATCTGTTATTAACACTTCTTTTTATAGTCTGTGTCACTTTTATTATTGCCGCTAACGATTGCACATCTGCTATTCACACAATCGCTTTTTGCGATTCGGCACTGCATCGCTTTAACTGACAATTGCACAGTCGTGCGACGTTGTACCCAAATGAAATTTGCGTCCTTTTTTTCCCACAAATAGAGCTTTCTTTTGGTGTTATATGATCACCTCTGCGTCATTTCTGCCGCTATAAACAAAAAAAGAGCGACAATTTTTCTTACTTTTTGCTAAAATACAAATCCAAAAACAATATATAAAAAACCTTTTTTTCTGCAGTTTTGGCTGATTTATATTCTTCCTCATATTTTTGGAAAAAAAAATTGCAATCTGCATTTATTGATTGGTTTGCGCAAAAGTTGCCGCATTTACAGATGATGAGAATTAATTTCTGTGGTTTTTATTTTTGTTTTATTTTTTACTAGTAATGGCGGCGATCTGCGATTTTTAGCAGTACTGTGATATTGCAGGGAACATGTTGGACCATTTTGACACTTTTTTGGGACCATTGGCATGTATACAGCGATCAGTGATATAAAAATGCACTGATTACTGTGTAAATGCCATTGACAGTGAAGGGGTTAACCTGGAGGGGGTGCTCTAAGGGTTAACTGTGTTCCCTCACTGTGTTCTAACTGTATGGGGGCTGGATTGGCAGGGGGAGGGAAGTGATCACGGCTTCTATATACAGGAAGCCTGTGATCACAGCCCTTCCCCCTCTGTCAGAACGGAGATCCGTGTTTACATACATGGGGGCCATCGCGGTTAGCCGACGGTGATCGAGTCCACCCTACCCACTCCCTGGCCCCCCCGTAAAACACAGTGAGCGCGCCACCGGCGACATGTGCGCGCCCACAATGCTAGTTATCGCAGCCACTGCCAGGTGATGGTGGTTCACGATAACGAGCCACTTTGCCGCCGTCACGCTGCGGCGGGCAGTCGGCAAGTGGTTAAAGTAGATAGAAGAAACAGGTGGAATCTGCTCCAGCTTCTCTGAGCTGTTCTATAGGCACTGTACAAACAGAAATCTGACTGAAGGTTCCAGCAGGATGCCTTCCTAAGAGTTTTTCTCAGCTACCAGAATATTCTCTCCCTGTCAGGGATGTGCTGGCCATAGCACAGCCAAAGCTCCAAGGCAAAGGTCAGGCACAGGTGCACAAATATGCATATGCGCACAAATATTTGCACGCAGATGCAAATGCCTATGCATATGCACGAGCATGTTTGCAATTATCGCTGGTGCCAAAAGCCTATATAAGTGCAGCAGCTGCACTAGTCCATTGCTGTCTGATCTGCAGCTTTACCCATGTTCCTGTGTCCTGTTTTTGACTCCTGTGTTTGACCTGGCTTATCCTGACCACACTTGAACTTCACCTGTCTGGACCTTGCCTTTAAGACCTTGTTTATTTCTACACATCTGCCTGTTATCCTGTTGCCAACCTCTGCCTGCATGTTGACCATTCTCTGCCTGCCATTAATGCTTATACCTGATTATTGACCTGGCTTGTCTGACCCTGCATCCAGTTATCCATCTGTCCTGCTCTGCATTGTGCCTGGTTACTCTGGTCGTCATCTGCTGTGTGCTGCAACCCAGTCTTACTGCATCTGCTACCAGTTGCTGCCTACCCAGCTTGGGGTCTGCTGTCCCTGCTGCCATCCTCTGCTTCAGCTATTGAGCCCAAGTCTGGTAACAAACCCGCCATGCACCTCTGTGACCAACAGATCTTACAGGCATTCTTACCTCAGCACCCCTGTTGCAACATCAATGGTCCTTGAGCCAGGGCTGCATGAGAGGTTTTCCTCCACGTCAGGCTCTGCCACAAGGTACGTGACACTCCCAAACTCCTTCTTCCTACAGTAGACTGTGTTGCAGAAAACTTGTCCCTTTGATGCTGTTACACCACAAACTGGCATGTGTATCTCTTTTTAGTGGTTATCTATACAGTAAATTGTGGCAGACATTTTGGGATAGTTTGAAATCCATTGCTGGCAAGCTGTTTGCAACACAGTGTTCTCTAGTGGCAGAGAACAGTCTGTGTGAAATTGCTCATTACTGCGACATAACAGATGAAAATATCAGTTTTCCAAAGTCAAACAATTCTGCTGCACAGCGATATAACAGGCAGCATATCAAATGTCTCCAGGGCAGCTACAAATAACTGTAATAAAAGGTGTTCTTATCTGTGCCTAAAATTTGCCTTTAAATGACTACAATCGATATAACCAATGACTGGCTATACTGGAATCCCATGGCCACTATAATACTTAAAAATATTGCTTCTTTTTATAATGGAGTAGTTCTTCAAGAAATGGACCAGGCCCTTAAAGTGCTTATCTGGCATATGAGTGGGCCTATGCTCAGATTCTGTACAAAGGTCCTTTGGATTTTACCTAAAGCAGACCTGTAAGTCATCAGGGTGCTGCAGACAGATGCTATTACATATCTACAATTATTACACTTACAGTATATGCTACTTTGAATATATGCACAGAACATGATGGCTGATCCACTTTAAGTAACAGATTGCCATATAGTTTTATTACAATAAATCTAGAGGTAAATATAACCCTCGGTGCTCTGGAACATACTGTGCTATTTGACTGTATTTATACATTATGCAGTGCAGAGATGTGTTGGCAAGTATTTATTGCAACAGCACTTAGCCATTCCTGGCACGTGCATAGTGCAGACATTTGAAGCTGAGTTTAGAGTCACATATTGTGTGGACACATATTCGTGCGAGACAAGAATTGTACATCAGATGCCGGAAATATACTGTGCAATTTATCAGTGTCTGTTTTTTTTTAATGGCTTTGCAGTGTTGAGAAAAAAATCATACATAATAAAATGTTCCTAGATGTTGGTAGAGGTGAGATACAAGAATAGAATACAGAATATTTAAGGAAATTCTGTTAAAGTGAAGAATGTGAAAACAAGATGGGATTCTCATCAATTTGGGTTCAAACTGTTACTGGTTATGTGTAGTTTTGAAAACTGAAGTCTGGTTACTATGTTCTTTTCTAGTTTTTTTATACAGCTATAAACATCAGGAGACTGTTGTTATTGTTTGTGGATAGGTAGTTTGGGATTCCTAGCAGTGGGATTAGGGTAATCAATACCAGAAGCAGACTCAATCAGAGATAAACTTACAAAATACATGTCAAGAGAAAAAAAAGACAGGTATATTAGCCATACATAAATTGCTCTTGTTCAGCCCAGTGGTTAAATGGGAGAAATCAAATAGATTCCTCCATCCACGCTAAACAATCAAACCAGGGATTCATAACCAGGAATCAGTAAAAGACAGGACTAAAGCAAGTCATAGATTATGCAATTTCCTTTCCTTCAACCAGAAAACCAGGAAAGATAATCGCTTGATTCCCCCATTAACACAGTGCACTATTGCTTTCTGACAACGGACGGTTTCCCCGCCATCAGAATACAATGATCACTGCCGACGGCTATAGCCGCCGGGAGTGATTGCGCAAGTAAAACCTGACAGGCTGGTTGGACTAAAGTCGATCAATAGCTTGACTTTAGTACAACTAGGCTGCCCATAGATTAATCAAAATTGGTCCGCTTCCTGTTGAACCAGCCAAATTGTGATCCATCTATGGCCAACATAAGACCCCTGCCTACAACAACTTCTTTCCATGGAATACAGGGAATGCTGGGCTTGCCCCCATGGCTTACCAATGTACAGAAATAAAATAAAAGTTACAGGACATGAATTGAGCACCTGACAGGTACAGAACAAACCATGGACAGGCTGCAAAGGGCATAAGAGGAAAATGGTATATATATATAGAAGACAGGCTGAATACAGGTCATGCCTAGACAGGGCTGTCCCCTATCACTTTCCCTATTTATTCTAGCCCTCAAGCCCCTGGCCATCACACTTAGATGACCCCAATATCGCTGGTATTCCGTATGCCAGTATTTACCATAAAACAAGCCTCTTTGCTGATGATGCCCTCTTGTCCCTGACCAATCCCCTGACCACCCTTCCTAACCTCAAATGCCTTCTCACCCATGTCTCAGCTTTCTCTGGGCTCTGAGTCAACCCCCACAAAACCACTGTTTTAAACATTTCCCTCTTTGGTGATTCAGCTACAAGCCTTCTTCCCATACCATTGAAATTCCTACTGCTTGGATTACCTTGGTGTCAAGCTGACCCCCCCCCATTACTCATCCCTTTTTGCCACCAATTACTACCCCCTACTGCAATCACTTATGTCCTTAATGCAATCCTGGAGGTTCCCATCTTTGTCTTGGATAGGCCGCATCCACACGGTCAAGATGACCATCCTCCCTAAAGTCCTTTATTATTTTCGTACTCTTCAAGTCCATGTCCCTTCTTTTTTTCTATGTTTACTGCTAGATCCTTTCCTTTATTTGGGCTTCTCAATGCCCCCGTGTGGTGCATTCCACCCTTTACAGGCATAGACTGTGAGGAGGTCTAGTTGTTCCTAATTTAGTCAAGTACTATCAGGCAGCCCAGATCTCCCAGCTAACTTTGCTCCATGCAGCTTCAGAATAGTGCCCACTTTCCCCTTTCGGCTCTTCTGTGGCTTCCTCACAAGCTGTGCCCCTCCTCCCTTAGCCCGCTCATGCGCTACAGCTTAAAACTCTGGGACTCTGTTTGCTACTCAGGTAACCTTAAGTACCCCTTCCTACCTCTCCTTCCTCTTCTTAATAACCCCCTGTTCCCGCCGGGCATTTACCAACCGGGCTACTTCTCTTGGTGGACCACCCACAGCTTCACGGAGGTCCAACATTTTCTCTCATCCCGCAGTCTCCCCTCCTGGTCTTTCCAAGATTCCCATGAGTCACCTGCGGTGGAATTCTATTGTTACACCCAACTATGCAATTGGGTTTCTAAGCTGAGGCATAACGCCTCCTATCCTTTTCAAAATACCTTTTTTGAGCACCTTTGCCTCCATTCCCCCTGTGCCCCTGGTGCTATCTTGAAAATCTATTCTTCTATCAACGCTATAGATCTGCCCAGGGCTGCAACTTATAAGTTGTGGTGGGAATGGGATCTGGAGACCTCTATCGACCCACCGGACTGGTACAAGACTTGGTCTTCAATGGCTAAGTGCTCCTTCAACATGACTACTCTAGAAGCTGCATACAAAGTCCTCCTGCAATGGTACTGGGTACTGGCCCAGATAGTGAGCTCGAACCCAACCTACAGTGACCGGTGCTTTAGAGGGTGTGGCCAATGGGGCGATGTAGAGCACATTTGGTGGGCTTGTCCTCACCTCATAGGATTTTGGTCCAGGGTGTTTGGACTCCTTCAATACTTATTTCACATACCCATACACAAAGACACTAAAATCGCCTTGTTGCACTGCCCTATTCAGGGCTTGTTATCATACCAACAGAAGCTGCCATCTTATTTGTTTATTGCAACCAAAAGGGTTATTGCCAGAGCGTGGAAGAAGCCCTCTGTTCCGTTTGCAAAGGTGAAGAGCACTCTAACTGATCTTATGATCAATGAGAAAATGTAGAGTATTTTAAACTACTCTCATTCTAAATTTCTTAAAGTATGGTCACCTTGATGGTCCTATGCTCTTCCCACTTTGCACCGGAGCAGTCTGGGCCTCACCTGAGAGTGAACCTGCCACCTTCACCTCCTGCAGGATTTCCCTTCTCCCCCCTTCCTTTCCTTTTTTCTCTCCCTATATCTATTCTTCTCTTTTAATTTCTTTCTTTTTTTTTGTTACCAGAGATTGTACCTATGGCCGCCCTCAGACTCTCTTACTTTTGAGTGACCCTGTTTCCTCAGATTTAGAGCTGCCCCCTGTTGACAAGCCTAGATCATAGTCGCTACAACACAAATTTTCGGGATCCCTCTACCAAATGTTCACCTCAACCTGTACTGTGGGTATCCAATGGATCAGGACATGCAATACCCTCTGCTGTTATAAGGTGCATCTGCGTTTAGGGCATTAGTTAGTTGGCCCTTATGTATTAGTAATTTATATGGACCTTAGGGTTATCCCATTTGGTCACGCAGTGGACAGTTAATACCTATAAAAATTACTTGATTGTTATGCTCACTGCACTGTACCCCTGTGTGGGTAAATGTCTGTTAAGATCTTATTCTTATTACAATTAAAACTATTGTACCAGAATACAGGTCATGCAGGCACCGCCTTAAAAAGCAGTGATATCACTGGATGCTTTCACTTACATGGTTGGGAATTCTGATATGAATTTTTTCTTTTCCATAAATTCTTATTAAGCATACTAGGTGCACAGATAATAGACAACGATATGGTTTCACAATGATAAATATAGAATATATAGTTTATAATGTATACACAGCTGTCATACAACAGATGGAAATCCATATGTAACTATAGAAAAAACAGTAAGAAGTCATCCAGTTCCACCAAGGTGGATAAAAGGGGGTGCCCCCCCCACCCCAACAAGGGCATACATTATACCAAAGGGGAAAATCTTTCACTTAAAAAAAGGGGGGAGTAACCTGATGAACTGTGTATGGCCCCTTAGGGGGGTCCTCCCTATACAGGGGAGATTGAATGCCCAGACTAGATCTGATCAAGCAGATAAGTAATTTGGTGCCTTATATTCACAATCCTTGAAAAAGGTTATCACTAGTGTTGAGCAACCCCGGACTGTAACGTTCGGGTCCGTACCGAACTTTCGTGTGTCCGGGGCCCGGACCCGAACACAGACATTTCAAAAAATGTTCGGGTTCGGGGTTCTGGTATTTTACTCCACGTGTTGAGAAGCTGCAGGGCAGCCAATCAACAAGCATTTCACTGGTTTGGCCTTAGAAGCCATCACAGCCATACCTACTAATGGCATGGCTGTGATTGGCCAGTGCATCATGTGACCCAGCCTCTTTATAAGCTGGAGTCACTTGATGCTGCAGTCACATGCTCTTGGGTTAGCTGTAGGGAGAGGAAGCTGACGGCGTCAGGGAGAGATTAGAGACATTTTAACAACATCTGATCCTGCATCCTGAGATAGATTACTACTGCTGTGCTGTTGCTCTGAGGACAGATCGCAGAAATTTGAGATTTCACATACCGCTGCTTTGAGTTGCAGATCAAACTCTGCATAAAACAACGATTGCTACGATCATGCTCAACGATCAGATTGTTGGAGGAATTTGAGATTTCAAATATTGCTGCTTTGAGTTGCAGATTGCAGATCAAACTCTGCCTAACACAACGATCGCTACGATCGTGCACAACGATCAGATTGTTGGAGTAATTTGAAATTTCACATACTGCTGCTTTGAGTGACACATTGCAGATCAAACCCTGCCTAACACAACGATCGTACACAACGATCAGATTGTGGGATCGTACACAACGCTCAGATTGTGGGAGTAATTTGAGATTTCACATACTGCTGCTTTGAGCGATCTGACTGCACTAGGTAGAGGGACAGATTATTGTTCAAAAATCATCTCCTAGTTCTAAAGGGAGAGGTTTTAGCTGCAGCTGTAAGTGACACATTATTGTTCAAAAATCATCTCCTAGTTTATTTGATTTTAATTTATTTTCCCTATCCCCATTTTTTTGTAGGGCACTTGCCCCACTCTTACCCCCATTTTACTTCCTTTTGCAGCCCTCTAGCACTTGCCAGGACTTTGTTACAGCCATTTTTGTGCCTAAAAGTTCAGGTCCCCATTGACTTCAATGGGGTTTTGGGTCCGGGGATAACGTTCGGGCAACGTTCGGATGCCGAACCCGGACTTTTTCCCAAAGTTCGGACGGACCCGCAGAACCCGAACGTCCAGGTGTTCGGTCAACTCTAGTTATCACCTCTATGTTGATAACTACTATACCAGTTTGTCCCTTTTCCATAATCTTCACGGATTGGGTGCAGGATGCTAGAAGAATCTAGCATGTGGCACCATGAGAGCTAGTAGGAAGAGCTTTCCTCAAAGGCTAGTTAATAAGAAACGAAGAAGAGGGGAGTCGGCAAGTTTGCGGAAGGAGGCAATTCTGGCTATGAAGTAGAGGGACAAAATAAACATCTACATGCTGTCTACAATCCAGAACAACAGCTGCGTGGAAATTCCCGGAAGGAATGGCCCAATCCAGAAACCAGCACGATTTCAATTTATTCTTTGGGGGAGTCAACTTCAATGATAAAATGATCCAACCCTACCTTGCTACAAGAAGAACTTACCATTAGTATAAGAAAGTATCCATTTATCTTTTTAACTTGGCAATATACAATTTGTATTGATATACCGCAAATACAATGAGAGACCCGTATCCTTCCTTAGCCATCAGGAGTAAATTGTCACTGCCCTTGTATACCCGAAAGGCCAACCAGAAAGCATTTGATCAGATGTAATAAGCAGACTCCACAAACGCCATTTTCTCAAAAAAGTCCCTCCCATGAAATAGGCCAAAGACGTCAAAAGAAAGAGACAATAGTTATTATTGTCCCCAGTGTCCTTCCCAACCAGGCCTCTGCATAGGTGATTGTTTCCACCGATACCATACTTCTGTACATTATTAGTGAAATATGGTAAACGTGATTTTCAATTCCTGCCATTTACCTTCACACTCCTTATGCCTCTGCCTGCTCCTGAACTGACCCTGGCCTGTTATTCCACCATACCTCTGCCTGCTGCCTAAATTGTCCATACCTCTGCCTGCTCTGAAACTGACCCTGGCCTGTTATTCGACCATGCCTCTGTCTACAGCCTAAACTGTCCATACCTTTGCCTGCTCCAGAACTGACCTTGGCCTGTTATCTGATGATGCTTCTGCCTGTCGCTTAAACTGTCCATACCTCTGACCATACCCTGCCTGCTGCCAACTTGCTTGCAGCATGACACCTCTGCCTGCTACCTGTACTATTCCCTGACTACTACCACGACCAATATTTTGGCTGTGCTGACAATATCTCTGCCTGCTGCCTGTACTGACTATAGACAATATTCCTGCCTGGACAATTCCTTTTACTGTCGCTGACCACGTCCCTGCCTGCTGCCTGGACCAATGCTCTCCTCTATGGACAACTGCACTACTAAACCCACAGGTAATCTATTGTTTACCCTTTGCTCAACAGAATGTATTTTGGAGTGTAATTCTTGGTATGTGCATGCTATGTGTTATAGATATGAAGGACCTTCAAAAATGTAATAGGTAGTCAGGAAATTAGATATCTAATTTATGTCGCTAGAACACCTTATGGAGCTCCTTGTATGTTGGGCCTCTGTATGTGGCCAGGCTGTGGAAAAGTCTCACGCATGTGGTATAGCCATACTCAGGAGGAGTAGCAAAATGTATTTTGGGGTGTAATTTTTGGTATGTACATGCTATGTGTTAGAAATATCTTATAAATAGACAACTTTGTGTAAAAAAAAAATACATTTTTGTTTTCTTTCCACAGATTCCAAAAACTTGTGGAAAAAAATTACATGTTCAAAAGACTCATTATGCCTCATAGAATATACGTTGGAGTATTTGCTTCTCAAAATAGGGTCATTTTGTGGGTAATGACATTGTCCTAGAGCTTCAGGGCCTTCAAAAGTGTAAAGGTAGTCAAGAAATTAGATGTGTAAGTTATGTCCCTAGAACACCTGACGGTGCTCCCTGCATGTTGGGCCTCTCTATGTGACTAGGCTGTGAAATAGTCTCACATATGTGGTATCGCCATACTCAGGAGTAGCAGAATGTGTTTTGGGGTGTAGTTGCAAGTACATGCCTTGTGAGAGAAATAACCTGTTAATATGACAATTTTGTGAAAAAAAGAACTTCATCTTGCAAAAAATTGGGGGGAAAAATACAACTTTTAAAGCCATAACCATATCTCTTAGTAAATACCTTGCAATGTCTACTTTCCAAAAAGGGGTCTTTTGGGGGAGGGGGGGCACTTGTACTGTCCTGGCTTGATGAGGTCTCAAGAAGTGAGATAGGCTGTCAGTGTGATCAGGTGTGATCAATTTTCAATGATTGGCACCATAGCTTGTAGACTCTATAACTTTCACACAGACCAAATAATATACACTAATTTGGGTTATTTTTTTTACCAAAGCTATGTAGCAGTATGAATTTTGGCAAAATTGTATGAAGAAAAATTATAGATTTTCTAAATTTTATAACGCAAACAAAGAAAAAAAATGTTTTCAACATTTTTGGTCTTTTTTCATTTATATTGCAAAAAAAAACAGTGGTGATTAAATATCACCAAAAGAAAGCTCTATTTGTGTGAAGAAAGGACAAACATTTATTATGGGTACAGTGTTGCATGACTGAGTAATTGTCATTCAAAGTGTGAGAGCACTGAAAGCTGAAAATTGGTCTGGACAGGAAGGGGGTAAAGTGCACACTGCCCAGTAAGCAAGTGGTTAAAATTGCCAAAGCATTTACTATAAACGGTCAGTCTACTCACAAGAATGATATTTGTTGGCAGGTTCTATTCAGAAGACATGCTATAAATATGGTACCTTAACTGTCCTAGATCAAATAACATCTTAAAGCAGCCCTTGTTATTCCCTTACCCCATGGAATGATATATCATTTTTATATGCTGACAATGAAAGCCTTGACTGCTGGAAGCTTGGCATCTACGTGGGCGTCAACCTAAACAGGGGGGTTAAGTGGCTCACTTGGGACTGGCCATGAAGACGTGAGGTGACTGGGTGGAGCCTGAACTTCAGACCCCTTTCACACTGGGTCATTTTTCAGGCGCTGCGGTGCTAAAAATAGTGCCTGTACAGATCCTGAAACCCCCCATTCTCCCACTCAGGTTTTCACACTGGGGCAGGGTGCTTGCAAGAGGAGAAAAAAAGTCCTGCAAGCAGCATATTTGGGGCGGTGTGCTGAGCGGTGTATACACCGCTCCTACACCGCCCCCTCCATTGTAACACATTGTAACACATCCCACTACTCTGAGGAGATTCTGATGTCACAAGTAGGGATGGGCCCGCGGTTCGAGTCAAACGTAAGTTTGACTTGAACATCGGGCGTTCGCCCGTTTGTCGAATTTAGAACATTATGGGGCTTCCTCGACTCGGAGCGCCCCTTAATGCATTGCGCTTACAGCTCCTCCTCATTGGGAGGGCCCCCGCCTTCTGCATGCTTTTTGCTCTGACAGTTTATTCATATGGCAGGGTGGGGCCACCCGGTGACATAAGCAAGCGACCCAGCCCCTTCATGTGTCATGTGACGTCAGAAGGGGCAAGTCACATGCGTACGTCATGGGGTGGTCCTGCCCTGACATATAAATAAACTGTCAAAGCAAAAAGCAGTCAGTTGGGGAGCTCTCCCATGGAGGAGGAGCTGTTGCTGCTTTTTTTTTTCGTGTCCTATGCGCGCCGTGATTGACAATGGATTACAACGGGGGGACACTTATTTTAATGTTTTTATTTTTTAGTAAAGGACTTGTGCCCAATTGTCTCCTGTGGCTTTTCTTTTTTAATGCTTTTTGGTGAATTAGTAGGGGTACGATGTACCCGATACTAATTCACATGGGGGGCAGGATCTGGGGGCTCCCCTTATTAAAGGGGGCTTCCAGATTCCGATAAGCCCCCCGCCCACAGACCCCCACAACCACAGCCCAGGCTTGTGGGGAAGAGGCTCTTATCCCCATCAACATGGGCAGCCAGCCTGCCCCAAAGCACCCATACTCCCCATGTTGAGGGCATGTAGCCTGGTAAGGTTCGGGGGGGCTCTCGCCCATCCCCCCTATCCATGCCGGCCAGGTTGCATGCTCGGATACAGGTCTGGTTTGGATTTTAGGGGGAACCCCACGTCAATTTTTTTTTAAATTTTGGCACGGGGTTCCCCTTGAAATCTGGGGGGGGAGACCCTATGCAAATTTTTTCAGTGGTTTTTATCTACAGGGTGGGCCATTTATATGGATACACCTTAATAAAATGAGAATGGTGATATTAACTTCCTGTTTGTGGCACATTAGTATATGTGAGGGGGGAAACTTTTCAAGATGGGTGGTGACCATGTCGGCCATTTTGAAGTCGGCCATTTTGAATCCAACTTTTGTTTTTTCAATAGGAAGAGGGTCATGTGACACATCAAACTTATTGGGAATTTCACAAGAAAAACAATGGCGTGCTTGGTTTTAACGTAACTTTATTCTTTCATGAGTTATTTACAAGTTTCTGACCACTTATAAAATGTGTTCAATGTACTGTCCATTGTGTTGGATTGTCAATGCAACCCTCTTCTCCCACTCTTCACACACTGATAGCAACACCGCAGGAGAAATGCTAGCACAGGCTTCCAGTATCCGTAGTTTCAGGTGCTGCAAGGAAGTTAATATCACCAACCATTCCCATTTTATTAAGGTGTATCCATATAAATGGACCACCCTGTATATTGCCAGGAGTCGCCAATACATTACAGCCACAAGTGCGGTTTTAAATGACAATTTTTCCTTTACAAATGTCATTTTACTCTTGCACTGTTCTAAACATCACAGAGGTGCACTCTTTTACAGGCATACTAAGAGGACCCCCCCATGCACACTATTTAAATTAATATTTCACTTTAAGCATTATTAAAATCACTGCTCCTAAAAAAACAATTGATTTAAAAAAAAAATTTTGCATTGATACATATCCCGTAGGGCAGGACACGGGTCCCCATACACTTTTTAGGGCAATAACTTGCATATAAGCCTTTAAAATAAGCACTTTTGATTTTACATGTTCGGGTCCCATAGACTTTAACGGTGTTTGAATGCTCTCATAAATTTTTTGCATGTTCTGGTGCGAACCGAACGGGGGGGTGTTCAGCCCATCCCTAGTCACAAGAGTTGCCCACCCACTCGCCCATTGTGAGTTTTGTCACAGATTTATTGGCAGTTTTACCTTGCCAGTGATTGATATTGCTTTATGGGCTATGCCCTCAAGTTTAATTATGGGGTCAGTTTAATACCTGTCTTGCATTGATGGTAGAGACAGGCCTCTTAGACTATCTGTGTTTTGTTATGGATGCTCACGGTATAACTGTGACTGCCATTGTTATGTGGTATTTGAATGTTGTTATCGTTGGTAAGTTCAATAAAGCTGTGGCCTTGCCCTATTTACTTAAATCAGTCTGTGTGTCTTTTTGGGGGGCAAGGTTATTGCTTTAATAGTTGTTTTTTTTTTAATCAGAATTTTTTTTTAATTGATTTTCCAATTTCAGATATAAGCAAAGCATAGCAAGAGTCTATCACTGCAAAATATAATAAAGGTGTATATACATATGTAAGCATCATAACAATGAATACTGAATTCCGTGGCATATCATGAATAGGGATGGGCCGAACGGATCCCTGTTTGGTTCGCACCAGAACGTCCGAATACCGCAAAAGTTCACACCCAAAAAACGAACCCCATTAACGTCAATAGGACCCGAACTTCAAAAATCAAAAGTACCCATTTTGAAGGCTTATATGAAAGTAATTGTGCATACAATTGTGCATACAATGGTTATAGGGGTCCGGGTCCTGCCCTGGGGGACATATATCAATGAAAAAAAGTTTTTGAAAAAAACGTCATTTTTAAATGAGCAGTGATTTTTGTGAAAGCATAAAAATTAAAAATTCCTCCCAATATAGTGCCTGGGGGTCCCCTTAGTCTACCTGTAAAGTGGCAGATGTACCATGTCTAGAATCTGCTGCAGCAATAATTGCAGTTATAAAGCCAAAAAAATGACATTTTCCCTGCAAGCTGCATTTATTTTGCTCAGCAACAGCTGGGGAGCCAGTGTGTATGATGAGGCCACAATGTAGTGCACTGGGAACAAGATTAGAGATTTTTTGGATAAATTCTGGTGTCACTTTGACTTTGGATAAATGTAACGGTTGCATAAAAATTGGGTTTTGGGAGTCGGTGGTGCCTTCTCACCATAACCCTATAGAAGTGCTCTTCATGAAGGCAAGAATTGGCCTTTCTGTAAAAAAAATTGCAATGACATGCACCTGTCAAACAGGTGCAGAAAAATTGGTCTTTGGGTGTCGGTGGCACCTTCCCACCGTAACCCTATAGAGGTGCTCTTGATGAAGGCCAAAAAAATTGCAATGATATGCACCCGTCAAACAGGTGCTGAAAAAAATGGTCTTTGGGTGTTAATTGTGTCCATTAAACCTATACCAAAAACATTGTTCCAAATGAAATTATTGAACACCCTCAAAGCTAGGCAGCCTTGAAGAAATCGGGAATTGGAGTGGGAGCTACTGCGCTAGTGTGTTGGAACAGGCAAAAAAAAAATTGATGTATGGTGAATGGAGGCAGCTCCTCAAAAAAGATTAGGTCCTGGTAACCTAATAACAACTGTAGGAGGAGAGGAGGGTAAGAGGGTGCTAGCCTGGTCCAGCCTCGAAGTCCTGCAGAGATTCCGCATCCCAAAAAAACTAAATCGGTGACATCGGCATCAGGGGATTCATAGCTGGCAATCCATGACTGATTCATTTTTATGAAAGTAAAATGGTCCACAGAGTCTGTGGACAGATACGTTCTATGATCAGTCACAAAACCTCCTGCAGCACTGAAAGCCTGTTCTGAAAGCACACTGGATGCAGGGAAGCCCAACAATTCAATAGCATACTGGGCAAGTTCTGGCCAGTGCTCTATTCTCATGACCCAGTAAGCCAGTGGATCGTCAGCTGGAAAGCTCTCCATCTCTATTTTGGCCCTGAGGCAATTGTCCACCATGTGATGCAGATGCTGCCGATGGGATGTGGAAGCTGACAGGCCTGGGCAGGGAGGACTAAAAAAATTACGAAATGCCTCACTGAGGCGGACGCCTTCTCCAGCGCTCCTCTCTTGACCAACAGTAGAGTCAAAAGAACATATTGCACGACACTGTAACCTAGTGGAATGGGGAAAATGTTCAATAAAATCCTCTTTAACGTGTCCTCAAGTGATTTTATCTTCTGCACTCTCTGTGGGGACGGGATGATTTCCGAGACCTTCCCCTTATAACGGTGGTCAAGGAGGGTTGCCAACCAGCAATGGTCATTCTCCTTTAGGACACGTATTCCTGGGTCCTTTTGCAGGCTTTGAAGCATGAGGTTGTCCATGCACCTCAAATTTGCTGAGGCTTGAGAAGCAGACTCCTCGGGGTCACTCAGAATGACAGATCTGTCGCAGATGTGCTGAAAAAGGTCCAGCAAGCTGAGCTTTGAGGAGTGGGCTGGGAGAGAACAGATGCAGTATATGATGGAAGAGGGTGTCTGCTCTCTACTAGAGTTGAGCGAACACGAACTGTAAAGTTCGGGTCCGTACTGAACTTTGGGGTGTCCGTGACCCGGACCCGAACCCGGACATTTGAAAAAAAGTTTGGGTTCGGGTTCTGGGTTCAGGTATTTGATCACACAGGGCAGCCAATCAACAAGCGTTTCACTGGTTTGCCCTTAGAAGCCATCACAGCCATGCCTACTAATGGCATGGCTGTGATTGGCCAGTGCATCATGTGACCCAGACTCTTTATAAGCTGGAGTCACTTAGTGCTGCATGTCACATGCTCTCTGACTAGTGTAGGGAGAGGATGCTGCCGGCGCTGTGAGGGACAGATTGCAGATATAATCACATCTCATTGATCTGATTGTTGACTAGGTAGAGATTACTACTACTACTGCTTTGAGGGACAGATTGCAGATCTCATCCTGCATTACAGAACGATATGATTGTGGAGTAGGTAGAGATTACTACTACTACTGCTTTGAGGGACAGATTGCAGATCTCATCCTGCATTACAGAACAATCTGATTGTGGACTAGGTAGAGATTACTACTACTACTGCTTTTAGGTAGTAGTAGAGTCTACTACTTAGAGGGACAGATTATTGTTCTATAATCATCCTAGTTTTAAAGGGAGAGGTTCCTGCTGGTCCTGTAAGGGACAGATTATTGTTCTAAAATCATTGCCTACTCCTATAGGGTCAGGTTCCTGCTGTTGCTGTAAGGGACAGATTATTGTTCTAAAATCATTGCCTACTCCTATAGGGTCAGGTTCCTGCTGTTGCTGTAAGGAACCGATTATTGTTCTAAAATCATCGTCTATTCCTATAGGGTCAGGTTCCTGCTGTTGCTGTAAGGGACAGATTATTGTTCTATAATCATCTCCTAGTTCTAAAGCAGTGGTTCTCAACTCCGGTCCTCAGGACCCACTAACAGGCCAGGTTTTCAGGATATCTAAAATA
>BLSH010515635.1:157523-169061 GCA_018402905.1 Glandirana rugosa
TGGTCATACTCTACTAAAATCTTGCGATTAAATAGGGAGTGTGCTGCTGGTGTGAGGGACAGATTAGCGTTCTAAAATCATCTCATACTGGTATAGGGAGAGGTTCCTGCTGCTGGTGTGAGGGATAGATTAGCGTTCTAAAATCATCTCATACTGGTATAGGGAGAGGTTCCTGCTCCTGTTGTGAGGGACAGTTTAGTGTTCTAAAATAATCTCATACTGGTGTAGGGAGTAGAGTTGAGCGAACACCTGGACGTTCGGGTTCTGCGGGTCCGAACGAACTTTGGAAAAAAGTGCAGGATCGGTACCGAACGTTGCCCGAACGTTATCCCGGACCCCGAACCCCATTGAAGTCAATGGGGACCCGAACTTTTAGGCACAAAAATGACTGTAACAAAGTCCTGGCAAGTGCTAGAGGGCTGCAAAAGGAAGTAAAATGGGGGTAAGAGTAGGGCAAGTGCCCTACAAAAAATGGGGATCGGGAAAATAAATTAAAATCAAATAAACTAGGAGATGATTTTTGAACAATAATGTGTCACTTACAGCTGAAGCTAAAACCTCTCCCTTTAGAACTAGGAGATGATTTTTGAACAATAATCTGTCCCTCTAAGCAGAAGCCTCTACCTAGTGCAGTCAGATAGCTCAAAGCAGCAGTATGTGAAATCTCAAATTACTCCCACAATCTGATCGTTGTGTATGATCGTAACGATCGTTGTGTTATGAAGGGTTTGATCTGCAATCTGTCACTCAAAGCAGCAGTATGTGAAATCTCAAATTTCTGCAATCTGTCCCTCAAAGCAACAGTAGTAGTAATCTCAGGATGCAGGATCAGATGTTAAAATGTCTACAATCTGTCCCTCACAAAAACGCCGGCAGCTTCCTCTCCCTACACTAACCCAAGAGCATGTGACATGCAGCACTGTGATTCCAGCCTCATATAGAGGCTGGGTCACATGATGCACTGGCCAATCACAGCCATGCCATTAGTAGGCATGGCTGTGATGGCTTCTAAGGGCAAACCAGTGAAACGCTTGTTGATTGGCTGGCCTGCAGCTATTGAACATGCGTGATCAACTACCAGAACCAAGAACCCGAACCCGAACGTTTTTTGAAACGTCCGTGTTCGGGTCCGGGTCCCGGACACCCCAAAGTTCGGTACGGACCCAAACGTTACAGTCCGGGTTCGCTCATCACTAGTAGGGAGAGGTTCCTGCTGCTGGTGTGAGGGACAGATTGGCGTTCTAAAATCATCTCATACTGGTGTAGGGAGAGGTTCCTGCTCCTGTTGTGAGGGACAGATTAGCGTTCTAAAATCATCTCATACTGGTGTAGGGAGAGGTTCCTGCTGCTGGTGTGAGGGACAGATTGGCGTTCTAAAATCATTTCATACTGGTATAGGGAGAGGTTCCTGCTGCTGGTGTGAGGAATAGATTAGCATTCTAAAATCATCTCATACTGGTGTAGGGAGAGGTTCCTGCTCCTGTTGTGAGGGACAGATTAGCGTTCTAAAATCATCTCATACTGGTGTAGGGAGAGGTTCCTGCTGCTGGTGTGAGGGACAGATTGGCGTTCTAAAATCATCTCATACTGGTGTAGGGAGAGGATCCTGCTGCGTCTACATGGCTGGTTTCAAAAGAAAAAAAGAATAATCTTTTTTTTTTATTATATTAATAAATAGTGCTACATAGTACATTTGCACCTTGCTGTGCATTTCTTGCACACAAATAAAAAGTGCATCTACATTGCTGGTTTAAAAAAAAAAGAATAATAATTTATTATTCTTTTTTTTATTATTAATAAATAGTGCTACATAGTACATTTGCACCTTGCTGTGCATTTCTTGCACAAAAACAAAAAGTGCGTTGACATTGTTGTTTTAAAAAAAAAAAGAATAATAATTTATTATTCTTTTTTTTATTATTAATAAATAGTGCTACACAGTACATTTGCACCTTGCTGTGCATTTCTTGCACAAAATTAAAATGTGCATCGACATTGCTGGTTTAAAAAATAATCAAAATTGTGCTAAATAGTACATTTGCGTCCAGAATGAAGAGAGCATCAAATAAGGGACGTGGTCGTGGTGCTGCTGGTGCTGCTGGTGTTGGTGAAGCTCCTGTTGCAAGGAGAGGACGTGGTCGATCTGTGGCAGCTACATGCACAAGTGAAACACCTTCCTCAGGTGCGAGTAGCCGACAGAACCTTCAATGTTATATGGTAGGACCGAATGCCGCTCAACGAATGGTGAGGCCAGAAGAAGTACAGGCGATAGTAGATCGGGTGTCAGACAATTGAAACAAAAAGGCTTATTTTGGAGTTGGCGCTGTCTCCCTAAATGGTTCCAAGCTGTATTTGATAAATATACTTAGTAGTGTAAAAATAATTTTTGTGCAGTGACCGCAAAAAACATCAAATAAATAAACTCAAAACTTATTAAAAATCTACAGTATTTGTCAATTGGCTGTGAACCATGTACTGAAGGATGTGCTAATTAATTTGAATGTGCAAAGATGTGAAAAAATATATATGAAAAAAAATATATATATATATATATTTTTATATGTGCGTGGAACCAATAAGTTAACTAAAATCAACTCATATAAACACAAATTATCACCCAAATTTAAAAAATTAAAAATTAAAAATGTAGTGAAAAAATGTAGTGAAAAAAACGGATAAGAAATTATTAAATAAATTAATGCAATGTGTGTTCCGTAAATGTCCGTAAAATCCGTATTGAAGAATATATAAAACAGTTGGAAATAAATCTATCCACATTAATAGGGTAGCTGATGAAAAAAACGGTGACTTTTGTGTCAGAAGTTAAATCCACTCGGTAAAGGTGACTTGTGCTCCCCTCTTGTGCCCGCACTTACCGAAGACTCCTTACCCCTACAGGGGTATCCCGCATATGGTAAATGGGGTCTTTGAGCTCGATATCCGATGTCACACAGTTGGCTATTCCTGGCCGTCTGTCCTTGTCCGGGACCCGCAAAGATAACTTCACCCTCCAGGGGTAACCCGCATGTGGAAAGTGGAGTCCGTATGCTCGATTCCCTGTGTCTCCTCGTTGCCTACTCCCGGCCGTCCTCCGAGATCCACTAGGACGCCATCCCGATCGTCATCGGTTCCAATCCGGGGGAAAAAAACCAAGAATGGAGGTCCTCCAATAGTGTAGTATTTTCAATCCAAAGTGTTTATTTAAATGACAACTTTTAAAAACAGCTTAAAAAGACTTTTGAAAACCAGTAAGCAGATAGCGAAGGGTTGCAGGATCTACCTGCTTGAAGAAGGTGTAACTCTCCTTCCTGTAATCCCTTACTACGTTCCACCTGCTTGGTTAGCTCAATGAATGAATGATAGTATCACGTCCGCTGGCCACGCCTTACGCGTTTCGTCACACCTGACGTCATCTGAGGCCGGATTGGAACCAATGACGATCGGGATGGCGTCCTAGTGGATCTCGGAGGAGGATGGACGGCCGGGAGTAGGCAACGAGGAGACACAGGGAATCGAGCATACGGAATCCACTTTCCACATGCGGGTTACCCCTGGAGGGTGAAGTTATCTTTGCGGGTCCCGGACAAGGACAAACGGCCAGGAATAGCCAACTGTGTGACATCGGATATCGAGCTCAAAGACCCCATTTACCATATGCGGGATACCCCTGTAGGGGTAAGGAGTCTTCGGTAAGTGCGGGCACAAGAGGGGAGCACAAGTCACCTTTACCGAGTGGATTTAACTTCTGACACAAAAGTCACCGTTTTTTTCATCAGCTACCCTATTAATGTGGATAGATTTATTTCCAACTGTTTTATATATTCTTCAATACGGATTTTACGGACATTTACGGAACACACATTGCATTAATTTATTTAATAATTTCTTATCCGTTTTTTTCACTACATTTTTTCACTACATTTTTAATTTTTTAAATTTGGGTGATAATTTGTGTTTATATGAGTTGATTTTAGTTAACTTATTGGTTCCACGCACATATAAAAATATATATATATATATATATTTTTTCATATATATTTTTTCACATCTTTGCACATTCAAATTAATTAGCACATCCTTCAGCACATGGTTCACAGCCAATTGACAAATACTGTAGATTTTTAATAAGTTTTGAGTTTATTTATTTGATGTTTTTTGCGGTCACTGCACAAAAATTATTTTTACACTACTAAGTATATTTATCAAATACAACTTGGAACCATTTAGGGAGACAGCGCCAACTCCAAAATAAGCCTTTTTGTTTCAATACTCCTTACCTTGCTTCGCAGGGAAAGAATTGGAGGGCGGCAGTCCCAATATCAAGATTATTCTATCAGTATTATTATTTTTTGAGATCTGTTTAGGTGTATATCCTAGCGCAGGAACCCCCTTTCTAGTTATTCGGGTGTCAGACAATGCCTCCAGTTCCTTCACATTGTCTCCCACTCGGTCCCTTGCTGAAAGCTCAGAGTTGGCACCTGCACCCCATGGCCATCTGTCTTTTACCTCAGCCCCTTGTAAATCAGCCAAGCAGTCTGAGCCCCAAGTCATGCAGCAGTCTCTTATGCTTTTTGATGACTCTGCTGGTGTTCTTTCCGTGGGCCATCCACATAGCCCTGCCCCAGAAGTGGAAGACATTGAGTGCACCGATGCCCAACCACTTCTGTCTCAGGATGAGGACATGGAAACACCACCACAGCACGTCTATGATGATGACGAAACCCAGGTGCCAACTGCTGCGGCTTTCTACAGTGTGCAGACTGACAAGGAGGGCAGTGGTGAAGAGTGGGTGGAAGATGATGTGGAGGATGATGAGGTCCTAGACCCCACATGAAATGAAGGTCATGCGAGTGACATGTGCATTTTGGAGGAAGAGGTGGTGGTCCCACAGAGGCACCAGCACAGCAAAAGAGGAAGCAGGTTGCAAAAGCGGAGCGACCGTCCCCTAGACAGTACGCCTGCTACTACCCACCGCACCCAGGGACCTAGCACACTAAAGGCAGCTCAAAGGAATTCCCCGGCATGGCAGTTCTTCAGACAATGTGCTGACGACAAGACACGAGTGGTTTGCACGCTGTGCAATCAGAACCTGAAGCGAGGCATACATGTTCTAAACCTGAGCAAAACCTGCATGACCAGGCATCTACATGCAAAGCACGAGCTGCAGTGGGATAAGCACCTCAAAATCCAAGAAAGGTCTTGGGCTCCTCCTGCTTCCTCTTCTGCTGCTGCCTCGGCCTCTTCCTCCACCTCTACAGTGACAGCGTCACCTGCCACCCAGCAAACAGACGATATGACAGCAACGCCACCATGTCCGCCACCGTCCCGAAGCATTTCCACACCATGGTCCCATGGAAGCTTACAGCTGTCCATCTCCCAAATACTGGGAGAGAAAGGGGAAGTACCCCCCTACCCACTCGCGATCCCTGGCCTTGAATGCCAGCATTTCAAAATTCCTGGCCTTTGAAATGCTGTCATTCCGTCTGGTGGACACGGACAGTTTTAAAAACCCGATGGTGGTGGCTGTCCTCCTACCTGGGGGGGTCACTGTAGTTTCCACTACTTCTGTGATTGTCATTATTTGGTTAATAATAACAAATTATGTATTGTTAATACCAGTACTGTTGTTCTGCTATTTGTATATTACAAGTCGTCCTAATAGCCACTGTATATTTGACCACCGATAGGTTGCACCATTATATGTATATACAGGGTGGGCCATTTATATGGATACACCTTAATAAAATGGGAATGGTTGGTGATATTAACTTCCTGTTTGTGGCACATAGTATATGTGAGGGGGAAACTTTTCAAGATGGGTGGTGACCATGGTGGCCATTTTGAAGTCGCCATTTTGAATCCAACTTTTGTTTTTTCAATAGGAAGAGGGTCATATGACACATCAAACTTATTGGGAATTTCACAAGAAAAACAATGGTGTGCTTGGGGGCCATTCAACTGGATTGGTCGTTGTGGGCCAGTGCTTGGGGGCCATTCAACTGGATTGGTCGTTGTGGGCCAGTTGAATGACCCCCAAGTTCTCCCGATCTGACCCCCTTAGACTTTTATCTTTGGGGTCATCTGAAGGGAATTGTCTATGCTGTGAAGATACGAGATGTACAGCACCTGAAACTACGGATACTGGAAGCCTGTGCTAGCATTTCTCCTGGGCAGCACATTGAACACATTTTATAAGTGGTCAGAAACTTGTAAATAACTCATGAAAGAATAAAGTTACGTTAAAACCAAGCACACCATTGTTTTTCTTGTGAAATTCCCAATAAGTTTGATGTGTCACATGACCCTCTTCCTATTGAAAAAACAAAAGTTGCATTCAAAATGGCCGACTTCAAAATGGCCACCATGGTCACCACCCATCTTGAAAAGTTTCCCCCCTCACATATACTAATGTGCCACAAACAGGAAGTTAATATCACCAACCATTCCCATTTTATTAAGGTGTATCCATATAAATGGCCCACATATACTGAAAGTATGATCAATAATTCCAATGTGCAAAGGGAGCGGGCCGGGTGAAAACAGAAGTGTTTTTATTGAAAAGTTTCTGCAATGACAAGGTCATGACCTTTCAGTTTGAGATACAGGACAGCAACTGCTAGTTTGTTCTTACATACACATCTATATCTATAATAATAACATTCTCATATATTGGAATAATGTCCTCAAAGAAAATAATAAACAATTGTACATGTGCTAATATGTTATTTAATCACACAGCAGCGACAGTAGCCTTTACTGATCACAGGGATGTAAATTAAATCAATTTTGCCCTGTTGTTTGTGTTTATGGCCCTAAATATGCTCCCTCTTACCTGCAATGACAAAACATGAGCTTTCATGAGTTTGAGATACAGGACAGCAACGGCTATTCTGTTCCCACCAGAAACAATGGGCTGTCTTTTGGTTCCCCCTTGCTATATTGTGCTCTCTGTCATTCAGGCTCTTAACTCTATGCTGCCATCTAGATGTGATTTATTAGAAATATCATGAGTTTTACTTTATAAACAGGACTATCGGAAATGTTAAACTTATTTGTTTGTTTTTTATGGGGTACCTGATTTTGACATACCTTACATGCAGCTAGAGTAGGGACAGCTCAGATAGTTACGCTCTAGTGTAGTGACACCGTGTCATTCATACACACATTAGTGTATATGTAGAGCAGGGACAGCTCAGATAGTTTCAGTGTAGTGAGACCGTGTCAGTAAACTTTACATTAGTGTATAGCTAGAGTAGGGACAGCTCTGATCGTTTCAGTGCAGTGTAGTGAGACCAAGTCAGTAATCTTTACATTAGTATATAGCTAGAGTTGAGCAGACACCTGGATGTTAGAGGACTGCAAAAGGAAGCAAAATGGGGGTAAGAGTAGGACAAGTGCCCTGTAAACAAATGTGGATAGGGAAATAAGGATAGGGGATGTGGATAGGGAAATAACTTAAAATCACATAAAAAAAATAAAGAATGGAGGAGGAGGCGGATGTGGAGTAGGAGGTTGAGGAGGCGGTGACCGTGGCGGTGTAGGTGGAAGTGGCGGTGGAGGAGGAGGAGGTAGCCAACACTGTTTTTTGTTTGTTTGTTTTTTTTTCTAATTGGGGTAGCCCCCAAAATATTGACACATATTAAAAAAAAAGTATACCGATGGCTGTGTGAGGGAGGTCTAAATGCCTATTCTGCACAAGGTACAGACAAGTCTTGTGGGATCCATATGCCTGGTTCATTTTAATAAAATTTAGCTTGTCCACGTTGGCTGTGGACAGGTGGCTGCGCTTGTCTGTGATAACGCCCCCTGCCATGCTAAACACACGTTCAGACAATACACTGGCTGCAGGGCAGGCCAGAACCTCCAAGGCATAAAGAGCAAGCTCAGGCCATGTGCCCAATTTGGAGACCCAGAAGTTGAATGGGACAGACCCATCAGTCAGTACGTGTAGGCGTGTGCACACATACTGTTCCACCATATTTCTGAAATGCTGCCTCCTGCTAAGACATTGCCTATCAGCTGGTGGTGCTGTTTGTTGTGGCGTGCTGCTGACAAAGCTTTTCCACATTTCGGCCATGCTAACCCTGCCTTCTGAGGTGCTGGCGGTGCCACAGCTGCGTTGGCGACCTCTTTTTCCTCCTCTGCCTTCGCCTTGTGCTTTCACTGAGCCCCCTGTGTCATTTGGGAATGCCCTCAGCAGCGCGTCTACCAGCGTGCGCTGGTAGTCGCGCATCTTCAGATCACGCTCCAGTGAGGGAATTAAGGACGGCGCATTGTCCTCGTAACGGGGATCCAGCAGGGTGGCCACCCAGTAATCAGCACAAGTTACAATGTGGGCAACTCGGCTGTTGTTGCGCAGGCACTGCAGCATGTAGTCGCTCATGTGTGCCAGGCTGCCCAGAGGCAAAGACAAGCTGTCCTCTGTGTGAGGTGTATCATCTGTGTCCTCCGTATCCCCCCAGCCACGCTCCAGTGATGCCCACGAGCTGGGTTGGGTGCCACCCTGCTGTGAACACAGTTCCTCCTCCTCCTCCTCCTCCTCATCATCATCATCCTCGTCCTCCTCATCCTCCAGAACTGTGCCCTGGCTTGAAAATTTTTTACCTGGCCTATGCTGGTGCAGAAACCCACCCTCCGAGCCACTTGTGAATGACTGGCCTGATAACCGTGGAAATGACCCCTCTTCCTCCTCTTCCTCCTGTGCCACATCCTCTTCCATCATCTCCCGAAGTGTTTTTTCAAGGAGACATAGAAGTGGGATAGTAACTCTGAGAACAGTGTCATCGGCACTGGCCATGTTGGTGGAGTACTCAAAACACCGCAATATGGTACACAGGTCTTGCATGGAGGCCCACTTGTTGGTGGCGAAGTGGTGCTGTTCCGCAGAGCGACTGACCCGTGCGTGCTGCAGCTGAAACTCCACTATTGCCTGCTGCTGCTTGCACAGTCTCTCCAGCATGTGCAAGGTGGAGTTCCACCATGTGGGCACGTCGCATAGGAGGCGGTGAGCGGGAAGGCCGAAGTGCCGCTGCAGCAGGGTGAGAACGCCGAAAGTGCGCACAGATGGCCCGCACTTTCTGCAGCAGCTCTGACATATCCGGGTAGTTTTTTAGAAATTTCTGTACCACCAAATTCAGCACATGCGACAGGCAAAGGATATGCGTTGAACCGGCTAGGTCCAGAGCTGCTACGAGATTTCGCCCATTGTCGCAAACCACCAGGCCGGGCTTGAGGCTCAATGACAACAACCACTCATTGGTCTGTTGTTCAATGCCCATCCACAGCTCCTGCGCAGTGTGGGGTTTATCCCCCAAACATATCAGTTTTAAAACAGCCTGCTGTCGTTTCCCCCTGGATGTGCTGAAGTTGGTGGTGAAGGTGTTACTCTGACCGGATGAGGAGGTGTTAGAGGAGGAGGAAGCGCAGTAGGAGGAGGAGGCAACAGGAGGCAAAGAGAAATGCCCTGCAATCCTCTGTGGTGGAAGGACATGTGCCAAACTGCTATCTGCCTCAGGCCCACCCGCCACTACATTTTCCCAGTGTGCAGTTAGCGAGATATAGCGTCCCTGCCCATGTTTACTGGTCCACGTATCAGTGGTTATGTGGACTTTGCCACAGATGGCGTTGCACAGAGCACGCTTGATCTTGTCCCCGACTTGTTTGTGCAGGGAAGGGATGGCTCGCCTGGAAAAGTAGTGGTGGCTGGGAACCACGTACTGTGGGACAAGTATGAGCAGGGAATTGTTATGCGCTGCCAATTACAGTGTAAGGTTAATAGGTAATCTAAGGTATGTTATTAAGGCTGCTGCTGCCACCTATAGTGTTTCACACCACCTATAAAGTATTGAAAACCAATGAGAAATGTGGAAGCGCTACCTACAAGCAGTAAATCAATAATAATAATGGTAAAAAATATTAAAATGTTGATAATGGGGAAGTAGTAAATGAAAAATGCTTAGAATTAATAATAATGAGTAATGCTTCAAAGTGCCTTAGTGCTAACCAAAAAGTGCATGTAAAGCAATATAAGAAACAATGTTATAAAATAAACAAAAAAAGAAAACACACAAGTGCTTCTCATAAAGTGCATATGAATCCAGTAGATTAATAATATTGAGTAAAGTGCTGATGGCATCAAACAAAGAAATAAACTGAAAGTCTACGAATGTGAACAAAGTCTATAGGAAAACATATGTGAAGGAATCCTTTCTTGTGAGGAATATAACAATCCACAGGTGGATGGTCAGTATAAAGAATGGCGTGCTCCCTTCACTGTGTAGAGTGGACCCTCACCCCTAGAGAAGACCCCACCGGGTCTAGTCTCACATAGGTGCTGTCACTATAACATGCAGAACCGTGTACTCCACCGGATGAATAGGAGGCTCACCTCAAACAATGACCCTAATGGGTCTAGTAGCGCATGACTGACGCGGGTATATGTCCGGGTAGTACCCCGTTGTGGCTTGTAGTTGGAATTCCCTTATTAGTTTCTCCAATAGTAGAGCACCATGTAAACAAAAAAATATCTCCAATAGTGCAATACGTATTTACCAAGGGTGAGAGGAAGTGAATGCCATTGCCCCACTTATAATGCACTCACATTTATTAATAGAAAAAAACAGCATAAAATCCAATAACATCCGCGATAAAATGCATATAGATCTCACGTGTCAGATGCAAGTACCACCGCCAGGCTGGACCTCTACATGTTTCACCACCCCACGTGGCTTCATCTGGAGGAGTATGCCGAGCGAGGGTAACAGTGGTACTTAAATAATCTTGAGGTAACTACAACTACCCAGCTGAATGTAATGTTACAGATAAAAAGCATGCTGTGTGTACACAGTGTGAAGACGGAGACCAGAGACCAACCAAAAATGGCTGCCGTAAGCTATTAGAGCATGCTCAGTAGCCAATTCACTGTGTGAATGCCGTGGGCGCCCTCTAGTGGCGTCAGCAACGGCCGCACATGCTGAGTAGAAGCTAAAAACAGTGTCTATTGCTAGAGGCCAATCCACTCCAACATGGCCACCATATCCAACGGTAATGCCTGTTAAAAAGGAGGGATAGCAACAAACACAAAAAAATGTTATGTTGTGAATAGAGTTGAGCGAACACCTGGAAGTTCGGGTTCTGCTGGTCCGTCCGAACCTTGGGACAAAGTCCGGGTCCGGGTCCGGACGGAACCCGAACGATCGCACGGACAACGAACGGCCTGGGCCTGAAACAGGGTTCCAAGCCTGCCTGGTCGTCTTGGGCTTGAAGGTCCACAAGCGAGTTGAGATAAGTGTTGTATTGTAAAAAAACACAAACAACGATAGGGAGGAAAAATTGTCCGTAATGGCAACCTATACCACCGGTACAACCTCACCTAACCGGAGATCGTTATCTGTGACAAAAATCGAAGATGAGTCGTACACGCCGGCAACGACTGCGGTGATCTCCCGCGGGTGCCGTAAGTGTGTCACTTAACCGATGACTCGTACGAGATTATCGAATGCCGTCGGTAAAAACCAACCAGAGACCAGAGGCAGAAGT
>BLSH010515635.1:171745-187340 GCA_018402905.1 Glandirana rugosa
TAAAACCAAGCACATCATTGTTTTTCTTGTGAAATTCCCAATAAGTTTGATGTGTCACATGACCCTCTTCCTATTGAAAAAACAAAAGTTGGATTCAAAATGGCCGACTTCAAAATGGCCACCATGGTCACCACTCATCTTGAAAAGTTTCCACCCTCACATATACTAATGTGCCACAAACAGGAAGTTAATATCACCAACCATTCCCATTTTATTAAGGTGTATCCATATAAATGGCCCACCCTGCACACTGACAATTGAAGCAAAATAGCACAGTTTAGAACACTAGCTAACTAATAGCACTGAACAGAGCCCTGTTTTATCTCTCTCCAGCCGAAATCACACTGAAAATGGCTGCCATTGAAAGAATACTTTTATACTGTGGGGCGTGAATGAGCCATGATTGGATAAAGTCATAATGACAGTGTCCAATCATGACTCTGACAGTGCTCTGTGCCCTGATTGGCTGAAGATTTCACTGCTTCAGCCAATCAGGGCTTCCAATGCATTTTGGTCCATTCGGGGGGGGGTGATCAAACGGTCAAACGTCCCGGTTGTTCCCCGAATGACCGAACAGCGAAAGTTCAGCTCGACCTTATGCTCGGGCCGAACCGCTCACCCATCCCTAATCATGAACATACAGCCTGTATACCAATAGTGTGTATTTAAAGTTGTGAATGACACGACCATATCCATACAGAGCCCTGCGTGTTGAAGAAGTAAGAGAACTTGAGCAGTTAAGACAGTATGTGGGAAATAACAATAATTATTGTTTTGTTGAGGTAAAACAAACCATAAAACAATGGTATAACATGACCCAATATACAAGTCCATTCAAGCCAGGGCCCCCCTTTATATAAGTCTATCCTTGGAACAGTCTCTCTCTATCTAGGCGTGCGGGTGCAAGGCCTGGAACATCTAGCCACTGCTGCCACAGGGAATGACATTTATAGTGCTATGGGATTGTGGTGTTAAAGATTCCTCCTCCAGAGCTCCCAGCAGACACACAACAGGGTTTCTCCGGATCCTAAACATATATACCTGTGAAATTGTGTCCAGGACTCCAGTCCAGTAGCGGGTCAATTTTGGGCATCTCCAAAGCATGTGAATGAGATTACCATGATCACGCTCACATTTTGGGCACAGTGGAGTATTACGTCTACCCCATTTATGTAGCTGGACTGGTGTCCTGTAGGCCCTATGGAGTAAAAATATATTTGAGAGCTTTTGGGACGGCGATACTGATAGGATAGGGGCGGATGGCAAGCATAACTCCCAAGTATCGCCATCTATAGTGCCCACATCCTTCTCCCATCCTCTCCTATATGGGAGTTCAACTGGATTCTGAATGGTATGAATGAGGGTACAATATCCCCCAGATATCATACACTTTCTATCTTCCTCCATTAATATCTCTCAAATTATTGGGTGATCACTCGGATGGAGTCTAATATATCTAGATTGTGTTTGCAGGGCATGTCTCAATTGTAAGTATTTATAAAATTGGCTATTGGGAAATTCTATTTGTAACTCAGAGAAGGACTTAAGCACTAATTCATTATATAACTGAGAGATATAACAAATACCTGCCTTTTCCAACTCCTGGAATCCTTCTAGTTTGAGGACCTCAGTGTAATTGGAATTACGCCATAACGGGGGCAGGAAACCCTGAATATGTAGTCTCTTTTTAACATGTGACCACAGCGTGCGTAGCATGATCAATGTTGGTGCTGTGTTTATCTGTGAGTGGCGCTAAACCATATCAAATGATAAATAATGTTCGTTGAGATAAAGTGCAAGTGTATCAAACAAAGTGCTAATAAATGCGGCTAAAAAGCCTTATGTGCAAAAAAAGTAAGTGAACCAGTGTATATGCACAAAACATACAATACAAGAAAAAAAGAGATAAAAATTTTTTTCATGTAAACTCAGTGTAGAACACTATGAACAATAGAGGTCCATATAAAAAGTCTTGTTTCCAATCAATTGTGCAAAAAAACAACGTGCAAGAAAATCTGTGTAATAGGAATACATTAATAATGAAAGTGGAATTGTCCAAATGGAGTTATCAGAAAGGTCCACAGCAGCTAAACTATGTTGCAGTTATTGAATGATGATGGTATGCAAAGTATATAGTCCGCAGCGAGCCAACAATGCAGATTTGAGTAGATGAAAAACTCCAAACCTTTCAGAATGGAAGCTTACCAGAAAGATGAAGTAAATACGCCTTTGGAAATATGCTCGTGAAGCCTCAAGGATGTCCGGACTGTCAATCGCGTCACACTTTCCTCTGATGTTCGCTTCGCGTCACACACTCCAGCTGAGGGGGGGGGTGTATCTCCACACCTAGGGGGCAATCTGGCACACTCCAAGTCAAAGCACTTAATCCAATCGTCCTGGGGGTCCTAAGGGGGTCCTTGCAACGGCGTCGCCACAAAAAAGGGGGGTAGCTCACTCGATCATCCAATCATATTGAGAAAGATAAAGAGCAAGGCGCTCGCCCCCCAGACGACGTGTACTAACACGAAACGCGTCGGGAGCTTCTGACCCTCTGATTGCCGCAATATTTTATCTCTTTTTATTCGATACAAGCTTGTGTTATTTTTGAAAGTTACTTTGTGTTTATTATATGAAAATAAATTCCCTCCTCATCGAGAGGTTTTTACACCATGGCGAGCGCCTTGCTCTTTATCTGGCTCGCTGCGGACTATATACTTTGCATACCATCATCATTCAATAACTGCAACATAGTTTAGCTGCTGTGGACCTTTCTGATAACTCCATTTGGACAATTCCACTTTCATTATTAATGTATTCCTATTACACAGATTTTCTTGCACGTTGTTTTTTTGCACAATTGATTGGAAACAAGACTTTTTATATGGACCTCTATTGTTCATAGTGTTCTACACTGAGTTTACATGAAAAAAAATTTTATCTCTTTTTTTCTTTTATTGTATGTTTTGTGCATATACACTGATTCACTTACTTTTTTTGCTTTTTAGTCGCATTTATTAGCACTTTGTTTGATACACTTGCACTTTATCTCAACGAGCATTATTTATCATTTGATATGGTTTAGCGCCACTCACAGATAAACACACTATTTACGATTATTTTGGTCGTTATAAGTGGCAGCTTGCCGCAATAATAACACTTGATTCTTCCTAGCGCGGTAACCTACCCTCCCTCTAATGTTGGTGCTGTATTGGTCAAATTCGAAATTCCCACCTCCAAGAAGGCAAGGACAGGAGAATTATCCCCAGGGAGGAGAAACGATTTTACGGACAGGGTCATCTGAGTCAACTGTTCCCCAACCACCCAGTTGTTACAGTTGTGCGGCGATATAATATGTTCTGGCATGCAGGACTGCCAGTTCACCTTGGTCTTTTCCTAACTGCAATGGGTCTAGACTAATACAAGCGTTTTTTTTTTTTTTGCGCCATATCAATTCCCAAAATTGGGAGTCTATACGGAGAAACCACTTACGTGGTATCCAGATCGGTGCATTGTGGAATACGTACAGTAATTGGGGGCCCATACCATTTTTATTAGATTTATTCTACCCACTACAGACAGTGGCAGTTTGCACCAGGAGGTACATTTGTCTCTGAAATGTTTCAGTAAGGGATCAAAGTTTAGATCAATATAGCTGGAGGGGTTAGGAGAAACCTGAATGAACAAGTATCGGAACTGCGACACAATCTGTACTGACTGGGCACATACTGGCAATGGAGAGGACAGATCATCCAGTGGCATTAGTACCGACTTGTCCCAGTTTATGGAAAAACCTGAGAGGGCACCAAAGGCACCAATGAGGGACATTGCCGCCTGTAAGGAACCCTGAGTGTCGCCCAAATATAGCAGGGTGTAGTCTACAGGGACACTACATCTGTGCCTGTGCTACATTTAAACCCGACGATGTTAGTCTCTGTTCGCATTTTCTCTGCTAGAGGTTCCAGTGCCAGGGCAAACAGGAGGGGCGAAAGAGGACACCCCGGCCTGGTGCCCCTGTGTAACTGGAAGGAAGCAGACAATTCCCCGTTCACTCTTAACCTTGCCGTGGAGTTGGCATATAATATCTGTACCCATTTTATAAAGTTTTCCCCTAGACCCATATGCCCCAGCACCTTCCACAGGTAAGGCCACTCAACGCTATTGAAGGCTCTAGCTGCATCCAGCGAAAAGATGGCACGATTTCCAAGATTATCTATTGGGACCTGGAGATTTAGAAAAAGCCTTCATAAATTATGGGCTGTGGACCTAGTCGGGATGAATCCCGATTGGTCCCTGTGGACCAGTTTGCTTACCACTCTAGCTAGTCTAGTTCCCAGCACCCTCGCCACCCTCACCAGCAGTTTAACATCTGCTGTCAGTAAGGAGATGGGTCTGTAAGAATCAGGTAGTTGTGTGTCCTTACCGGTTTCAGGATCACAACAATGATGGCTTCATTCATAGATGCTGGCAAGGCCCCAGATTGAAAGGCATCATCGTAGACTTTTAGCAATAGGGGTAGTAATTGGCCAGCGTATTTATTATAAACATCTAACGGAAGATCATCCGCCCCTGGAGCTCTTCCATTGTGGGATTGCTTAAGTGCTAGGGATAATCCCTCCTCAGTAAGAGGGGCATTTAACATTGTGGCTTCTGATTCTGACAGACAGGGTAATGTACAGACATCTAGAAAATTTTCAATGTCAGATTCAGATGGCTGTACCTTGGAGGAATTTAAATCCTCATAGAAGGAGCGGAAAATTTCAACTATTTCTTGATTGTGCCCATGTAATGTTCCTCCCAAGTCTCTCAACTCGGTAATGAAAGAGGTAGCCCGCTGAGATCTCGCTAATAGTGCCAGCACATGCCCAGTGGACTCACCCTCCAGTGGACTCACCAAAACAAATTCAATCAATTTATATCCAATCAGGCAGGTCATTGGCCTAGAAGGTTGACTTGAATTGCCTGTATAATACCATCTCTTTCTTTAATGCTAGGAGGCTGCCCTATACAAATCTATGACTTCCCACTACACAAGTGAAACCAGCATTAAAAACACTTGCAGCTGCAACTTTCAAATTTCAGATGATTATCCAGATGTTGACAACATTTTGTGGGAAGAAGGTCATGTTATGTGTTTTCCAGAATGTTAGCTTTGATCGAGGCTGGTATTTGAATATTGAGGGAGTCTGGGTTTTGGGAGTTCCTAAGAAACACAGAGATAGCATTTTCTTAACTGGGATGTAGATACAGACAACTTAGAATTCTTGTAGTTGCCTACTGATGTAACTTATACAGTCTCGTGAGTCACTCATGTTTACATATATGCCTCCTTCTTTGTTTTAATGGTGGCCTTTTCTTGATATAGTATAGTTTTATGTAAATCCAACTGTTTTACTTTTAAAAAATAGCTGAAGAGCCTCAACAGTAGGATAATCACAACTTCATAAGGCATCACTAAAAATGGTGTCCAGCAAGGAACATTTACCAAAGCAGGAAATAAGAAGGAGTGATGGCTGAAGTGTCATGGGAGCCAAGTTGGCTATATCTTAGAGGTGTGAACATCAACTAGACCAAGGAGAGAATCAGCAAAGACAAGTGACCTTTACACTTGGAAGACAGCAATACTTTACTCACTTTGGCATGCTATCTCAATGGATGCTGAGTCAGAGTGACACACAACAGAACTATGGTACATGAAGTCCTTCACGTATCAGTTGACGAAACAAGGACCACAGCCAGAACCCTCAAGGCTCCCAAAGCTCTTTAAGTAACAGATTTATGTATAGGAGCATGTCAACCAGTCATGTTTACTTGGGCACTCCTCACATGTTTTTCCAGTACTTTGCTCTTTTGTAATGTCAGTGTGCTGAAAGTCAGCATTGCAAAAAAAGTATCATCATTTACCAATAAAGGCTTTTTTACACACAAGATTTCACCAGTTTAACAGCATGAAATTAACTTATTCCCCCATTGGAACACAGCTAAAAATAATAGGGTTGATTTACTAAAGAAGTAGAGCATGTTTAATTCCAAAGTGAATTTTTACTTATCTTAGTGAATTAGCAGAACAGGAAGAAAATACACTTTGCAAAGAATACACAATTATGTGCAAGGAAAATGAAAGAAAAAATATTTTTTGCTTGCTCATGAATGGATAATTGAAGTCAGCACAATTTATTCATCTGTATTCATCAAACTAAGTGAGAATTCACTTTGGAAAGATACAATTCACTTTGGTGAATAAGGGAAAGTTGTGCTGATCATCCAATCATGTTCAAGCAAAAATTATGTTTGTTTTTTTTTCATATGATTGAGTATTTTTTGCAAATTAAATGTAACTTTGTTGTATCTCATTCACTATGATAAAAGGAAATTCACTATGCAAAATGCAAATACTTTTGCAGGCAGACCCGATCATACCACCCATTGTTCTCTATGGGGAGGTGGATGCAAATGGACACGTGTCCATTTACATTTGCCTGCATCCGATCCAATCCAGGCCGCCAAAAACAGACAGATGGGGATCTGTTCCTCATCCACATAGCAGATCGGATGACAGTCGGATGGAAACTGACAGGCGGCCCGTTTCTATCCAACCACGCCATAGAGAACAGCAGGCTGTATCTGTGTCTGCTCTGCTTAGCAGAGTGAACCTGACTTGTCATCCATCTGCTCAGTGGGGATCAGTGGACAGATCCCTGCTGGGCAGGCGGATCTGCTTAATGGAGTCTACCCCATGTGATAGGGTCCTAAAAGTGAAAATGCTCTACTTCTTTAGTAAATTAACCCCAGTGAATAATACATAAAGAAAATGTCATGGAGTTGCAAATAAGACAGCTGTCAGGAAGTAATTTAATACAGTTTACTGATTAAAAGTCTTATATGTATTTGAGACTTCATGTTAAACATAAGCAGATGTTTGAGAATAAGGGGTAGTGAGAGGTAGTTGTCCAGCACATTGCTGTCCCACCAAAGCCATCCACAATGTGTGATTTGACCTATGGGTAAAATGTAGTAAAATAGTTTTCCTTTTCCCACAATAGAAGAGCGAAAGACCCTGCTGTAGCTCTCCTTTTTGTATTGAGCAATATTTCTTAGTTTGGACACTAGGGATCTCCCTGTCTATGTGAAGCAGCATACTATATAAAGATGGTAGAAGTTAAAGTGTGCTCAGTAGCAGGACGCATAGAGAAAGAAAAGTGTGCTTCTGATTAAGGCCCTTGTGGGAAACCAAGGACCTCACCATTAATCGCTGCATAGCATATAGCATACCAGACAATGGTTTTCCCCTTTTTGGAAAGTCGGGATTCCCCTTCGCATAAATGATAGCAGAAGGGCTATTTGTTAGAGACTGTTGTGGAGTAGGCAGAGGTTGAGATTCTATGCAACTCTGAGGGATTTCTGGTTTGTTCTACTAAGCTGTGGTATGCAAATTCACATCCAGTAAAGCAAAAAAACAGAAGAACATGGAATCAGTCTATTCCTTTCCAATTAAAGAGGGTTGCCTATACCTGGGAAACCTTGTGTGGAACATATCTCAAGTATGTGGAGCTGATGCCCTGGTGAGTTGGGTCAGGCAACATGTTGGTAGAGACGGGTCCCCTGTCTGCACCATGTATCCAGTAGCCCCGGTGCCTTGTGGCTGGGAGGTTGGCATGACCCTGGAGAGACTAGCCTGGTAACTACAGGAGACAAGCCACTGTTATCGATGTGAATCCAGTGGACCGGTGGCACCCTGATTGACCCATAGGCCAAAATCAGTGAGCCAGCACTTTGGCTCTGCCTTTGCTATGTGCCTCTATGTCCCTAGCAGTGAAGTTCCTTACATAGGCCATTTAGCAAGGGACCTGGCTCATCAACCACTCTAGGGGTCGCTACAAAAAAAATTCTGTGTGCTATAATGATGCTGTTGTCATATCTTGTTATCACTCCTTACACTACCTGAACTTCCCAGATTCTCAATGATTTGGGCAGATTGGTCTGGGTATAGATAATTTATTCAGTGACTATGCAACTTTCATTGTACAACAAATACATCACACAGTGAGCAACAATATAAATATACAGTGGAAAATATTAAAATTTGCCTGGTCATTTCATTGCCACAGAGAGGGTGGCCATGATTCCTACAGCAATTGCACTCCATCCTGTTGTTGGTGACAGTTTGCCAGCAGCAGGATTGATATACAGGGGTAAACAGGGTAACAAAATAATCACTAGATTGTTATTTTTCTGCTAACGGGAGTTCAAATCAGCTAACCTGTTCTCATAATAATATAATAATATTTTTCAATTAGTGAGAGGTATAGAAACTTGTAGACATTAACCACTTCCACACTGCCTGCCATATAGTCAGTGGCAGTGTGGATGCGTCCCGCGAATTGCCGCAAATAAGTGGCGATTTGCGGGGCCGCTAGGGGGGCGCACGCCCGCCGTATTCCTGAGGAGTGTGCCCACAGCTCGGGTGTACCCGATGTCCGCCGGCGAGCTGTGATGAGCGGCCACAGCAAAAGAACGGGGAACCGCTGATGTAAACACGGCGGTTCCCCGCCCTGTTAGTGGGGGCATAGGAGATCTACTGATCCCTGTCACTGGGATCAGTTAGATCTCTTATGCCCATAACAGCCCAGCCCCCCCACAGTTAGAACACACCTAGGGAACCCTAGATCTCCCCCTGCAGGTTTACCCCATCAATGCCAGTGACATTTATACAGTAATCAGTGGATATTTACATTTCTGATCGCTGTATAAATGTCAGTGGTCCCAAAAAACTGTCAAAATGGTCCAACATGTCCGCCCCAATATCGCAGTACCTCTAAAATTGCAGATCGCCACCAATACTAGTAAAAAAAAAATAAAAACCCCAGAAATGAATTCTCATCATCCGTAAACGCGGGCACTTTTGCGCAAAACAATCAATAAAAGCCTATTGCGATTTTTTTTACCAAAAATATGAGAAAGAATATAAATCGGCCAAAACCGTTGAAAAAAAAGTATTTTTTATATTTTTTTTGAATTTGTATTTTAGCAAAAAATAAGGAGAACCGTTTTTTCTTTGCAAAATTGTCACTCTTCTTTTGTTTATAGCGGTGATCAGAAATGACGCAGAGGCAATCAAATACCACCAAAAGAAAGCTCTATTTGTGGGAAAAAAAGGACGCAAATTTCGTTTGGGTACAACTTTGCATGACCGCACAATTGTCAGTTAAAGTGACGCAGTGCCGAATCGCAAAAAGTGCTCTGGTCCTAACGTGGGAAATCCTTCCGGGGCTGAAGTGGTTAATGTTAATATATATGAGAAATAACATATGTAATATCTAAGCCTTAGAATCTCTATGATTAAGTTATATGGATATTCCAACATGTATGTTACATCCCTCTGTGACTTTGCTTGAGTCTATGCTATGGGCTATGAGGCATAAAAGATTAGACAGCACTGCTGGCTCTGAGGAGGATGGAGGTCAGTGCTGCACACAAGACTGACTTCACTTCTAATTACCTCTAGAATTATGTCTGGCACTAACACGTGCACTCACCTCTTCTCAACTACATGCCCCTGGGGATATTTGCAACAGATTTAATGAAACAAGCAATGTCCCTATTCTGTGGCCAGAGCTTTCCCCAGCGGGATGCTAATCCCACATACAAACACTCAGTCCTGTCTTAATACAGTTACTTAATCACCAACACATTAATGGGATGGAAACTTGTCCAGAGATTTTAGTAATCTATTTAACCCTTACTATGAACAAGGTACAATCGACGATAGTAGAAAATGAAACAACATATTAAAATGAGGCGTAGAGATGTCAGCATGACAAGGTAGCTATAGACATGAGATAATCCTATTGATATCAAGCCATAATCATGCTAAGTGGCATCAGGAGAGCACACTGGCTACCTGACCTGTGTTAAATAACACCAAGCCAAATCGATTAATTTTGTGCTGATCACTTCAGTTTTGCCGAGATAAGTAGGTGCCAAAATTGTTTAATCATATTTACTCTCCTCCCTCTATAGGCAGAAACATGCAATTTGGGCAATATTAGTGTATATATATATATATATATATATATATATATATATATATATATACTGTACTGTATATATACAGTATCTCACAAAAGTGAGTACACTACTCACATTTTTGTAAATATTTTATTATATCTTTTCATGTGACCACTGGCACCAAAAATGAGTACAACCCTAAGTGACAATTTGGGCCCAATTAGCCATTTTCCCTCCCAGTGTCATGTGATTCATTAGTGTTACAAGGTCTCAAGTGTGAATGGGGAGCAGGTGTATTAAATTTGATGTTATTGCTCTCATTCTCTCATACTGGTCACTGGAAGCTCAACATAGTACCTCATGGCAAAAAACTCTCTGAGGATCTGAAAAAAAGAATTGTTGCTCCACATAAAGATGGCCTAGGCTAAAGGAAGATTGCCAAGACCCTGAAACTAAGCTGCAGAACGATGGCCAAGTCCACACAGCGGTTTAACATGACAGGTTCCACTCAGAACAGACCTCGTCATGGTCGACCAAAGGGGTTGAGTGCATGTGCTCAGCATCATATCCAGAGGTTGTCTTTGGGAAATAGACGTATGAGTGCTGCCAGCATTGCTGCAGAGGTTGAACGGGTGGGGGGATCAGCCTGTCAGACCATACGCCGCACACTGCATCAAATTGGTCTGCATGGCTGTCATCCCAGAAGATAGCCTCTTCTAAAGATGATGCACAAGAAAGCCTGCAAGCAGTTTGCTGAAGACAAGCAGACTAAGGACATGGACTGGAACCATGTCCTGTGGCCTGATGAGACCAAGATAAACGTATTTGGTTCAGATGGTGTCAAGCGTGTGTGGCGGCAACCAGGTTAGGAGTACAAAGACAAGTGTGTCTTACGTACAGTCCAGCATGGTGGTGGGAGTGTCATGGTCTGGGGCTGCATGAGTGCTGCTGGCATTGGGGAGCTACAGTTCATTGAGGGAACCATGTATGCCAACATGTACTGTGACATACTGAAGCAGAGCATGATCCCCTCCCTTCGGAGACTGGGCCGCAGGGCAGTATTCTAACATAATGACCCCAAACACACCCCCAAGACGACCACTGGCTTGCTAAAGAAGCTGAGGGTAAAGGTGATGGACTGGCCAAGCATGTCTCCAGACTTAAACCCTATTGAGCATATGTGCGGCATCCTCAAACGGAAGATGGAGGAGCGCAAGGTCTCTAACATCCACCAGCTCCATGATGTCGTCATGGAAGAATGGAAGAGGACTCCAGTGGCTACACAAAATGTTGACACTTTCGGCCCAATTTAGACATTTTCACTTAGGGGTGTACTCACTTTTGTTGCCAGCGGTTTAGACAAATAATGGCTTCGTGTTGAGTTATTTTGAGGGGAAAGCAAATTTACACTGTTATACAAGCTGTACACTCACTATTTTAAATTGTAGCAAAGTGTAATTAATTTAATGTTGTCACATGAAAAAATATAATAAAATATTTATAAATATGCAAGGGGTGTACTCACTTTTGTCAGATACTATATACACTGAGCAAAATTATAAATGCAACACTTTTGTGTTTGCCCCTATTTATCATGAGCTGAATTCAAAGAGCTACGACTTTTTCTATGTACACAAAAGGTCTATTTCTCTCAAATATTGTTCACAAATCTGTCCTAATCTGTGTTAGTGAGCACTTCTCCTTTGCTGAGATAATCCATCCACCTCACAGATGTGGCATATCAAGATACTGATTAGACAGCATGGTTATTGCACATGTGTGCCATAGGCTGGCCACAATAAAAGGCCACTCTAAAATGTGCAGTTTTACTGTATTGGGGGGGGGTCCGAGGGGTCCGAAAACCAGTCAGTAACTGGTGTGACTACATTTGCCTCACGCAGTGCAGCACATCTCCTTTGCATAGAGTTGATTAGGGTGTTGATTGTGGCCTGTGGAATTTTGGTCCATTCCTCTTCAATGGCTGTGCAAAGTTGCTGGATATTGGCAGGAACTGGAACACGCTGTTGTATATGCCGATCCAGAGCATCCCAAACATGCTCAAAGGGTGACATGTCCAGTGAGTATGCTGGCCATGCAAGAACTGGTATGTTTTCAGCTTCCAGGAATTGTGTGCAGATCCTTGCAACATGGGGCCGTGCATTATCATGCTGCAACATGAGGTGATGGTTGTGAATGAATGGCACAACAATGGGCCTAAGGATCTCAACACCTATCTCTGTGCATTCAAAAATGGCATCAATAAAATGCACCTATGTTCGTTGTCCATAGCATACGCTTGCCCGTACCATAACCTCACCGCCACCATGGGCCACTTGATCCACAATGTTGACATCAGCAAACCCCTCACCCACAAGACGTCATACATGCTGTCTGCTGTCTGCCCTGTACTGTGAAAATCATGAATCATCTGTGAAGAGAACACCTCTCCAAAGTGCCAGACGCCATCGAATGTGAGCATTTGCCCACTCAAGTTGGGTACGACGACAAACTGCAGTCAGGTCAAGACCCCGATGAGGACGACGAGCAGGCAGATAAGCTTAAGGAAGGAAAATGGGGGTAAGAGTTGGACAAGTGCCCTACAAAGAAATGGGGATAGGGAAATAACTTAAAATATTTTTTAAGCTAAAATCACATAAAAAAATCAAAAATGGAGGTGGATGTGGAGTTGGAGGTTGAGCCAACACTGTTTTTTTTTTTTTGTGCAAGAAATGCACCGCTGGCCGCAAATGTAGTTTTTAGAATTTTTTTTTTTTAAACCAGCTATGTAGATGCACTTTTTAATTTTGTGCAAGAAACAGTAATCTGTCCCTTTAAGCAACAGTAGGAACCTCTTCATATAGAACTTGGAGATGATTGTAGATTCTAAAATCATCTCCAAGTTGTACAGGGAAAGGCTCCAACTGTTGCTTTAAGGGAAAGATTATTGTTCTAAAATCATCTCCAACTTGTATAGGAAAAGTCTATTGCAGCTGCATAGAGCCATATTATTGTTCTAAAATCATCTCCAACTTCCATATTATTGTTCTAAAATCATCTCCAACTTGTATAGGAAAAGTCTATTGCAGCCGCATAGAGCCATATTATTGTTATAAAATCATCTCCAACTTGTATAGGCAAAGTGTTTTCCAGCTGCATAGAGCCATATTATTGTTCTAAAATTTAGAACAATAATATGTCTCTCTATGCGGCTGCAATAGACTTTTTTTTTTTTTTACCAAAAATATGAGGCCAAAACCAATGAAAACATTTTTTTTTCATATTTTTTTTTTTTTTTGGATTTGTATTTTAGCAAAAAGTAAGAAAAACAGGGTTTTTTGCAAAATTGTCGCTCTTCTTTTGTTTATAGCAGTGATCAGAAATGACGCAGAGACAATCAAATACCACCAAAAGAAAGCTCTATTTGTGGGAAAAAAAGGAAGAAAATTTAGTTTGGGTACAACGCCGCATGACCGCGCAATTGTCAGTTAAAACGACGCAGTGCCGAATCGCAAAAAGTGCTCTGGTCCTAAAGTGGGAAATCCTTCCGGGGCTGAAGTGGTTAAACCAGCAATGTAGACGCACTTTTAAATTTTGTGCAAGAAATGCCCCGCTGGCCGCAAATGTAATATTTTGCACAAAAAAAAAATGTTTTCATTTGTATAACTGCAATGTAAAAGCAGTATTTAAATATGCCAAAATGTTGCCAACTGAACTAACAGAACACGATTAAAGTAGTGTCCTTGACACACAAGCTGTTGCAAGTGCACTACACTTGCAAAAATGACTGCAAACGCCCACCTAACAAACAGAAAAATTGCTTAGGTTTTATAGGAGGCACTTTGCTTAGCAAACAAAATGTACTCTAGCAAAGAAAAATCTCCTCTAGCACCCACCCAGAAATACATCACTGTTTTTAACAGATTTTCTAACGCTAATCTGTCCCTCACAGCAGCAGCAGCATCCTCTCCCTACACTAGTATGAGATGATTTTCTAAAGCTAATCTGTTCCTCACAGCAGCAGCAGCATCCTCTCCCTACACTAGTATGAGATGATGTGACATGCAGCACTACGTGACTCCAGCTTATATAGAGGCTGGGTCACATGATGCACTGGCCAATCACAGCCAAGCCATTAGTAGACATGGCTGTGATGGCTTCTAAGGGCAAACAAGTGAAACGCTTGTTGATTGGCTGCCCTGCAGCTATTCAACAGGCGCAAAAAATACCCGAACCCGGACTTTTTCTCAAATGTCCGAGTACGGGACACCCTAAAGTCCGGTATGAACCTGAACTTTACAGTTCGGGTTCGGTAAACTCTATCCTCAACCATTGTACCCCACCCATGTACAACTCCTGATGTTTGGAAGGGGTGAAACATACCCCTGAAAATCTGCCTCATGTCCTCCTTACTGTCGGCACCCAAACCTTGTACTGCCTCCCTTGGACAGAGTTAGGATATACTTAGACAACAAGAAGGCATCCTTTTTCTCCTGCTGCTATGCCTCCAGTGTAGAGGCTATTAAACCACACAGTGTTTGCTCTAGCAAGAACACCAGAGAGATTGCGTTGCTAATGCACCACCTCCATGTGTGATAGACAGTGGGCAAGAAAAAGTACTGTAAACCAACCCCTAGGGATAATATAACCCCTTCCATAGCAGCCATACTTCAATTATAGCAAGCAGTACTCCTAATAATGGCCAGGGGAGGGATCTGTACCTGTTTCTTCTATTTTCCATTAAGGCACACAAGAACAAATTTAGTAAACACTGATCATTCAAAAGCAGTTAAAAAAAGAATGGTGATTGATCCCCTCCAAAAAAGAATAAGTGGTCTGTCTTAAACTAAGGGAAACAAAAAAAGAAAAACTAACAGGGCCGCCTGAAAAACTTAAGAGGCTAAAATATCAGCAAAGATGACATCAGCACAGGCTAAAACATCCACCCAGCAAAATTTAGCAGATATGTGAAAAGAAAACAAGGTCATGTTCTTACAGTCCTAAAAACCCTGGAGGTGCTCACTGCCCTAGTGGAGTAAGCCTAACTAGAAAACGTAAACCTATCTTCAAGTTGGAGCCTGAACATTTGACTGGCAGACAGCGGCGGCTGGTGTGGGAGGGGCGCTGGGGCGCCGCCTCCCCGCCGGCAAAAGACGAGAAAAAAAAAAAAAAAAAGTCAACCCCGCCCACCTACAGGTGGCGCCGGTACATTGACTTTCTTTTTTTTTTTTTCTTTCGGCTCCTTGGCTGTCACATGACAGGCCAAGTAAGTGAGCCTATTGGTCGGCCATTCACGCCTATGCATGTGCGCTTCTTCCTGCGGCCATGCATAGGCTGATTGGCTGCCCTGAGCCTCCGCTCAGGGTGATTGGATGAGGGGCCGGGGGCGGGTCACTGTGGCAGCGGAGGTGACTTCCGCTCCCACAGAGACCATGACCCGACGAGGGGGGGACAGCCGCTCTCGCATGCCGAACTCTGCAGACCCAGCGCGCTCTCGCATGCCGAATCTCTGCAAGAATCCTGCCTGCTGGATGGGGTAAGTGCAGGGCCAGACGTCTCAAGCCGTACGCTCTCGCCGACAGGGGGGGAGCAG
>BLSH010515635.1:226422-247501 GCA_018402905.1 Glandirana rugosa
GGTAATGTAGATTCCTGACCATTCAATGTTATATAATGAAAAATCAAAAATCCAAATCATGTAAAATGACGTGATAAACCATTACCCAAATGCCAAATACATATATAAAAGGACTTTTCATGACGTAGAAGACTTCAATGATTTCGTAGGGTTCCCCTCGTCATACGTGCAAATGACTTAATCCTGATACTCGGTGAGGATGGCCACAACAGAAAAAATTACATCTGACGTATTATTGAAAGGACTAATAAAGAGAAAATGTAACTCATAAATATTCATTGCTTATAATAAAATGTGTTAGGTATAATTTAAAAGAGCTCGCTATAGTAATTCATAGCATATTTTTGCTAATGTTCAGAAATAATCAGGAAAGTTATTATGCAGTCTACATTAAAAAAGACAACACCGGTAGGAGTGGCTCATAGTCCTAATTCAGTAAACGTGCATACTGCTCCCCTTGGGATGCTTTAGTAACTTCAGAAGATGCAGTACTTTTCAGGAAAATATATACATAAACCGTAAACCCATTACCAAATAGTGCAGTAAAATGTACTAAACCTAAAAACTAAAAAGTAATATATTGTAACTTACCAGTCCTTAGATGTAATGGTGCCATTTGTTTTCATATTTTAGACCAAAATGATTTATGTCATAACGAAGTAGTATACCGCGCTAAAGTGAAAACCAAAATAACAGTGAATGACAGCAACTAACCATGTGATATAATCATAGCGTAACATTTAACCACTTCACCCCCAGCGCCGTAAATAGGTGGCGGCTACTTTTGAGTGTCTGTACCGTGTTATTGCCTGCATCTGCTGGCTATATCCCGGTACCGTTTTTTAGAGCGGACGGTCGGCTATCCGGGGATAACGACCGATTCGGCTCGGGAGCCGCTCGATCGTTATCCCCGGGGGCGGGAGGGGACCTCCCGCCGCTCTTCTCCGGCCTCCTGTCCTACCGGGAGACCGGAGCTACGATCTGGCGCGTCCGCCGGCTCAGAGGAGACCCGATAGAAGCTGGAATCGGCTCCGATTGGGTCTCCTTCGGCAAATTCCGGAAAGCAACGTCACTTCCGGTATACTCGGCAGCTGACGGCGCCAATTTTTAAAAAATGACAGTATGCAGAATCGCCGTTTTTGGCGACCTGAATACTGTGAAGTGCAAATGAGGGATGGGGGGGGTCTTTTAGACCCCTCAGCCCTCCATAAAGATTACCTGTCACCATATATTACTATCACAAGGGATGTTTACATTCCTTGTGATAGCAATAAAAGTGATCAGAATTTTATTAAAGGAACAGTGTTAAAAATAAATTAAAAAAATGTAATGCGCCACCGTCCCCGCAAGCTCGCGCAGCAAAGAAAAAGCATACGCACCTCTAACCTGGTTACCGTTAACATTTTTTAAAGCGTCGCCTATGGAAATTTTTAAGTACCGGACTTTGTCGCCATTCCACGAGTGCGCGCAATTTTCAACCGTAACATGTATGGTATCTATTTACTCGATGTAACATCCTCTTTCACAGTATACTAAAAAATTGGGCTAACTTTACTGTTGTCTTATTTTTTAACTCAAAAAAGTGAATTTTTTCTAAAAATCATCACGCTTGAAAGACCGCTGCGCAAATACCTTGTGACAAAAAGTATTGCAACGATCGCCATTTTATTCTCTAGGGTGTTTGAAAAAAAAAATATATATATAATGTTTGGGGGTTCTAAGTAATTTTCTAGCAAAAAAAAAACTGTTTTTAACTTGTAACCAACAAATGTAAAAAAGGGCCTCGGTTGGTAAGCGAATAATAGAAAAAAAAAGTTGCGGTAATCAATATATGAGCCAAAAAGGTATGAGTTATAAAGTGACAAAGTGTGAATCAATATCAGTGATTTTACACAATAATAAACCACATTGAAATCAAAATGTCTATATAACATCCATATAAATGTGATCAGTTCTAAAAAATGTGCAGAAAATTACTCTACGTGGTATATGGAAAAATCCAAAGAAAAGAGAAGTACTTCAATGGAGTTCCACCATCAAAGATCGAAAAGGTCCTCCTGTGACACCCATCACCTTATGAGGCCTCATCTACACTGCTGCTGGTAAATGGATGTTTAGAGGCATTTGGGTTTTTTTTCAGTTGCCCCTGAACTCTCCTTTATGTTATCTTATCAGTATATTTATACAGGATTGTTTAAGGTTGTTTCCAGGCAGTTGATTTTAGAGGCTTTTTTGGATCGCAAAAAAAATGGGTTCAGACGCCAGTTCAGAGGCATTTGAAATGCCAAACAGCTTGAAAACGCACCTAAAAGCGGTAACTCGCATCCAGGAGCGTTTAGTTTACAAGCGTTTCCATTTAAAAAAATATATATATATTTTTTCAAAAACGCTCCTAGATGCTAAGCGCGGCGAAACGCTGCATGTAAACTGCAGCAAAACTGACGTTTTAGATGCAGGTTTCTAGCCGTCAGGATAACACATTCAGGGGAGGTTGAAACAGCGCCCCATGTAAATGGAGCCTTAATGGGGACACTTATCAGAAAGGATTGACCATCTCTTTCTACAATGGTCAAACATGCTTGCAGATAAACCTCTGCAGGTTAAGGTAAGTGATGAGGTCTTCTATGGATCACTGGAGCATGCTGATGTTAGGGGAATACTTCCAATGGTATCAGATTCCCATAGGGATTTCCCGAGTCTTGGCCAGATACAGTTGGTATATAGAAAAAGAGCTCCAATAGTGTAATATAGCATGTTATTTAGCATTCAGGCTGCTCCTTGGATAACTCCAGATGTATGTGCAACATTAGACAAGACTCCTGGTGCTTTTCAACCAGGATATTCTGGATCAGTGATCTAGTGATTCATTTTTAAGCTGGGGGAAACATGTGCCTCTCTCTCTTTTTAGAGTGCTTGTTAATGAGCAACACTCAGCTGAGTATCTGAACCTTCCCAAAATCTATCTGGAGTCACCAACTTTTTCTGTACACAGTGGAGGGCACAGGATTATTTCCCTTAATTTTCATCTGGAGATCCTACCAGTAAAACAGCTCCTGTCCTAGGAGAGGGAGTGTGGGACTAAGAAGCAGAGTAGATGGCCTGACTCAGAATTCCAGTGTCACACCCCGGTTTCTGCTGGTGAGAAGCTGCATTGCAGGCTGGTTGGACAACATTTGGAGAATCCCCCCATCATTGCTGATTCTGTCTTCAGGTCTTCTACACCAAGACATTGCCACATTGTGATCATTTTTAGGTGGCCCTGCAGCTGGACTTTGCTGCAACATACATCAGGAGAGGGAACCATTGTGGACACCAGCCTGCCTTGGGAGAAACACAAGTGATCTACCTTCTGACAAGCAGACAAATAGGGATAAGCCTGAAAAAAACTGGACGTGTAAGGAATATCTCCATATTGGAAAGGAATGCCACAGCTGGGATGTTTGCACCCATTGTTTCATGCTCTTGTGACCTTTGTGATGAGGTCCATTGCAGGGGGTAAGAGGCAGTGTGTGTGGTGTCAGTGGTGGTCTCCTATCCTTCCCAGTGTGGACTATTGATCTTATGGATTTTATATTTGACATTATACTGTACATATGGACTTTTGAGTGATTCAATTCACATTGTATTTATATTAGTGCTGCACCAATTCCAGTTAATATAGCATGAACTAGTTTATAATACAACCCAAAAAACTACTTACAATCAGTAAAAACAACATGAGCCTTGTTAAAATATTTGCTTGCCAGCAAACAATTACGCCTGCACTTCCAGGATCATGTAGGACGTGATAGCGTCAGCGCGTTGCTCCCCCTGACATGCTTCGTCATACGTGATGTCTTACAGGGGCACATGCCCCTCATTGTGACTTCCTTTGCACTGTGTAATCTAAAAAATGGTATTGGCCTTTCAAATTATATTCTGTGATCTAAAAAACAAATCCCTCCTGTGTAATGAAGACAGGAGGGGAAGGTGGTTGTAGTCCAAATCAGGAGAGGAGTAGGGTGACAATACTTTTCCTCTATAAATACAGTACAGTGAGTGAGCTTGTCACCCTATTGCCCCATACACCAGATCAGAAAATCTTGCTTTTGAAGCGATCGAACGATAATCAGATTGTTAGTACACAACTTTCGAGAACCGATCACAATTCATGCAAAATAATCCGATGAGACAACCACGCAATTTTTTCTCATGCGGTACCAGATCTTACGATTTTCGTTTAATAAATACAGTTGTCGTCCGAAAATACAATACTGATACACTACAACACATGACATCACTTCCGAATTTTTATTCTGTCGTAAGAGAATTTTCGTTAATAACCTCTTCTACATTCGATATAAGGCTAGCATGCATGCAAAAAAGAAAAAACAGATGACCATTCTTCCGATAATCTCATTGTGTATATGGGGCATACGTATGCATGTTTCTTACAGGAACACCAGGTGAAAATAAAGGAAAATAGCTTGAAAATAGAGAACTAATGTAGACGTTACATCTAAGGACTGGTAAGCAAAATGTAACATTTTTGTTTCTAGGTTTAGATATACTTTAAAGTGTCATTAAACTCACATCATTAAAGTAGTTGTAAATTCTTTACAACCACTTTAACCTACAGGTAAGTCTATAATAAAGCTTACCTGTAGGTTCCCTGCATATCTCCTAAATTCTTCACTGAGATCGTGCCGCGATTGGTGGCTCACGAGCGGGAGTGACGTCACGTGGCTCCGGCTTGCACAGAGCGAAGGAAGGAAGAGGGGTGGAAAACGGAAGCGGCCTGGAGTGGGGACAGCGCAGGCTTCCAATGCAGGTAAGTGACACATAATAGACTAGCATGCGATGTATACAAGCCTATTATGCTTTTACATTGCAGGGTAACAAAGAGGAAGTAAAACCCATCAGGGTTTACTTCCTCTTTAAAAACTGTCAGTACATGCTGTATTACATACTACTCACACTCTCTGTTACTATGAGATTTGTTTTCTGTATCCTGCAAAAAACCTGGTTGTTCCTGCTGTTCACTGCCCCTCCCTCCTTGTCTATGTCTCTGCCTGAAGCCTGGAATTGTGTAGACCAGCCACATCTACAGAGCATGCTCCAGTTTTAGTTTGCTTCTAAGATGTTCATTTCCTCCTCTTTATTATATGTGCAGCCCACATGACTAGAGTCACACACATGGGAGTATACACAATGGTAAATGACTACCCACTCCCTCCCTCCTCCTCCTTGACCACTAAACAGCTAAACACAATGGAGGGTGGATATGACATGCTGATTGATAGAGGCTTCACCTCCCCTTTAATTCTAAGCACATACAAATAATAGACACAGGCTGGAGGGGCGTGACAGAGGCTGGGATTGGCAGAATCTTACCCTAGATAGTTCACACCATGTTCTTGCAAAAAAATCATGAAGAGTTGAGTTCAAATACATATTTGTATGACGATTTTAAGCAATTATTTGATATTAATTATGTATTTTTCCTTTGTATTTTGAAGACTGCTTTTTTTTTCAACATTTGAGCAGCAGAAGGGGACTAGACATTCCTCCCACAGATGTTCCTCTGCAGAGATGGACTGGGAAAGAGTTGGGTCACATAACAGCTGCATATTTATTATGGAACAAGGCACATAGATTGCTGCAGTAAAGGCTCCTGGAAGGAACAGGGCTTTGTGTGAAAGACCATTTAAGTGAAGGGAGGTGCTAGCTCCAATCTTTTAGGATGGCATGATCGATCAAGGGAGACCTGTGTGCCTTGTCAGCCAGATTGCCGCCTGCGGCCTACATCTAGTGATCCAGCTGGCTGAATTTATACAATGACCCAGCGCGCTGCAGTGATACTGAGTTCTAGTGAATAATCTGCGTGACCAGCATATCAACATCTGAATCTGTTCCAGAGTCAGCGGCAGCAGCAGCGCCAACAGTAATCGATCAGTGAGAGCTGCATGGAGAGAAGTGGAAGTGGTTTCCCCAAAGAGCAAGCGGATATCATCCAGTGCTTTCAGAATCTTCTGAGCAGCCGGACCGCTTCGGTGTTTCTCCATCAGGGTGGTGAGCAGGCGCAAGCCTATACATTATAGTGCATATTAGTCTATACCATTCAAGGACAGACCGGCCCAGCTCATATGGTGGATTACAATTGTCATTAAAGTGCACAGACTTGCTGTTAGGTAACAAACCACCTCTAAGTCAGTGATCTCCAAAAAGGCCTTGCATTAATTCAGTGAAGTTTGCCATCTTTGTGCCTTCTCTAAAGGATTATTGGACACAGTAATTAAGGTACCTACTTCCTAATTAAACTAAGCCGGCAGAAGATTAACTGAGCTTTGCAGCAGGACTACTACCATTGCAGATACTACTTCTCAAATGACCTTATTCTCTTAAAGAACTCTCTGAATCAGAGCAGGAGAATTTATTTAGCCACATATTAATGTTGTTGGTTCATGTATAAGAATATAACTGAACTGCTATAGAGTTATATTACGTTTGTATTCATCCCATTGAGTGGTATCAATATACCCAGGAGTTATACCCATATATATCTATACTGATATCTGAATATAGAAAACTCATCAACATATATTACTTCAACACGTAAATAATCCTTATATTCTGTACCTTCTCTGATTGCAGGATATTTGATTAAGCTCAATGGAAAGATTGTTGATGTACATTGGATATAGTTTTTAAAAAAAAGTTTAAGGGGAAAAATAAATATTCTTATTAATTAATTACTATTATCTAATTCAATATTTCAATCTAAGTTTAGACTTTATGATCCTTCATTGTGACTCTAACTGTTATTATTGCCTTTGAAGACGTGAGTTCTTATGCCAAAGTTTTTATCTTTTGCCAATAAGTAAACATCTTGAACTTAGAAGTTGGTGTGGTCTCAGTTACTATATAATTGTGAACTAACAATAACTTTTCAATATGAGCGAACCCAGAGTGTCAGGGGTGGTGGAGGACTCTCAGAGTGTTGAAGACCAAGGGGGAATTGATTTCTTAAGCAACCCCCGAAGGGGCAGCGCTACATTTGGGGGCTCGTCTGGGATTCCGCTACGGTGAACCTCATGAGGTCTGCAGAAACCCCTCAAGGTCCGATGGACTCTATTGCTGTTACCAAGTGGGCACAAGAAGAAGGAAGTCAATTGGAGTTCTCCAGTGTATTGAAATTACATGGAGTGGGATGGACTGAAAAGGATGTGCAAATGATGTTGAGAGGGGCTTTTTCTACTCAAGGGTCTTATGTTGTGGATTTGAGAACTTAGTATGAAGAAGATAAGACCTATGCTCTAGTAGAATGGCGAGACAGCATTCCAACAAGTCTTCCTGAAGAAACTTTGACGGAAGGATTGGAGGCTCAGGTTATACCATTTCAGATGGAATAAGGATCAAAACTAGAAGAAGTCCTATGTACTTTCGTGAAGTCTGACTTAGAGGAAATAGGAGCTGAAGCTACTATAAAGGGCTTGCCTCCTGCTTCGTTTTACATGGACATGAGTAAACTAGTAGAAGGCCTGATAAAGAGCAATAACATCACAGCTCATCAGGGTTACCGAAAGTTACATTTTTTCTCAGGTCACACGCCCACTCCAGAAGGAGAAGAATATTTTGATAGCTGGATGGATCAGGCTATTCAAGCAGTAGAACACTGGAATGTGCCTGAAGCTGTGAAAAGACAGCTGTGAGAGTCTGCGAAGTCCAGCTGTGGATGTGATCCGAAGTTTGAAGAGAGGAAAACCAGAGTGCATTGATATGGATTATATAGAAGCTCTGTGTGCAGTATATGGAAGAGAGGAGAAAATTCCTGACTTGATGTATAAGTTTGAACATACCCATCAGTGAAGAGGAGAAAAGTTATCTGCATATGTTGTCCGAGTTGATAGGGTTTTGCACTAAATTATTCTAAAGAAAGGAATTGAGCCCAAGGAAGCTGATAATGTGAGATGGGAGAGAATTCTACAAGGAGCAAGACCTAATCATCCTATTGTCTTATGACTGTTATTGAAGGGAATTCAGGTTGTGCCTACTTATCCTGAATTGATGAAGATGGTCAGAGAAGAAGAAGCTTTGCTGGACTAAAAGAGGGGCTAATGTTACTTTAAAGGCTGGGAAAGTGACAGCCCAATAAGTGCAGATTGAGTAGGGAATATTGGAAGCTGACAGTGATGATGTTTCAGAATGGGGAGAGAGTTCTAAAATACCTGTATCTTCAACCCCTGAAGAATCTCCAGTTAAGTTGCTAACCTAAGTAATTCAAGCTCAATATCAATTGCAGCAAATTTTGTCACGAGTCATGGAAACTCAAGTTACTATTCAGACTGACAGGATTGATTCAAGGAAATGCTTTAAGTGTGGAGAGTTAGGTCATTTCAGGAGACAATGCCCAAAAAGAGAAGAGGATTTCAATTTCATGGCAGAGCTACTGCAAGCATTACAACAAATTCTGGCAACCCAGAAGGCAGGAAACTTCAAAGGGTCTCAGTGAAGGAGCCAATTGAAAACCTGAAGAATCTGAGCTCCATAAAGCCAAACAAGCGTAGAACCAGTCCAAAGAAGAGGAGTCCTAAGAAGGAGAGAGTATCTAACCCGTCACCAGGGTCTGAGTACCTTGCACAGGGAGTCAATACTAAAATGATTTCTAAGGCTAGAGTCAGATCCTCCCAAAGTGGTTTTAATAAGTAATTCCAATGTCCAGAAAATAATAAGTCTTCTCCCAGAAAAGTTAGTGGGGCCTTCTCCCATTGTTTCAGTGCAAGTGGAAGGCATCTACACTCAAGCTCTGTTGGATATTGGGCTCAGGTTACCCTTCTTTATAGAGATTTCTACAATCAGTATCTAAAGCATATACCTCTGAGCAAGCTGGAAGATTTGGAAATTTTGGGACTTGGGACAAGTTGATTTCCCTATGATGGATATATCCCGATCAGAATCTCTTTTGGGCCAGCAGCCACTGGCAGGGTAGAAACGTTAGCCACTTTGGCTGTGGTGTGTCCCAGGCCGGCAGGAGCTGAAAACAATTCCAAGATAATTGGGACTAACACTGATTTGATTTGAAGATTGTTGGAGAAGGTAGTATGTGAAAATGGAGTAATAGCTGAGGAGATGCACCCTGCTTTGTTTCAAGCTTTCCAGCAAGTGATCCAGGAGAAGAAGACCCTCGTTCAAGGGGTAGGTCAATTGTGGAAGCTGGATATGAGAGATACTGTGCTTCAGCTGGGAGATGTCATCTGTTTGAAGGCTACTGTGAAGCTGACTTGGGATTATCCTGGGCCTTTTGTAGTGTTGGAAACAGATGCTCAAGCTGAGGCTGCTGGCCTGACCATGGTGCCTGAGATAGTACCCACAAAAGCTCAATTGCGGAATAAGAAAAAAATACCTATCAGTTTGCAAAACATATCTGATCACCCTGTGATTCTGGAGGCAAGGATGTCAGTGGGTCAAGTGAGTGCAGCTATTCCTGTAACACCTGAAAAGGATCAAGAAGGAGAGGGTCTGCAGAATCTGAGGAAAGAAATGGAAGAATGTGCTCCAGGTCTGCCTCCTGTCTGGAGAGAGAGAATGAAGTCTCAACTGCGACGATGGAGAAAAATATTTGCTAGTGATTATTTTGATGTGGGATGTGTTAAAAGTGCCCACCACAGGATTTGCTTACAGGAAGAAAAGCCGTTTAGGCAAAGGGCTCAGAGGATCCCTCTTAGTGACTTGGAAGATTTGAGGGAGCAGTTGGCAGAGTTGAAGAGGTCTGGAGTGATTCAGGAGTCTAGGAGTTCATATGCCTCTCCAATCGTAGTAGTTCGGAAGAAGACTGGAACATTGAGAATGTGTATAGATTACCAAACTCTCAATCGGAGAACCATCCCTGACCAGTATACTACTCCAAGAATCTAAGACGCATTACAGTGCTTGGCAGGAGCTAAGTGGTTTAGTGTGCTGGATATGAAGAGTGGGTACTATCAAATACCTATGTGTGCTGAGTATAAGGAGAAGACTGCTTTAATTTGCCCTTTGGGATTCTATGAATTCAACCGTATGCCACAAGGACTGACTGGAGCTCCAGCTACCTTTCAAAGATTGATGAAGAGAACATTAGGATACATGAAAATCCAAAAAGGGACTTCCTGAATATTGTGCCACCGTCCCAAGAATAATAGAACAAAAAATTGTGCGTAACCCCACACAAAATGGACGTTTTCAATAGGCACACCACGAGATAACACCAAGTATTATAAAAGTATACAAAGTTTATTTATTTGAGACATATATTAAAAGAAAAGGGATGAACTGTTACGGTCTAGGTATAATGTATCATGTGGTATGGTTCCTATAATTAGGTTTCCCAAGACATGTAATATTTTTGATTTTATTGCTGTATGGGACTACCCATCCTTTTGGGCATCCCTTTTCTTTTAATATATGTCTCAAATAAATAAACTTTGTATACTTTTATAATACTTGGTGTTATCTCGTGGTGTGCCTATTGAAAACGTCCATTTTGTGTGGGGTTACTCACAATTTTTTGTTCTATTAGGATACATGAACCTGGTGGAAGTCCTGGTGTATCTCGATGATATCATAGTGTTCGTGAAAACTTTGGAAGAGCACAAGGCACGATTAGAAAAAGTATTTGAGAGGCTTCATGAGGAAGGGCTGAAGTTATCCTTGGAAAAGTGCCAATTCTATAGTACCTCGGTTACCTATTTGGGGCATGTGGTGTCTGCTAAGGGAGTAGTGACTGACCCGAAGAAGCTGGAAGCCGTCACTGCATGGCCACGACCAGAGACTGTGACAGAGTTGAGGTCTTCCTTAGGATTTTGTATTATCGAAGATTTGTGGCTAATTTTGCCAGAATAGCCAAGCCTTTCAATGAATTGTTGCATGTGGCCTCTGGGGAAGAGAGTGGGAAGAGATCAGAGAAGAAAACAGGCTGAAGAGGGAAGATGGAGTCCATTTGCAGTCAGTGGGACCCCTTGTGTGAAGAAGCTTAATAACAACTAAAATCAAGCTTGACGAAGGCCCCTGTCTTAGCTTATACTGAACCGTCCAAGCCATATGAGCTTCATGTGGATGTCAGTAGGGATGGATTAGGTGGAATAATTTATCAAGAGCAAGATGGTCAACTCCAACCGGTGGCATATATAAGCAGAAGTCTTATTCCCTCTGAAAGGAGTTACCCGGCTCATAAGTTGGAATTTTTGGCTTTGAAATGGGCAGTGGTGGATAAGTTGAAGGGCTATCTGTATGGAGCACAATTCATTGTCAAGACCGACAACAATCCATTGGCCTATTTGTTGATGACCACAAAATTGGATACTACTGGGCATAGATGGTTGGCTACATTGGCTGGATTCCAGTTCAGTCTTAAATATCGTCCTGTTGCCAGGAACAGAGATGCTGATACCTTGTCACGATGGCCATATCGTTCAGATAAGAAGTCTCAAGAATGGACTTTTGTTCCTGCTGATGGAGTACAAGCCTTATGTAAAGGATTGGTTCATCGTTTGAGGGGAGGAATAGGGGCCAAAATCAATAGGAGTTTCGCCAGCAGAGATTCCCTTATCCTACTGTGGACTGACTCAAGGTAGAAGTGAAGGACTCCCTTGACTGACTAAGAAAGGGATTAAGATTGATCAGGAACAAGATCCTTTGGGTTATGTGGCTTTACAAGCTTTAATACAGCAAAACCCTCAACTGATTTTACAGAGTACTGTCAAGCAGACTAGAATACTGCATCGTGAATGGAACCGATTACAGTTACAAGATGGAATACTCTATAGGCGAGGTCCTAGTGAGGAAACAGAAGAAACCTGGCAGTTATATCTACCTGAGAAACACTGAAATTCTGTCTTGATGTCCTTACATGAAGAGTATGGGCATTTAGGGATAGAAAGAACTTTTCAGTTAATCAGAGCTAGATTTTACTGTCCAAACATAAGAAGAGAAGTAGAGAGTTATTACCGCTCTTGCATTTCCTGTATTCAAAGGAAGACCCTTCCAACTCGGGCTGCACCTATGGAACATTTACAAAGTCAAGGCCCTTTAGATTTGGTATGCATTGACATCCTGTGCTTGGAGCCAGATACAGGTGGGAGAAGCAACATTTGGTGGTAACTGACCACTTCACCGGATATGCACAAGCTTACCCTACCAAAGATCAGCAAGCTACCACAGTAGCTAAGGTGTTGGTGGAGAAGTTCTTCATCCATTATGGATTGCCTGTACAAATTCACTCCGATCAAGGGAGGGACTTTGAGAGCAAACTTATTCATCATCTGTGCAACTCTCTAGGTATCAAGAAGTCACGCACCACACCTTATCACCCTCAAGGAGATCCCCAGCCTGAACGCTTCATTCGAACTTTATTAAATATGCTAGGTACTTTACCTTCTGAGGAGAAACAGACTTCAGTAAATTATCTTTCTTCGTTAGTACACATCTACAACAGCAAAATCTTTTTTCCTCTAGACGTAAAGAGTGCCCCCTTGTCCTTTGTGATGACCTTAAAGTAAATAACTCAAAACCAAGTTGATTATATGGACCACTTATGTATTTGTACATGTTGATCATATCCCCCCTTAATCTCCTCTTATCAAGAGAGAATAAATTCAGTTCCTCTAATCTTTCCTCATAGCTGAGCTCCTCCATGCCTCTTATTAGTTTGGTTGCCCTTCTCTGCACTTTCTCCAGCCAGTTCACCGATATCCTTTTTGAGAACTGGTGCCCAAAACTGAACTGCATGTTCCAGATGAGGTCTTACTAATGATAGTGAAGATGATGAGGTGATATCATCCTGAATGTGGGATTCTGTTAATGTCCCTGATCAAGAAGTTCAACCTGGAGGCTGTGGGTTCACATTTTCTCCTGAAGTTAGCAGGCCACCGATGATCTTCAGGCCACAGCGAACTATCCCTTCGTTGTCATCAGGAAAACATGCCTCGTCTTACCTCCTTCCACAAAATCTCATATTCAGCCATCTGAGAAGAACGGTCCTGTTTTATTGGATAAGTCTCATCATCAAGGAATGGAAGATGAAGATAAACTTGACAGTGAACCCTTTAATACAGGGGGACAACAAGATTTAATTAGCTTTTCAGAAGACTGTATCCCTGTGTCAGTAGGTACTGAGAAATTAAATGAACATTCCACCAGCAAAGCGTTAAATGGAATGAATTCTATTTTAGAAGGTCATACACCCTTTCAAGAAGTTCCTGTTGAAGAAAGTATTTTGGAAGTGCAATTAGAAGAGGGAGTTGATCAGTTAAACATTTTTCCCTGTACACCGGACGAAGAAAATACTCTTACTCCTGACTCAAAGTTAGTTACTCATCCTGAAATAAGAGTTGATCAATCTTCCTTATCCTCGAGTAATCATCAAGAGGGTAATGCTCCTCATGTGGGCCCTAGTTCTCCTATTCGTCTTCTAAGGAACATCCATCCCCCCTAAAATTGACTTATGACACACTTGGAGAAAGTACAGATAGACTGATTCCTACCATTCAGAGAGCTTACTCTGCACCAGCTTTCGCTGTGCCTAGTCCACTTAAGAATGTGTCTTCCATAGCTCCTGACACTACTGGGTGGGACACGGGTATTGCTCTGGCCTGTCAGAAAACTCATTATGCACTCACTGAAAATGTGTATAGGTGGTTCCAACAAAACCCTGATGTGTGCCAATATTTGTTGAATCTTTCTGAAAGTTAGGTTGATATGACGTTATGCTTATGTATTTGGGGACCAAATACTTTAGGTGAGGGGAGAGTGTAGCCAGGAGTCCCAAAGTGCTCCTTTGACATAGAGACATTGTTGCCTATGAATGCTATGAAGTTTTCCCCTAGTGCTAAGATTGTTAAATGTAATGGTCATGTGAGAAATTCTGGCTTGTGGATTTGTAGTGTCACAGAGGAAACTTGTCATCGGACCCTGCAAAGGAAGGACTGCATTTCCCAGTGTGCAATGCTGCATTAAAGGCTCTTGGGAGAAACAGTGCTTTGTGGGAAAGACCATTTAAGTGAAGGGGGGAGTTAGCTCCAGTCTCTTGGGATGGCGTGATTGATCAAAGGAGACCTGTGTGCCTTGTCAGCTGAATTGCAGTCTGCGGCCTACTTCTAGTGATCCAGCTGGATGAATTAATACAATGACCCAGCGCGCTGCAGTGATACTGAGTTCCAGTGAGTGATCTGCGAAACCAGCGTGTTGACATCTGAATCTATTCCAGAGTCAGCGGCAGCAGCAGTGGCAGCAGCAATCGATCAGTGAGAGCTGCAGGGAGAGCAGTGGAAGTCGTTTCCCCAAAGAGCAAGCGGATATCATCAGTTCCGGTGCTTTCAGCATCCTCTGAGCAGCTGGACCGCTTCTGTGTTTCTCCAGCAGGGTGGTGAGCAGGCGCAAGCCTATACATTATAGTGCATATTAGTCTATACCATTCAAGGACAGACCGGCCCAGCTCATATGGTGGATTACAATTGTCATTAAAGTGCACAGACTTGCTGTTAGGTAACAAATCACCTCTAAGTCAGTGGTCTCCAAAAAGGCCTTGCATTAATTCAGTGAAGTTTGCCATCTTTGTGTCTTCTCTAAAGGGTTATTGGACACAGTAATTAAGGTACCTACTTCTTAATTGAACTAAGCCGGCAGAAGATTAACTGAGCTTTGCAGCAGGACTACTACCATTGCAGATACTACTTCTCACATGACCTTATTCTCTTGAAGAACTCTCTGAATCAGAGCAGGAGAATTTATTTAGCCACATATTAATGTTGTTGGTTCATGTACAAGACTATAACTGAACTGCTATAGAGTTATATTAAGTTTGTATTCATCCCATTGAGTAGTATCAATATACCCAGGAGTTACACCCCTATATATCTATACTGATATCTAAATATAGAAAACTCATCAACATATATTACTTCAACACGTAAAAAAATCATTATATTCTGTACCTTCTCTGATTGTAGGATATTTGATTAAGCTCAATGGGAAGATTGTTGATGTACATTGGATATAGTTGCTAAAAGACGTTTAAGGGGAAAAATGAATATTCTTATTCATTAATTCCTATTATCTAATTCAATATTTCAATCTAAGTTTAGACTTTATGATCCTTAATTGTGACTCTAACTGTTATTATTGCCTTTGAAGACGTGAGTTCAAATGCCAAAGTTTTTATCTTTTGCCAATAAGTAAACATCTTAAACTTAGAAGTTGGTGTGGTCTCAATTACTATATAATTATGAACTAACAATAACTTTGCAATATGAGTGAACCCAGAGTGTCAGGGGTGGTGACGGACTCTCACAGTGTTGAAGACCAAGGGAGAATTGATTTCTTAAGCAACCCACAAGGGGGCAGTGCTACACTATTATCTCCAAGATTAAAACCCTTGCTGCTTGCCCAAGCAGATTCGCTCCTTAGCCACTGCTCTGCGTGTCCATAAACACACAGAGCTGCGGCTTGACCCTCTCTCTCCTCATTGGCTCACTGGCTGTGATTGACAGCAGTGGTACTCAATGTGAGGGAGAGTCGCCAGAGAGCCAAGACTCTTGATCGCTGCTGCACAGAGGTTTTTTTTACCTTCATGCATAGAAGCCTTTTATATGTGTTTGTCTGCAAGGGTTCTGCTGAATCAGTTGAGCAAACAGATCCTGGACCAATGCATCTACCATATTTGAAAAGTGATGACTTTATAATATAATATAATAACATAAACTGACACTAAATATGCTACAGCTGCTAGAATACAGGAAGAAGTCTCAGGAGCACAGAATGGCGACTGCCAGAATTTTTTCATAAACAGTTCTTATTTTTAAGTTCTGATTCTTAAAGTAAAGAACTAAACCCTCCTATCCATTACAGCCAAGGAAGCTGCTATCTTACCTTCTGGTTGATCTGCAGTTGCCATGGTGCTGCACACCTATGAAATGCCTTTAAAGTAACTGTATTAGGACACGGATAAATCAGTGGGTTTAGTTCCACTTTAAGAGAAGCATTCATAGCAACCAATCAGAATCAACCTTGCACTGGTCTGCCTTTAAAAATATATTTTGATTGCGTGAAAATCTTTGACTGCATTTACAAATTAGCAAATTTCTGTTGCTACTGTAAAGTTACACAAAATGTTTCGGAGAATGTTATGGATAAAGAGCATATGACTGATCATAAGAGAGATTTATTTAAATTGTTTTTTATTTCACGATCAGTGTGACGGGCATCACTTTGGACGGTGGGCCCATGGAACCCAGCTTACCTTAGAGGGGTCAGGAAACTCCTGGTTCAGCTCCACAGGCCCCTCTTATGTATAAGTCACCCTGTGTCTATTAGGGGCAAAGGGTTACCTGAGAAGCACAGTCTGATCTGATCTAACCAGACTCAGTACAACCACGCTGGACTTTAATTTGCTGCATGCCCAGTTTTTGTTTATAGATGTGTTGATAAGTTTGAATGTTCCTGTGCCTGATGTGATTGGATGTATAGTTTATCCCACCCTGTGTCTCTATGCCAAGGAGGGGGGGGGGGCTTGGCTTCAGAAATATATACTCGTGTTTGTTCTTCAACAAAGGTCACACGCCAGCCGCACATGGCGTGTCTAATGGGCGGGCATGCTGGGAGTATATAGGACCTGTCTTGGTCTGCCTTGATGAGGAGTATTCCCCGGCATCAGTTGCTGAGAGTGCGGAGTGGTGAGAACTTTTTTCATCTCTGGCTTGAATGCCTAATGGTATTAAAATGGTTGTCAAGTCATGACAACCACTTTAAACTACAGGTAAGCCTATAATAAGGCTTACTTGTAGGTCCCGGGAATATCTCCTAAACTTGCACAGTTTAGGAGATATTCCCTGTATCTGCATGTGCTGATGTCATAGGCACATGCACAGTGAAGAAACAACTCGACTGGGCCGTTTCTTCACTAAGTGTGCCATAAATGACGGCTCCCATGCGCATGCATGGGAATGATGTCAGCGCGGCTCCTGGTAATTGAGTCAGAGCCCAGGATCCCGGAAGACGACAGACATAGCATGACGCCGGTCACATTGGTGCTCGGGCACTGCTGCAACAACGTCGATTTAAGGTAAGCATTTCATAATGAGCTAGTATGCAATGAATACTAGCTCATTATGCCTTTCTCTTGCAGGTGCCCCCCCCCCCAAAGCCTTGACAACCACTTTAAACATTTTGGCTGTATAATAAGGGTTCTATATCTTCATTTTTTGCAGGCCAGGATCGGTCTGCAGGGGCATGTGGCCCCCTTCTGACTAATGGAGCTTCACTGAACAAAGTTTGGGCTGCCCACGATAATGCTATTTTCTGCCTGCACAATAAAGATGAATGACTATTGTATCACAAGGCTATCTGAGGAAAGAATAAAGTTTTGAATATATATGCAATAGTAAGTGGATTGTCCAGTAAGGTCTGTTCCTCTGTCATATAGATGCCTGCCATTCTTGCGATAACAGCTATAGGTACTTGTAGCCATGTTCCCCCTTGGGAGTGGCTGGTACTTGTGGTCCACCTGCCCGATGCCCTCAATCACATGATTTCCCCAAACCCGGAGTCACTGAACAGGCCGGTACTTCGTTTTTGTTGTTTTATTTAGGGGTTAAACATGGATGGGGATAGGGATGACTGTGGGATGCCAAAGAATCAATCATGGGACCTTCTATATACACTCCTTCTTCCTCCAACACATACACTTGCTGACTGTTACTCTTCTCCTTCCTCTCTCCTGCACACTACTTGCTGTTACCAGCCTGAAAGGCAATTTATCAGACCTCCATGACACTTCATCTTCCACCACAGCTAGCACATGGTGAGACCTGCTTTTAGTGTTAGCAGAGCCTCTGGACCACCTGTTGTCCTGTGTCCCTCCTTCCCCTGATTGACTTCTCCGACCTCTACAGACTGTCCACTGTCTTCTCCCCAGCCTGCTCCAGCCTTCTCATCCAACTCCCAGGTGCTGCCACTCACCGACACCAATGGATCCTTTAAAGAGTCCTCTATGTAGCCTCTCTGCTGTTCTCCTGCTCCCCTGTGCCGCTCCAGGAACCAACTCCTCTTCATGGCTGCACCCGAGCCACCAGGCCTCAAGGTCACCCCCTCAGACTGGGGGCTCCCTTCCTGGGTGAGGCCTCCACAATACCTCTGCTATATCTCCCTCTTCCACTTGATACCCTCTTCCCCCCTGCTTGCAGATCACTGTATTTAAGGAGACCTGCCCCTGCAAATCCAGACTGTGGATTGGTCAGGGCACCTTGTCGTACATCGGAAAGTGACACCTCCTCATCCATCCCCTTTTCCAGAGCTTTCCAGTTCAAAAAGGGAGGAGTATCCAAGGTGTGTTCCTTCCTGAAATCTCCAGCCCTCCCTGAGCCACTCCCCAGCCCAGATCAAAACAACCAGGCCTGCACTCACTGTCAGGCCTGACTAGATTTTACCTCTCCTAACAAAATTCACTACAAAAATGCACCTATCACCATGGGGACGCTACATACTCACTGGTATTTTTTTTATATATTTTGTATCTTTCTAGCTTTTTATATATATATATACACCTCAACCATGAGGGGTATAAACCCCATGGCTAGTTCCATCTGCCCTGCTATCCATCTGGGACTTTCTAGCTATGTGCACTTGTGCTCACTACAAGCAAGGTGAATACCCAGCTAATTACACCATTTTTACTATGTAAGAGCATACATCTTGTCTTTGCTATGTTATGACGTAGTGAATGTGATACATATTTTTGTTCCAATGCAGTGAGACCTGTCTCCATTTACATCATCTCCCTGTGTGTCCTGACGAAGGGGCTCACTCACTTGAGACGGTGTATCAATCCTGTTTACAATGGTTGGCTTATGTTTTATACACATGTAATGTTATGTTTTAATTTGTATACATGTCTGATGTTTTTTGCTCTTTTTCTTGTGTTAACATTATATGTATGAATAAAATATATTTTTTATATGTGGTCCAATTGCCTCTAAAGTCCGAATTCTAGTTGCTTTCTTTTGTTCTCACAATTTATGAATGTGGCAAGGGAGTGATTTCAATTTGTACAAATATATATGGTAAGGTGGTAAACACCAACTGCTTACATTTTTCACTCCTGAATTTAGCTATCTAAAACAATAAATATAAAGACACATGTTTAGAGTGTCATCGGTAATCAGTTTAGTTGATTTGACATAGTATTAAATCCTTTTCTCTGCACTACTGTTCAAAATGGCAGACTTTACAGGCAATGACTGGGAAGGGTTTATGTTGCAAATTCATCAATCATGTTCTAAATCTCAAGGGATTGATGTGGAATTGGAAATCTTCTCACAAAAACTTAAGAAAGTATTTTAACGAAAGGCTAACCTATTCTGGCATATTAGATACTTTGAATAATTCATTGGGGATGGCCTGAACCCCAAAGGGTTGAGGGTGCCGGTATTCCCCAATGTATGGGCTATTGACCCCGATTTTAAGAATCAATGGGAATCCAACTTGAAAGAGTTTTCTAAGAAAATTATGGATCTCTTAATAGAATACTACGTGAAAGAATTGAAAACTGTTGATACTGAAATTAAACAATTATATGCTGATATTCCACGCTAATGATAAACCCTAGCTTCAAAGCATTTGACCTACGTTTGAAGGAACACATTGAATTATTTACCAAGGATCTTCTCAACAAAGAGGAGAAATTAACCAGAGATAAATTGGCATTTGCAGGTGAATATGCATATAATTGGCCTCAAAATCGCAGTGCACGGACTGATCGCAAACATAAATTCTCACACCAAACTAGCCTACAGGACTAGGGAGTATGTTAATGATTCTGATTCTTCTAACACTTCTCATTTTTCCCAGAATTCACACAACTCAGGGCGAGGTCGACCTAGAACACGTACATCTAGGAAACAACAACAAACTGGTGGTGGGTATCAAACTGGCACAGACAAGAGACGGTTAATTGAGGAGATAGCTCCACAGTAGAACAAAATGCATGCTCACAATCTAACTATAGATCAAGTGAGGCCAGCTCTATGTTTAAAACCACTAGTTCACTGGGTGATTCATCTAATATGCCTGCCTCTACCTCTACTACTGGCACTTCTGTAGGATCGGATATACACTTCATGCCCTCAAAGCACTGCTGCTGCTGGGGCAGTTGCAAAAAATAAAAAGCAATGAAACATTGATACATTTTTTGGGAAAGTGAATGAAAGGGTACCCACTACTGATCTTCAACTTGTACCAATTCCAAGTCAACCAAATACCAATCACCAAGATTTAGGAGTAATACATTTGTCATCCTACCCATGGTCACAAGTGGAGATTGAATTTCTACAACTGGGTCTCAGCTTCTGCCCCAACTCCATCAAGTTCAACATTATTAAGGACCTACATTTATTTGCACTTAAATTGACATAAACATATATATTTGATAAAGACAGACAAAAGAGGCAAATGGATATTGCCAATAATGAAATATGGAAAGATTTTACTGTCGCTGAATTCCCTGCAAACATTTGGTCCTTCTGTTACAAGAAAGTGGGGAATTGGAGGAGGAAGAGACCAACGAGAATTTGTTTGTCAATATCAAATCCTCCATACAGGGAGTGCAGAATTATTAGGCAAGTTGTATTTTTGAGGAATAATTTTATTATTGAACAACAACCATGTTCTCAATGATTCCAAAAACTCATTAATATCAAATTTGATTTTTGATGAAGGTTTTTATAAGTCGAAACTATAATTACTCAAAAACCTTAGTAACTCTTGTACCAACAACAAGTTATTATTTTAATAAGGAGTTTTTATGTTGAACGGATTATTAAGACGTGAGGGACATACCTCCTAAACTATAACTGTTTGTTTAAGAGCAACCAGAGAAGGAGGAGGTTAAGGGGTGAAAGAACATTGTCTTCCTGGTTTACAAACGTCCCTTAAGTCGCTGTCATTTTAGAAAGGTATAAAGTAATAACCGTTATAGGTAAACGGAGAAAACAGACAGAAATAGTTTATATATACAAATACAGTTAAATTCACGTTTATTTACATCCAGGAATTATTACAACTTGAACTACCTCAA
>BLSH010515640.1:16301-30457 GCA_018402905.1 Glandirana rugosa
AGATTCTTAATTGTTATCTGTGAAGTGAACTGAACTAAATACACTTTAGTTAACGTATATCTACCCAATACTAAACAAATCTCCTTCCTGAATAAACTCTGGAAAAAAGTTATCCGTATACAACAAGGCTATACAATCATCTGCGGAGACTTCAACGCCATTCCAAACAAAGACCTTGACTTCTCCGGCCATGCAGGGCCCAAAAAGCATAGAGTCTCTGTGGACAAATTTCTTATTACAGCGAACCTATATGATGTCTGGAGATGTCAACATTCCAATGAGCGAGATTTCACCTTTTTTTCAAATGTTCACCGAACATACTCTAGAATAGATTTATTCTTGGTGGATAAGTTCCTTTTGCAGAATGTAACTATGTCAGAAATTCATAACATAACCTGGTCTGACCACGCGCCAGTTTCCGTGACGGTGGGGGATCTTCGAGCCGAGACTAGGGCAAATAGATGGCGAAATGACACCCTCATTTTTTCTCAACCTGAATATAGAAAACTGTTATCGGACACTTTGAAAGAATACTTTACAATTAATGCCCCCTCGGTCGAGGATCCCTTTACCTTATGGAATGCGCACAAAGTTTATGTTAGAGGCATACTTATTCAACTGTCTACCAAAAAATAATTTTCAAGCATAATTAGATTAATGCAAAAATTCATGAAACATATAGTCCATATAACGTGATTCAATAAATCCTATAAAGTGCTCTGGTGCTTCAAAATACATGTGTTATAATCCCATTAAGTAGTCCAATATTCCAATAAGGTGCTTGGTGCTCCAATTTCTTAGACAAAAAAAGTGCTGAAGTACTCCAAACAAGTATTAGGTGCCGTGAGCCACCCTCCCCTCTTTCACGCCTACTCACCAGAAATAATTGACCCTCAGCTTTTCAGTCTGGGGTCAAACAGACTTGTATCTGGTGGTGTGTGCACAGAATAAAAACAATGCCTTTAACAAGGTGTTTCTTTTAATATTAGATTGGCTCCAACTCCACCAGGCTCATCAAAGAGAGAGGGCATACAGAGTGAAGTACCATTAAAACTGTTTAATGCGAAAAACATGAAATTCCACTTACAGTGTTCCGATAGCCCAGAGGCATGTATTACAAGGACCCACAGGGCGTCATCACGGACATCTGTGGGAGGGGCAAAATGCATTTTTACTTCAATCTTGTACACATCATCCACTCTTCTAACCCCTTGAACCACCAAGTCCTTTCTGACACTTTTTGTTTACATGAAAATATATATTTTTTTTTGCTCGAAAATTACTTTGAACCCCCAAACATTATATATTTTTAAAGCAGATGCCCTACAGGTTAAAATGGTGAGTTTTGCAATTTATTGTTTCACAAAGTATTTGTGCAGTGATTTTTCTTAGGACTTAGAGATGATTGGAGCCATTCTGGTCTCTTATCAGCTCTATGGTCAGCTGATGGAACCACCGGCTGCATTCTCGGGTTCCCGGTGGGACAGGAGAGCCAGAGAAAACCGTGGAAGATGGCAGGGGAGGGACATTCCCTCCCACTGCTTGTAAAAGCAGTCTAGTGGCTAATTAGTACCAATTTTTTTTCTGCAATCCACCCCATGTCCATCCCTGCCCCAATGCTTCGGCATATATGCTCTTTTTTTTACTGTGGGGGTGAAATCACCTCCTACAGCGCTGGAGTCACGGCTTTACGTATCATGAGAGCAAACCCTGTTGCTGTCAGAATAAATATACCCGTAATGCAGATGAATGGCATACCTGTAAAGCAAAAAATGGTTAACAATAAAACAGAGTAACAGTAAAGTATAACAGTAGAATCACATACCTGCAAAGCAAACACAATAAAACATAGTAACAATAAAACATTACAGTTAAGCATAAAATACAGTAAAACAGAGCAGAACAATAGAGTGAGAACAATGGAGAGAGAGAAGAACAATAAAACAACAAATATGTTTGGCTCTTTTATTTATTTATTTTAATAGGTTTTTTTATTGTAACTATAAATATTCCAGCTTAGGGTCTCTCAAAATGTGATGCCATCTCATCTTTTGAGACCCTGTGTGAATATGTGCTACGACTCCACTAGTGTGTAGTAGCGACGAAAACTGGATACAGATGGGCTGTGATGATCTCTTCCTGGAATTTTAGGAAGGATCCGGTTTGTCCTGTATAGCACATAAGTGTTCAGCATAGCCAATTGGAATAAGTATACAGACACTTTTTTGTACCAGCATCTGGCCTTACAGGCAATTAAGTACGGTGCCATCATCTGGTCATTGAAGTCCACCCCTCCCATGTTACGGTTGTATTCGTGGACACAGAGGGGCTTCTCAACAACACCAGTTGCCGTTGTAATTTGGACTGTCATTTCTGCGTGAATAGAGGATGGAACAAAAACATTCCGTGTCTTTCCACTTCACTGCAAGCAATTTATTACACCTCAAGCAGGCTCTCTCCCCCCTTCTAAGTCCTAAAAATACAAGCCGTTGGGGGAAGTCCCGGCGATTAGATCGCATGGTGCCACATGTGCAAATTCTGAAATCAAAAAGGTGACTAAAAAGTGGTACGCTTGTGTAATTATTGTCCACGTACAAGTGGTACCCCTTTCTAAATAAGGGTGACACCAAATTCCAAACAATCTTGCCGCTGCTCTCTATGTAGTCTGGGCAGTTGGGGGGCTCCACGTGACTATCTTTTCCCTTGTAAACCAAAAAACTATATGTATAGCCTGTGGCCCTGTCACAGAGTTTATACATCTTGACCCCATATCTCACACGCTTGCTGGGGAGATACTGTTTGAAAGCAAGGCGGCCAGAAAATGTAATCAGGGTCTCATCAACGCAGACAATTTGATTGGGAATAAACAAGCTGTGAATTGTTGGTTGAAGTGGTTTATGAGGGGGCGAATTTTGTGGGGCCGATCGTATTCAGGGTCACCCCGAGTTAATTGGCATTGAAATGCATGAACCGCAAGATTTGCTTGTGTTGCGCCCTGGTCATGGAAGCAGAGAACACAGGCATATGGTGAATTGGGTCAGTGGACCAAAATGACCGCAACTCACACTTTTTAGTAATGCACATGAGGAGGAATAGGCCCAGAAAGGTCTTAAATTCGGGAACGGTAATAGGTTTCCAGGCAAATTCTCTGGCAAGGGTCAAATGGGGATTTTCAGTGATAGATTGACCAGTGTATAAATTGATTTGGTCCACAATAGATCTGTACAGATCTTCCGTGAAAAACAGTGAATAAAAGTCAAGGGAAGTAAAATCTGCTGTTCCCACCTGAATTACGGACACTGCAGAAGTGGTGGGCACTATGAGCTCTACTGGCCTATCATTGAATTCTTGGTGGCTGTGGGTCACTACTTGTGCTAGCCACCGCACCAGCTTTAACTGCACTTATGGGACTCGCCACGTCACCAAGTGATACTGCAGGCTGGTTTGTCTACAACCAGGATGTACTAGGCCTCATGTGCTTGCCAGTTCACCAGAAGGTTGAGCGGCACTAGAACTGACTCTCTGCTTCATACGAGAACCCTGCGGTTGTTGCACCTCAGCAAGAGAAGAAAGGGGTCGGGTACGCCATTGTCAGAGAAATCTGTCAGGGTGCCGCTGCTCTCTACAGGTTTGTATACTGAGCCTGAATCTGACAGTGAGGCTTCCCCTTCACTCTCATCTGTAATGCTCAGCAATGTGTAGGCCTCTTCACTAGTGTACCTCTGTTTGGACATTTTGGCCACTAAATTTATAGTTACAACTAGTGTGACTCAGGTAAAAGAGCACCTAGTCAAAGACTGCTTCAATTTCTACCAAACAAATTGACTGTTAGCGTTAACGTGGATCTGGCGTGACTCTGCTAATGCTGCAGTTTTGTTTGCTGTGTTTTGTAAAGTGACAGTGATCTATTGATCCTGCACTTTGGGTGAGCTGGGCGGAGGGGATAATGAAATAAACAAAAACTTCCTCGCTGGGTCAAACTAATATTAATGATTAGTCCATGAGTCACTTTCAATAAGGAAAAGAGGCAACAAGGAAGTATACAGGCGTAGAGACAGGACCAATAATCCCATATAAAGTGCTCGTGCTCAGATGGATGAAGAGGTTTCACTCTGTGCTGGTTGTGCCCCACACGGATGTGCACTCACCGTCACTCCAGTGACCACCTATCTCTAGTGTGGTCAGGGTAAGCTTTGTGGGGAATATTCCCCTCTGTGGCTCTCCTCTGTTGCTGCACTTCAATGGTTTACTCCATCACATTAGTAGATCATAAATGAGAGGAGGAAAAACTCATAGTGCAAATATGTCTATAATGGATTTATTGTAAAAAAGACTAAAAACATCAAATAAAATTTACACTCACATGTTGTGGTGCCCGCATATCCCGGCACCAGGCTTAAAGGCAGCTGATTTGTTTGGGGAATCACCCCGTTTGGGTGGCGATCGTTCGGCCGGTGCACGTTCGCGTTATCCTGCTCAAAACAAACGTAGGGGATAAATGCAGGTGTTAGCAGGTGTCTGGGCTGATCCTGCTAATGCTGCGTTTTTGGGAACACAATCCTACTGGGGACGTTAATATAGTTCTGATCAGATCAAAGATATTGATTGATTCAGACACTATACTAGTAAGGGAGCTATAAAGTGTGTGTGTGTGTGTGTGTGTTAGTGTACCTGGCACTAATCTGATGCTGCCTGGGATTGATGCTACCACCAACTCACGCTAAAACTTTACTGATGTCACTGGTGATCGGAAAATAGATCTGTACACTATACTAGTGACACAGTGACATGGGATGAAAGGGTTAACTGGGGGCGATCAAGGGGTTAAACTTTTATTAGGTAATATATGGCGGGTACCCTGACGCTATAAAAGACTGACGGTGACACTACCTAGCTAACTAGCGTCACCCGTGACACTAATGCCTCGTACACAGGGTGCAACAGTCGTACAACCACACGTTCAACTTTTGGTCAAAATCGGCTGTTGAAGGTTGTGTCTAGCGTACTGACATGAGTTTAGTAATCTTACAACAAAGCCGAACATAGTGACGTGTTATGAATGTATAAAGAGGAAGTTCAGGTGAATGTGATTTTTGAATTAGGAACGTAGGTTTATATGAACTGACACTTCCAGGCGTTCCTGACTTCTGAGCATGCATGTTTTGCACGTACATCTTTTGTTGGGCCAACTTCTGTACACACGAGTCAACAGGCGTACAACAGCTTGTTGTACAACAACAGTTTTCTAGTGTGCTCAGCCAACTTCTGTTGTACAACTGTTGAACGTCGGCTGTTGTAATCGCGCATACTAACGGTCGGATTATCGTACAACAAGTTGTTGTAAGACAGTTGTTGTACGACCATTGCATCGTGTGTACGGGCCTTAATACGGTGATCAGAAAAAATATCTGTACACACTAGTGACACTGGTGACCGGGGGTGAAAGGGTTAACTGGGGGGTGATCAGAGGGTTAAACCATTATTAGGGGTTAATAAGGGGGCATCCTAAACCTACCTGGGCATATCACTAATTACCCTAACGCTGTTTAGTGTCACAAGTGACACCAATACAGTGATCAGTGAAAAATCTGGAAACTGTTCTGTTATTAATCTGAACACCGGGGGGACAGCAGGGGCGCACGTGCTCCCATCTACCCGTGAGCACGACCGATGTACACCTAAGGCGATTCGCGCAGCCGAGCCAACCAACCAGTATAACTGTGGCAGCTGGTAGGCAACTGGTTAAATAACCCTAAAATGCTGATTTGGCTTTGCTTACTACTTAGCCTCCCAAGGTCAAGTCTTTGTGTTGTGTACACTTGACCTCTGCACTCTCTGCATTACTTATATTTGATATCTGCAATCTGTGCAATTATTACTCTTGAACACTGCATTCTGTGCAATTACATAATGCTGACCCCTGCACTCTTTGTGTTATAATTTGTTGACCTCTGCACACTATGCTACTCCTGGCCCGTGCACTGTCTGTATTACTTACTTTCAAGTTTTGCAATCTGTGCATCACCCACTCCTGAATCCTGATTTAAATGTTCACAGCACAGAATTGGAAACTACTGGCTATTTAACAGTGACATCATGCAACTTTATGGCATTACTTAGCCCCACTTAAACTATCTGCATTTTTGACAGCATCAGAGCACAAAGGAAGTGCATTCAAGCAGTTTCCACTCAGGTTTTGCCATCACAGGACATAGATATCATGAGGGGGACTGACCAACACCATGAGTTGCATGGTACTACTGGTAAATAGCCAGCAGTTTCCAATGCTGATTGCTGGACAACCAGAAAGTGGACAGAAGTCAACCATGGTACTATGCATTATCAAAGTACATGTGTTATATTGCTGTTCAATGTTTATTGAGAACTTACACTTTAACCACTTGAGTACCAGCCCTCATTACTAGGCATTTTTATTTTCCAGTGCTGTGATACTTTAACCACTTTGTTACTGGGCACTTAAACCCCCCTCCTGCGCAGACTAATTTTTGGCTTTCAGCGCTGTTGCATTTTGAATGACAATTGCGCGGTTGTGCGACGTTGTACCCAAACAAAATTTATGTAATTTTTTTCCCACAAATAGAGTTTTCTTTTGGTGGTATTTGATCACCTCTGCGTCATTTCTGATCGCCGCTATAAACAAACAAATATCGATGATTTTGAAAAAAGAACAATATTTTTTACTTTTTGCTATAATAAATATCCAAAAAAAAAATTAAAATAAAAAAATTATTCAACAGTTTTGGCCAATATATATTCTTATACATATTTTTGGTAAAAAAAAATCACAATCGGTGTATATTGATTGGTTTGCACAAAAGTTATCGCGTCTACAAACTATGGGAATTGATTTATGGTGTTTTTATTATTTATTTATTTTTTACTAGTAATGGCAGCGATCTGCGATTTTTATCTTGACTGCAATATTGGGGCGGACATGTTAAACATTTTTGACACTTTTTTGGGACCAATGACCTTTATAAAGCATTCAGAAATGTAAATGTCCACTGATTATTGTATAAATGTCATTGGCAGTGAAGGGGTTAACACTAAGGGGGCAGTGAAGGGGTTAACAGTGTTCCCTGTGTGTGTTCTAACTGTGGGGGGGTTGGTCGGGACAGAATAGATGTAACTGATCCCAGTGACAGGGATCAGTAGATCTGTTATGTCCCCTTCAACAGAACGGAGAACCGCCTTGTTTACATACAGGTCTGACAGGGGATCGCGGGTCTCGGACATCGAGCCTGCCCGACCCGCGGGCACGGCCACGCAGCATGCGGCGGTCATGAACCACTGCTGCTTGTGAGTGCACGCCAGGAGCGCGCACATGGCCAGGACATCCATGGACGTCCTCCCGGCAATTCAGATCCGTGCTGGAGCCGTACTTCGGCAATAGCGCGGATCTGAATGGGTTTATTGAAAATCACTCCGTCATGCAACATTGCACATTTTTTAGATCGATAAAGCTTTCTTTTATGGTGTTTGTAATTGTATAAAATAGAGCAAACATTAAAAAAAACTGCTTCCCTTGCTTTCTTTTGATATGAAAAAGCCAGGACAGTGCAAATATTCCCAAATGACCCCTTTTATAAAGTAACCAAAAGTAATTTCTTTTTTTGGCGTCATTTTTTTTTTTAGAAAATGAAGAAACATGCTAATAGATACAGTGCATACTATGGTTGCCACCTCATCCCCTAAAACCAAACACATATTAATTACACAGGTTCCGTGGCTGATTAAGGTGGTAATTAAATTCACTTAATGCCTTACCTGCATTAAATTAGCCACAGAACCCATGTAATTAATATGCGTTTGGTTTTAAAGGTATGAGGTGACAATCCTAGTATACACAGGTCATAAACAAAGGAAGTGAGGAATCCCCCTGATGAGTCACAAGACCCTGTGATGTAACGCGTAGGGAAGGGGCACACTGGTTCGACAAGACACTTTGAAATAACAAGAGAGGCATGAATTTGAGGCAGTATCGTGGATTGCATTTATTTTATGCTGTATACAATTAGTGCACTGAAGCAAATGTGAGTTTTATGTGCATAATTTAATAATTGAATAAATGGCACATTGTTCTAAAACAATATAAGCACTATATGAAGCTCGTTTTCCACATATATCGGGCTATAATGGAGGAACACTGATGGAGTAATAGGGAGGAAAATCAACACCTGCTAGTCCAGAGTGACTAAAAAGCATATTTTGACTGAACTTAAGTGTGAGATCACACTTTCTAAAGGGGGAGCACAGTGGTGAACTCATTTTAAGGCACGCTTCTTGAGGATATTTGAAGACTCAGGAATTTTCTTTTTTGTTTGGACATTTTATGTGGCAATAATCTATATATTCTAAATTGCACTGGATCACTGAACAGATTGATGGACTATCATAAGAAGATACAATTGTTATAGTTTGTAAAACCTGTAAATCTGCGCTGTGGAAATATGAAACTAAACAAATAAGTGTACACACTACAATGCTGTGAAGCAATATGTGCAAAAAGAAAAAGAAAGACTGGGGGCAGCCGCACTCAGGAAGAACCTGCCAAGAACAAATGTTTACAATAATCAGCGCCAACCCAGATAGTGTATACCAAAAAATCGTTGTATCAAATCATATAACATAAAGTCCAAAACGTCCAAATTTCAGTGATGTAACAATGACTGTATCCAAAACTGCATAAAAGTGACAATGTGCATAAAGTGCTCTTCAGTGCTCCATATAAAACTGTGCTCTTGGTGACAGGTGCCCAACGTGACCCTCCCGTGCCCTCACTCACCAGAACAAATGGACCTACTGCTTTTCAGTCAGCAGATCATAAAGGCTAGGGTCTGGTGAGGGTAAAGATCTTGATCAAACATGGACTGCAGAGAAGGCCCGACTTATAACCAGCAAATCGATCCAGGGAGCTCAAAAAATAAAAGGAGATTCCATAGTGCAGACTGTAGTATAGTAAAATTTATTGCGCATAAAATGCTACTTACAAGATAAAAGCAGAAAACCAACATGAAGAACGAACGATCGTGTAGAATGAACAATCGTGCTGTGAATGTTGTGCGTTCCACCTCAGAGCCAACCGGCGGAAGTGATGACAACAGCAGTGACGGACCGGAAGTGACATTGTTACATCACTGAAATTTGGACGTTTTGGACTTTATGTTATATGATTTGACACAATGATTTTTTGGTATACACTATCTGGGTTGGAGCTGATTATTGTAAACAATTGTTATAGTTTGTTTAGTTTGATATTTTGGTTTAATATTGCAGCATTTTAATAGTACTTTTACAGAAAATTGGCATACATAAATCAGAGCTGAGATGTGTTTTTTTTTTATCAGCGCAGCATTATCTGGTTTTGGTATAAACAAAGGAAGTTAGTGGTGAAAAGGTTATTGTACAGGTTACAAATAGGAGAATGGAGATAAAGGGGTTAATGAGCAGATTTGCAAAGATTAGGGAGATGAAGGGTTAATAAGGAGGTCACATTGAGAGACAATATGGAGATCAGATGAGAGGATGAAAGGGGTAAATAGTTAAAAACCCTACTTACAAATGCTGCTGCCATGATTGTAGTGTGTGCATGAACTAATGAATGATTCATTCTTACATTGGTTCATGTTTACTCCTCTTTCTTCATTGTAAGAGGAAAAGGAGGCCTCACAGATGTCAACATTACAACATTTACATCATGTAATTGGTCTCTCTCTATGACCAGTCACAGTGATCTAAAGGTACAGAGCCGCTCGGATCAGCTCTGTACACAATGTCTATGAATGGATCTTTTCAAGGACAGCTCACAGACATTAATGTGTAACAATGGCTGCTGATGGAGCTTTATCCAGAGCCGTTTTGTATATGGCACTGGGTAAGTAACTATCCATCCACTATTTAAAGACATACAGCAGTAGTGAAGTGGTTAAACTATCAATGCTATTGTCAGATTTCCCTATAAATATATGGTTTTTGGTGCCCATGAGTCACAGGTCTTGTGTACAGCTAGCTAAATCAATGGCAAGCTGAAATACTCAGTCCCTTTACACATACAGTATATTGGTGCACATCCCCATGTATGTGTACAGAGACGTATGCCCTGAGCGCAGTCTACGTTTGGAGAATACACCCTGTATGCATCTATTCCTATATGCAAGTATCGATGGGATATGTGTAAATATGTGTATTCAGCTTCTGTGTATTTCATCCTGGCATTCATTTCTACAGGATACAGGCACCAATGTACCTGTAACTTGCGGGCAGGCACCAAAATACACCTGTTTTCTTCTGAACGGTACAGAGCGCTGGTGTGCATGAGTCCCTAACTCTCTTTTCAACCACCCAGCATGGGGCAGTAGTATACAACATTATAACGTCCCAGCATACATAGAAGTTGGTCTGAGGTCTAAAGGTGCATAAATTGCTAATCTGAAGTCAAAATGTGAAATTATAGGGGCTTCGTCCATAAAAGGGTTGGTGCTAGGAGATGGTGGAGATAAGGGACAGTTCTAGGATGTGAGTAGGGGCAGAGACAAGTATGATGTGGGGAGGGGGGTGAGTTCCTGCATCTTCCCTTTTGAGAAAAAAGCCCTGACCATAGGTATCAAGAGTTCCTCTCATGTGTGGATGTAGTCCCCCACCACTAAGGCAAGCTATGCTGTAGCTTCAGGGGATCTAATAAGGCAGTGTAGCCAACCTACTGTTGTAAATTGTAGAAATGGAAATTGGAATGGCTCTACAATATTGGCAGATATGACATCCTGCACACAAAAAGGGACAAAAAGCAAAGAAGTATAGGAGTATACTGCTAGCTTTATTTTTTTCTACAATTGTTTAATTAATAACATTTTAAGCCATAAGAATGTGTAATCAACTAGACTAAACTTTTAATATGTTTTGTGTTTTTTGGATATTAACACTGTTGGCTGGCCACACAAGTAGGATGTCTTTTGTTTTTTGCTTCAAAGTTATAATATTTTAAGCTTTTTCCCAAGTTATCACTGAAATGGCAAAAAAAGTGCTAAGCATGCAGTTTTATACAGCAACAAAAAATTGGTTAAAAATGTTTGTATTGCATTCAGCAAAACAAGGCCAGTGAAAAATACTCATTCTCTCTTGGTGGGTGACAAGTTTTCCTGTGATCCTTTGTTATGTGGTGCAACATGTTAGTGAGAACTGACAAGGGACCATATGTTAATGTGAAACTCAACTCACAGAAAGTGTGGGCTGCATTGCATGAAATTATAACCTTCTATTCTTATTATTTTATGATGTATTGTGAATATAAATTGTAAAATTAATGAATAAAGTTAATGAAGTTTTTAAGGTGAGCTACCAACTTGTGACATGACCTACTGTCTGTTTAACGCAACCTTTCCCTTGCCAAAGGTTTACAGAAACTGCTGCAAATTATAAATATCCAGTTCATCAACAACTCACCAATGTATACTCAGTGAAGAAATTCTCTCCTTCTGTCTATCCACACTCCTGAAGTAATATTAATGGTAGCATTATAAAAAAACATGTCATACTTACCTGCTCTGTGCAGTGGTTTTGCACAGATCAGCCCTGATCCTCTGTTTCCGGTCCCCTGCCGATGCTCCAGGCTCCTCCTCCTCTCCGAGTGCCCCATAACAATCCACTTGCTACGGGGGCACTCTTTCGCAATCGCTCCAGAACCCTGCTCTGTGTGTCCATAAGAAACACAGGACAGGGCTCAGCCCTGCCCCCTTTTCCCTCCTCACAGGCTGTGATTGACAGCAGAAGGAGTCAATGGCTCCTGTTGCTGTCTCTCAGCCAATGAGGAGGCAGAGACCCGTGAGAACAGCCGCTTTCGTGCACATTGCTGGATTATGATCAGGCAAGTGTTAGGGATGGGGCTGTATAGAATGCATGAAGTTAAAAAAACCTTCAACCTTTAGAACCACTTTAAGTTATTCCCTTGTCATTCACCACCATCTTGCCTCTCATACAGCATAAAGTATATGAAACCAGTCTTTTAATCACAGCCCACACATTAAAGACATCTCTACTTTCTACATATACTATATTTTCAAAAGTATTGGGATGCCTGATTTTACACGCACATGAACTTTAATAGCATCTCAGCCTTAGTCCATAGGTTTCAATATTGAGTTGGCCTTCCCTTTGAAACTATAACAGCTTCAACTTTTCTGGGAAGGCTGTCCACAAGGTTTAGGAGTGTATCTATGGGAATGTTTGACCATTCTCCTGGATTCTTTAAGGCCTGGCATTCTAACGGCGTTCTATCGGGTTGAGGTGAGGACTCTGGGCAGGCCAGTTTATTTCCTCCACCCTAAACTCACTCATCCATGTCTTTATGTCTTTATGGACCTTGCTTTTTGCACTGGTGCGCAGTCATGCTGAAACAGGAAGGGGCCATCCTCAAACTGTTCCCACAAAGTTGAGCACATGAAATTATCCAAATGCTGATGCCCAGTCCAACCCCTGAAAAACAACCCCACACCATAATCTCCCCTTCACCAAATGATTTGGACCAGTGCACAAAGCAAGGTCCATAAAGGCATGGAAGAGCAAGTTTGGGGTGGAGTCCTGACTCAATCCGATAGAACACCTTTGGGATGAATTAGAGCAGAGACTGTGAGCAATGCCTTCTTGTCCAACATTAGTGCCTGATCTCACAAATGCGCTTCTGAAAGAATGGACAAGCATTCCCATACACACAGGCCTAAACCTTGTGAACAGCCTTCCCAGAAGAGTTTAAGCTGTTATAGCTGCAAAGGGTGGGCCAACTCAATATTGGACCCTACGGACTAAGACTGAGATGCCATTAAGTAGGGGATAGCTGGACAGGTTAAGGTAGAGAGAGTTCCAGAGGATGGGAGAGGCTCTGGAGAAATCCTGGAGATGAGCATGGGAGGAAGAGACAAGGGAGCTTGAGAGTAGGAGGTCTTGAGAAGTGCGGAGAGGACGGTTTGGGTGATATTTGGAGACAAGATTGGTGATGTAGCTTGGGCAGAGTTGTGAATGGCTTTGTATGTCGTGGATAGTATTTTGAATGTAATTTGCTGGGCGATCGGGAGCCAGTGTAAGGATTGGTGGAGAGGAGTGGCAGACACTGAGCGGTTGGTAAGGTGGATAAGTCTGGCAGCAGCATTCATAATAGACTGAAGAGGGGATAGCCTATAGAGAGGTAGGCCAATGAGAAGGGAGTTGCAATAGTCAAGGCAAGAGATAACAAGGGAGTGAATGAGTAGCTTGGTAGTTTAATTTGTTAAAAAGGGATGTATTTTAGAGATGTTAAAGAGGTGAGGTCTACAAGCTTTCGACAGCGATTGGATTTGGGCCTGAAAGGACAGGTCTAGGATCACACCTCGTACCCTGGCATGAGGGGAGGGTTTGATGGTTGCATTATTGTAAAGTCGTGGAGGTGGGCACAGGCGGGGGGGGAATATTACCAGCTTGGTTTTAGAGAGATTTAGTTTAAGGAAGTGTTGTGACATCCATGCTGATATGTCAGTTAGTAAGTTAGTAATGCAAGAGGAGACTGAAGGAGTGAGGGGAGGAGTAGTATACACATCTTTCCATTTACAGGGCAGTTGGACTAGGCTTTTCAGGAGGTACCTTTATTTGCAGCACCCCAAAAAAGTAAGAACAAAAGGGTGGGGGGGTGCCAACCTAAGTGTAGTATTAAAAAGTATACTTTATTAGTAGAGTTCAGCGAACCCGGACTGTAAAGTTCGGGTCCGTGCCGAACTTTGGGGTGTCCGGGACCCGGACCCGGACTTTTCAAAAAAAGTCCGGGTTCGGGTCCGGTGTTCTGGTAATTTTAATGAAAAATCTTAAAAATGCTGTAAAAAAGCCCAGGAAGGTCCTAGAGGTCTGCAAAAGGAAGGAAAATGTGGGTAAGGGTGGGACAAGTGCCCTACAAAGAAATGGGGACAGGGAAATAACTTTAAATATTTTTTAAAAAATAAAAACATAAAAATGCAAAAATGGAGATCATCTTCAAAATGGGTCTGAAAAGTATTAATTAACATTAGAGGCCATAGAACTGTTCTAAAATCATCTTCAAACTGTGTCCAAAAAGTATAAATAAGCCCGGAGTACCCATATCACTGTTCTGCAAAATGTGTGTATCACTTTAAATCAAA
>BLSH010515640.1:69899-84705 GCA_018402905.1 Glandirana rugosa
TACAGCAGTTTAGACATTAATGTTGAGTGTTGAGTTATTTTGAGGGGACAGCAAATTTACACTGTTATACAAGCTGTACACTCACTACTTTACATTGTAGCAAAGTGTAATTTTTTCAGTGTTACCACATGAAAAGATATAATAAAATATTTACAAAAGGGGTGTGAGGGGTGAACTCACTTTTATGAGATACTGTACATACATACAAAGTTGGCATTTATTTTGCTAACTGTTGAAATTGCATAGACAAAACCAGTTTACACAAAATCAGAAGCACCAGCATCCCTTAATAAAGAGCTAGAGGCAAATTGGGGAAATATGGGACTTTTCAGGTGCATGGACAAATAAAAACACAGAAAAATATTTTGTATAAAATGTATTTGTTACAAAATGTTATTTCATTCCAAAAAAATTAGATTAACAGCATACTGTACAGTCATATAATGTCATTCCTCACGCTTATCATTCAACATGTTTTCCCTATTCAGGCTTCTTCAGGAAAATGTGTGGTGATACTACTGACAAAATAAACAGAAATAAATCAATAAAATATCACACAAACATTGTTATATCCACATAATGTGTTTACTATACATGTGTGACAATAAAGGCTATGTCCACCTATCGAAAAATAGTCTCCCAAAAGAGAATCCCTACCTCCAAATGATGAAGAGGCAAGGAGTTATTGTAACAAATGTAAATATGAGATGTGTCTGTCCAGGAATGACAAAATGTATCCACCAAGTGGGGCCACTCCTGGACAGACACATCTCATATTTACATTTGATACAATCACTCCTTGCCTCCTCATCATTTGGAGGTAGGGATTCTCATTTTGTATAGTAAAGAAATTATGTGCATATAACAATGTTTGTGTGATATTGTTTTGATTTATTTCTGTTTATTTTGCCAGTAGTATCACCACGCATTTTCCTGAAGATGCCTGAATAGATGAAACATGTTGAAAAACATACGTGATGAATGACATTATATGACTGTACAGTATGCTTTTAATATAACATTTTTTGTAGTTAAATAAAATTTATTTTACTAAGTGAACTACCTCTACTCCTTTAGTAAATCAACTCAAATAAATCTATAGCAAAAAAGTTGTACAAGTCAGGAGTTACTGACACTGCTCTAAGCCTGCAAATTGAAGATAATTATTCAAGATGGCCTTTCTCTTAAGTGACTATGCTGTAGCATTAATATGGTCACGGCCAGACCCAACCAAATCATAGTAACTTAAAAGAGTTGTAAAGGCAGAAGGTTTTTTATCTAAATGCTTTCTATGCATTAAGATAAAAAAAAAACTTCTGTGTGTAGCAGCTGCCCCATCACTCCCTAATTACTTACCTGAGCCCCATCTCTCTCCAGCAATGTTCACAATTCCCTCGGCCGCCTGGCACTCTTGATTGGCTGAGACACAGCAGCGGCGCCATTGGCTCCCACGGCTGTCATTCAAAGTCAGCTGGCCAATCAGGAGAGAGGGGGCAGGGCCGGGTCAGGGATCCATGTCTGAATGGACACATGGAGCTGTGACTTGGCTCAGGTGCCTCCACAGCATGCTGCTTTCTGTGGGGGCACTCAACAGGAGGGAGTGGCCAGGAGCAGCGAAGAGGGACCCGAGAAGAGGAGGATCCGGCCTGCTCTGTGCTCTGTTTTTTTTAACAAGACTTTACAATCACTTTAAACCTGAAAGGGTACTTTTCTTGGTGATAAGTTTCTTTTTTTGCTGTCTTACACAATGACAAAGCAAAATGCCATGTGATAAATCAGGCGTTCATGTCTTCCTCCATTTATTTAAGATATTTAAGTTTATAAAAATATAAAATAAATTGTTGTTATTTATTACATTTACAATCTATGATATACAATACACTCACAAAGGCTTTATTTTTACATCATACAATGTCCAACCATTTGGAAAAGTTTGAAATATTCCCCGCAGTAAGAATTAAATTAGTGTCTAAACCAGTCAAAAATGATCCTCTTGTTAATGCAAATTGTAAACTGTAATTGTAAGGAAATGATGATAACAAGAGGGGAAGGCAATAAAAATGCAGAGAAAGGGAATAAACGACAGTAAATAACTGGGAAAGAGGGAAGAAGACCTTTCAGCATTAGCCTCATTTCTCCAAAGAAAACATCTCATCCAACGTCCAGCTCGTTCTTCACCTTGTCTCGCTTTTATTAGTCCTCTGTGATGAAGCCTACGCCTGTGACTGTGTAGACTTGTCCCTCATTCAAGCAAATTTAGCTTGAAAGCATAGGAATGAAAATCAGTTTTTCTGTGTCTATGAAGATATTAACAATGTTTGTAATTACTTGTCAACAGTTTATTAAGATGATGAAACAGGAATGGTAAGTCCATGTACACTGCTCAAGGCATCCTGATGTTTAATGATAGGACTTGTTGGTTTTCGGTTTACCACTGCAATGAAATACAGAATTATTAGGCAATTGAATAACACTTGCGGTTAGTAACTACAAAAATGGCATGTGTAAATGCTACCATATCTTTTGGTATAATTTGTTAAAAGAGCAATTAAAGTTTTATAATACACATACTGGTATGACATGTAATGTGATAGTGGCATTTTAGCTCTCTTGTAATTCTATAGCAATTAAATATATGTTAATCATTTAAACATATAAATATTAAGTCAAGGTATAAATATTACAATTTTGTTTTTTAGTAAAATAGGTATAGGATGTATTATTCAGAATGCCTGGGATCTGGGGCTTTCAAAGATGCCTAAAGTCTATTACCATACCAGTGTATGTGTGTGTATGCATGTGTGCATGTGTATATGACAAAGGGAGTAAATACAAACTGTTCATTGTACAATAAAGTTTATTTTCAGTGTGCAAAGTGTATGTTTATTGAGCTTAGTGAATACAGCCAAAGTGATATTAAACCCTCAATTTTTTAGCAGCTCATTTAATCATTTACTGAGTATGCAGGAACTTTACCTCTTATTCCTTGCCCAGCAGCGGCCCGTCAATAAGGGGCGCATGGGCACCACCCCCCTAATCTCTATGTTCCTGGCCCCTAATTTGCATGCAGGGCGCCAGATGCATAGAGTGCTAATGTTTTTTTTTCCCAAGCACATGATTAGAGCCATTGCTCTAATTGGCTTGTAAATGATTGGGCTCTGAGCCCCGAACCCACCCACTTGTGACAATAGCAAACCAATATTCGCTATTGTCTTCCGGCTTCTCCTCTTGGCCACTCAGGACAGGAGGTGGATTGGGTTGGCTGGGAGGAGAAGCCGAGGAAGCCGCGAAGGAACTACAAACACCCCCTCCCCCGGGGGACGGAGCACAGAGCAACCCTCCGCTCACCAGGACTGCAAGAATTACGACATCCTCTTCACCCACGACTACCAGGGGAAAAGCATGGCAGAGTACATTATCACAGCCAGATGGAGGGCTTCGCTGTAAGTTCAGTGTGGAACTGGAGGGGTGTCTCTATACTGTGTTCACAAATAGAAACATGCAGCCCTATAGCCTAGGATGGCAAGCATACCCCTACTCCTTCTTTGTCCACATTAACAGACTGGAGACTGCACTGTCCATTGTTAACTCTTTCCTGTGAAGACCAGAAGTTCAGGAAGGCAACACTGAGAGTACAGGAGCAAGAAGCATTTGCAGTTGTAAACTGTAAGTGCTGGGTTGAGAATTTTAGAAAATTGTTTACTAGTGAATGTTAATTTAATTTTGATTGATGTGTTAATCTACAAAATGCTGAAGACTTAGGCCTCATACACACAGGCGTTTTTTGACGCCACGTTAAGGGACGTTTTTTGCAGCTCTCCATGTTATTCAATGTCCCTCTAAAAACGCTGGCGCTTTTGAGCAGTAGAGGGCGTCGGCGTTAGTGAGCTGTTTCTAGAACGCAGGACCAGTGCGTTCTGAGGCTCTAGCATTTTGGCGTTTTTTGACGCTAATCAGCAAAACGCTCACTAACGCCCGCTAACGCCGTACCGGCGTTAACCGGCGTTTTTTGACGCCAATGTTTTTAGGTTGAAAAATAGCAGAGGACTGATTTTAAAAAAAAAACGTCTATTGACGCCAACGCTCACTAACGCCGATGCAAAACACCGCAAAAACCGTAGCTTTTTTTCAAAACGTCGGACCCGAAGTTTTGCTTATTTTTTTTCAGACACCCGTGTGTATGGGGCCTTAATACGACCTTAAGCTGTGTTTTTCTTACAATATTCATTATTTTTGAATATATATACTGTGTATATATATTCTTTCATTGGCGAAGAAGAAATATAAAACTTTTCTGCTTAATATATAAACACATTGGGGTTGATTTACTAAAACTGGAGAGTGCAGCTGTGAATGATTCATAAGTCAACTTGTTCAGTTAAGCTTTGACAAAAAAGAAAAACTGGAAGCTGATTGGCTTCCATGCAGAGCTGCGCCAGATTTTGCACTCTCTAGTTTTAGTAAATCAACCCCTTTGTGACACATCACAGTCACACGGTTAATTTTTCACTGTCCTGGCCATGCCTGCACATTACAGCCCCATGGACTTTGGGACAATTTCTGATCATCTCTGGACTTATAAAAGTCTGTGGTGCTGCAATGCATACACGTGGCCTGGACATTGAAGACCTGTAGTGCTGGATGTAAACAAACAGTTGAACTGTGGCCTTCTGATCAAGGTAAGTATGCATCTGTGGAGGGAGAGGATGGGTTATGTTAGGTCAGGGGAGGGAGCCAAAAACAGAAATGCACTTTGCTTTAAGGTATTATAGAAGCAGGTATAATTAGAGTGCTAATTCACAAAGATATATACAACTGGATACATCATAGCTCCCAGCTGTACTTCGGTAACAGGGACTGTTCCTCTTTTGGAACCCAATCCTTATATCAGTTATTCGTCCTCAGTTCACTTTTTGATCCGTATGTATAGATCTCTATAAAAAAATATACAATTTACCTACTAAAGTAGTGGTCAAAAACGCACTTGTGGGTTCAACCAATCTTTTTTGCTCATTATTCTTCGTAGTCTGTGTAACTGAGCGCAAGGCAAGGGTTTGTCATCTGCCTGTGTATCTTGTGCTAAGAAGTGTCCATCTATTACATCTAAGAAAATTGAGAGATACGCAACAATGGGGCAATAAATTTAAAGTGAAATTCTCTCAAGGGAAAAAAGCATGTTTAGGCATTTTATTATTTTTCTCTAAAGTGATGACAATCAATAATACCTTCCCCTAATCAATTTCTAATTATTTTCATGTAAAAATCTGCATAGCTATGTAAAAACTGTTGGTGAACATCAATAGGTAAGTAGCACATTGCTCCAGCTTTAACATGACAGAAAGAATGTTTCCAACTCCTGGATTAATCAGAAATAGTGGGGGAGATTTACTAACACAGAAGCAATCAGAATCTGGTAGAGGCTGTGCATGGTAGCCAATCAGCTTCTAACTTCAGCTGGTTGAATTAAGCTTTAACAATAAAACCTAGAAGCTGATTGGTTTCTTTACAGAGCTGCACTAGATTTTGCACTTTCCAGTTTTAGTAAATTTCCCCTAATGTATAGTATATAGTCTTGCATCAAATGTTAATGACCAGCCCTTGTGTTGAAATTTATTTGCAAAAACAGGAGATGAGGAATAAAGTCAAACTATCAAATTCCTATTCTGAGAAATATTCCCCTTTGTCATCATTATGGGAAGTTTGCTACACTATGCATTTGTTTGTTGTGTGTAAATAAAACCTTAAAACTGCCCTTTTCCTAAAGCTGAAAACCAGGAATTATTTTACATTAAACCAGAGGCGTAACTAGAACCTTCAGGGCCCCGGTGCAAGAAATTATGAAGAGCACCCCTGACCCCTGGCCAGGGCCCTTCCCTCTTCCCACTGATCCTAGGGCACTTTACTCCTGTCATGGGTCCCTTTGTTACGGTCCCACCAAATAAACATATAGTTGTGTACCGAGCCTCCCATTCATTCAGAAATGAAAGTATAGCAAAAACAGTTTACTATGCTTCAGTTATGAGTGAACCAATTGGTACCAATCACTGTCCATTCAAAAAAGGAAGAAGCCGGTAAATGACAAATTTACTGACCCCTTCCCATATCTCCATCATGACACATCTTCTACAGCAGCTGGCAGGAGAAAGGAGGAGGAAGACTGCAGCTCTGTGGGGGGGGGGGGGGGGGGGGAAGCACACAGGGACCCTGGGAACAGCAGAAAACAAGTGAACTGGATAGACGGGGAGACGGGGCAGCATATAGTGGAACCAATCCCCTCCATTAGAAGGAAAATGGAGGGGATTGGTTCCTCTAAATGCCACCCCCGCCATCCCTCCTATCCAGGTGTACAAGGGAGGCACACGGGCCCCCTGGAGCATGGGACCCGGTTGCAATTGCAACCCCTGTAGTTACGCCCCTGCATTAAACTTACATTAGTCCAGCTTGGTTAAGCCTAATTATTCAGTGCTGGTCTTCCCCAGGTGCTGCTCGAGTGGTTAGCCGTCTGTACGCTGAACACAGGGTCATTGGCTTGGCACCTCTGCCATTCAGAGAACATCTTATATTTTTTTTTATAAATAGAAATGTGTTCTTTGATTGGATGAGTTGGTGAGAAGGGGCAGATGATGTCATGAATTTCACCTGATCCAGTCAGAAAACATCTTGTTCTCATTGAAAAAAATACATTTTCTGAACATTGGAGGTGCCAAGCCAATGGGCCCCAAGCCAATAAAGATGGCAAGACGCTTGAACCGCAACTGGAAAAGACAAGCGCTGATTGGCACAGGCTACTACACTGAATTTCTGCAAATCCAGTGGTGCTCCATATGTGAGATATGAAGAATTAGATGAAACCAAGCTGAACCAATGTAAGATAAGAAAAAGATAATTACTGGAATTCAGCTTTAACCCCTTAGCAAAAATCTTCCACCTTTAGATAGCAATACAGAAGCTCTTACAATTACAGGGACATTTTAAGGCGCCTGGTTTCAGATGCAACTTGAGTAGTCACTCAGAATCGCATGACAATGGAAATTACATGGTGCCCATTCACATCAATGCACCACAGCATGGCGTGATTTTGGAAAAAGGTCCTATACCACTTTGGTGTGATTCCAGCGTGATTTTGACCCCACAGACTTCAATGAAACACACACTAAAATGTATCTACATGTCATTTAATGCATTTTGATGTGATTTCAGTGCTTTTTTTCTGCTGTGAAGACAGATATGCTTATCATTGACCAAAACTAAATACACAGAGGCATGTAATATCACATCAAAAGCATGCCAAAAAACTAAGTCACACAACATAATTTCACTGAAAATTGGCTCAAATAGTGTGAACCTTAGACAGTACTTGTACAGCTGCAGTGGGTTCAGTAGGTGCAGAACCTGGTACCACAGGTTATCAGTGGTAGACTTCTATACTGCCCAAAAGTTAAATTATGTAGTTATTGTGCTTAAAGTGGGAGTAAACTTCCATGTAGGACTTTTACCCATAGGTATACCTATAATAAGGCTTACCTATAGGTACAATAAATATCTCCTAAACGTGCACTGTTTAGGAGATATTTTCTTAACATCATTGGCGCATGCGCTCTGAGGGAATGGCATACCATGCTATTTCTTCAGAGTCCTGTGCTGTACACGGTGATGTCATCGCTGCTCCAGCTACTCACACAGCCGGAGTCCGCAAACCGGGAAGGAAGACCAGGTGAAGGTGGAAGCTCCTTCAGGGATGACAATGTGTCCCTGGAGGGCTTCATTCTAAGGTACAATAAATTTCACATATAATAATTTTTTTTTGGGGGGGGGGGGGGTTCGGAGTTTACTACCGCTTTAAGATTTAAAGAACACTCGGTTGCATACTGAAAATTGGGTTGGTTTTTAAATGAGTAATGAAGGTTGACTTAGAGTTTTTATAAATCTCCTTACATATGACTGAGTATTCAAATGAAACATAGTTTAAATATTTTCACTTAGCTAATTGAACATACTCTACTCCCTTAGTTAATCACGCACAGTGTTACTGATTTGTGATTGCGGGAGAAATCTTATTAATGTTTCTCTCATGAGTTTAACATTTTGTATAGAGAGTTAGAGCTTGCAATGCTTTCCTTGCAGTTTTATTACTTAAATAATGATCTTTTTACAAATAAACAATTTGTTACTCCATAGTCACATAGAGGGACAGTTTCAGTTCTTACAACCACAAAAAAATGTCACCATTTAAAATACAACACTACAAGCAAAAATGTAAAAAGAGATTTAAGATATGCGTAAACAATAACCTCTCCATCCACGTCCCCATGAAATGTTTTGACAAATAGGTCACATTGAATTTCTTTTGCAGCTATCTTATGAACATTAAATGTTCATGCCAAAATATGCAAATGTGATGATGGATTTTTTTTTTCGTACTAGTTCATGAAAACTGCAACACTGCCATAAATTCGATCTGAATAAACCTTTATCTAAATACCATTTGGTGTTCTACCTAAATAAATGTTTGAAACATTGAGAGGCAGACATTCCTTTTGCAAACTACCCATAATGCTTAACATGCTCAGAAATAGAATAACCATCACCCCAGTTGTGGTAATTGATGACATCAATATATATCCTTTGCAGGCAGTTCACAAGGAAAAAGTCTATTGGCTTGATTGGAATATTTTAGACAACACACTGTTAATCCTCCAAGAAAACAGTAGTGTCAGGAACGTGTATGTTCTCTGAGTAGTGATGAGCGAATCACTTGCAAATTAGGCAAAGCAGCAAATATGCCATTTTTTAATCTCCTGCAGCAAATGTATCAATGTTAAAGACAGATTGTTAAGACGAATCCATCCACTATATTAAATATATTGCCTACATAAGAAAGTAGAGAAATAGACTTTGCTTTCTTTATTCTGATCAACTGTAAGAAAAAAATGTCACCAAGCTGAAATATTTTGTAAGTCATAAAGGAAGCTCATCACCAAGAAAAAAAACACTTGGCCGTGCAGCAGTATACCGAGCAATGTTGAAAGTTTACAATGTTTCCATTAAATTTTCTAAGATTTAAAGAAAGTACTACTGATCCACTGCTGATTATTTTGCTATTGTACCATTAAAAATTATTTCTGCAGTGTTTCATTCAGCTCTAAGTCAATGTGATCATGCAATATACAGTATGTGACATTTTCACGTTAAATAACCATTTTGTAGAGTCAAACAACATACAAAATTCACAAAGTATGCTGGAGAGCCACAAACTGTATGGGTCTTTTCTTAAAGGCTAAGTTCACCTTTTCCAAAAAATAACCTATGCAATCAAAGGGCTCAGAAAACTGTACAGCTTTGTAAAAAGTTCAATAATTTTATTGTCTTATCTGTAGGCCATGGTCCCCCCAAACACACACAGAAGCCAGTCCAAAGTAGCAACCCTACATCATGCCTTGTGTCTAAGGTTGCAAAACCCAATGGTTTACACTCCTAATGCGAGGAGTGCGCATCCCATGACTTTCATGTCCTAACAACAAAGCAGGATATGGGGGTTGCTAATTGGAAGTTTTTTGGACAGGCTTTTGCGGGGGCCCAAATGGCCTACAGGTAGGACAATACAATTAGTGGATATTTTCCAAAGCTGCACAGTTTGTTTTTTTTTTAATCAGAAAGGGTTTTATTTAGACTCACATCAAAACAGTGAAACAGTGCACTGAAAATACATCCCACAGTCCATATATGAAGTATATATCAGTGGATCTAGAACATAAACAAATAAAAAAAGGAAACAAAAGGAAAAAAGGCAGAACATTACACCTTAATAAAACTTTAGAGCAAGGTCTATATTCCCGCACATATAGGGCATTCGCCTATTCTGACCCTGCACCGCCCCCAATCGCCCATGTCCTACACTAGTGGACAGTCCAGAGTCAGCTCCCTAGGTGACAACCCCGGGGTGTCCAACCATGGGGCCCACAATTTGTCAAACTTGCCTGCACAGTTTCTGTGTTGAAAAATGTATTTCTCCAATCGGAGCACATCTCCCATTCGAGTAATCCATTCCTTTAGTGTGGGGAAATTAGTATCCTTCCAATGACTCAATATCAATTTACGTGCCTGAAAAAGTGCCCTACCAATGGCCTGCCTTGGGATCTCTTCAATAGGGAGATAATAACGGATACCTAGAATAGCTGGTTTAGGGTCAACTGGGATTGTGACCCCAAAAACCCTATTAATAGGGTTAATTACTCCAAGCCAAGAGATATGTAATTTTGGACACCTCCAAAGAAGGTGTATCAGGTCTCCATGATCCCTGGAGTTTTTTTTTGTAATATCTGCTGAGGCATCTTGACTGCATAGGCTATTTCCGGGAAAAGGTAAACGCTGCCTTTAAGTTGATATAATTAGTCACTCGCATTTTTATGTGTTAAATTAATAAAATAATAAAATATCTGCTTGTCCAGAAATACAGGCAAGCCAATGATTGTTAAATGATTCAATATTATATAGCTCTTGTATCATATGATTATATCATATGTGAGACAAATAACCTTATTCCATACGAAAGTGAGATTCTAAGTGCACTAAGCCAGAGCAGCAAATCAGAAGTCACTTGGCTGAATTTAGACTAGTAACAGGATAAATACTGACTGATAGCTATGTGTTATTGTCTTTAGAAATAAAATATTTTCTAGAGCAGGCCGTGAGCTGAGAACTTCACTGTTCACTTTTGCTTTGCTTATTATGTCCTTGCCAAATATTTAGCAATGGAAAATCAGTGACTTTTTTACTTCTTTAACGTCTTTAATTCTTACAACTGTCTTAAACTTTTACAAAGGGAATATATATATATAAATATTTTTTCACTTCCATTGCACATGAATAGATATGGGCGGAACACAGCTTCACAATTTTTACTAAGCTAAGTGAAATATTTCTACTACTTTAATAAATCATCCATAATAACCTCTCCCTCCAAGACATATCAAGTGTAGATAGACTGTAGCTCGCTGATCCTCCTCACTCATTTAGTTATAATCCTACATAGAAGTTTCAGACTGCATAATACAACTTCATGGGATTGATTTACTGAAGGAGTAGAAAATGCTCACTTAGTAAAGCAAATATTCACTTTGAAAAGTGAATGTTCACTTAGCTTAGTAACTAAGGCAAGGCTGCATTCATACTGAATTTCCAATCATGTGCCAGACAAATCAAAACAAGACTTTTGATTGCACATGATCAGGGCCGGTCCTACCATGGGTCCCAGTGGGTCCATTGGACCCAGGCAGCACTTTGAGAGGAGCAGCAAATTGACCAACACCCTCCTCTCCTCTTCTATTTACCCAGCAATTTGACAACCAAGATTTTTTTTCCAGCAGTTTTGTGTGCTCCGCCTGCCCTATACTACCCTAGCCCATCCCTATACTGCCCTAGCCTGTCTATATACTGCCCTACCCTGTCTATATACTACCCTAGCCTGTCCATATACTACCCTAGCCTGCCCCTATACTACCCTAGCCTGCCCCTATACTACCCTAGCCTGCCCCTATACTACCCTAGCCTGTCTATATACTCCCCTAGCCTGCCCCTATACTACCCTAGCCTGCCCCTATACTACCCTAGCCTGTCGATATACTGCTTTAGCCTGCCCCTACACTGCCCTAACGCATCCATATACTACCCTAGCCTGCCCCTATACTACCCTAGCATGCCCCCATACTGCCCTAGCCCGCCCCTTGAAATTGATTATAATGGTATGTCATATAATTTTGCATACAGATAAGGTGCTGCTGCATATAAATCTGACATCCTGATCAATTTAATTTTTGTTGTAATTATCATGATATAAGATAATGGATGTGGGGGATTTTTGGTGGGCGTGATTTTTTTCTTGGACTCAGGCAGCACAATGTCTTGGGCCAGCCCTGCACATGATTGACATGAACACAACTTCACCTCATTCACTAAACTAAATTAATGTTCACTTTGTAAAGTGTATACACACCCTATAATGTTAACATGCTCTGTTATTTCAGTAAATCAACTCAAATAATTCAACATAGCTTCCCCCATGGTGACAATATTTTTACACTAATCAACTAATTTTTACACTAAACTGATGAGGAAACACTGTTAGTGAACTGTTCAGGTGCAATCATTTCTTTGTTGGTGACAATGGTACCTTGTGGTATTTTACAAGAATGCGGCTAAAAAGTACATATTTTGTAAAAATGCCAAAAACAGCCTGACAAAAACAAGTGTGTTACTCCTGACTTCAGATTTGCATATCTTCCAAACGGGTGGAAAACTTCCCAACAAGCATGTTTGCTCCATTATTAGCATAAGACAGGCATTGTGGAGGATCTCCCATTCACCCTTCTCCAACATCTTTTAATATATAACCACTAGAGATGAGCGAAACTGAGAGTATTCTTTTTTCTATTTTCTATTGGTGAAAATCAGAGACTTTTATTAAATCTTACAATCTCTGCAAAATGAATTGGAGTCAATGAGGATGGTGGATGCAAGTATGTAGAGCATATTTGCACATCATGGCAGTCTTACCCTCCCAAAGTGAACTTAAGGGATGCAGTGACTGCATTCTCCTTTGTTTCTTTATGGCTGATGCCATGCTTTCCCGGTCTTCTTCCAGGTCTGAAGTAGGGTTGCCACCTCATCCCTTTAAACCCAAACACATATGAATTACACAGGTTCTGTGGCTGATTAAGGTGGTAATTAAACTCACTGTATTTAATTAGCCTCAGATCCTGTGTATATGTGTTTGGGTTTAAACAGATGAGGTGGCAACCCTAGTCTGAAGTCTGCAGACATCTCTGTTGCATGAGCAGGGATGTCCTAACTCCCTGTATGCACATAGGAATTACTACCTCACTGTAATCATGGCATGCTGGGATTGTACATTGAATTGTGCATGTGCAACTGCCGGTGTACAAATAGACAACAATTGCTAGCAGGTAGGGAAAGAGCTTTTATGGCAGAAAAGAGACACAGGGGGTTAATTTACTAAAGGCAAATAGACTGTGCACTTCTGCAAGTGCAGTTGCTCCAAAGCTTAGTAAATGAGGTAAAGCTTCACTTTACAAAGCATACCCAATTACATGCAAGGAAAATAAAAACATATTTTGCTTGCACGTGATTGGATGATGGAAGTCAGCAGAGCTCTACCTCATTTTTTGCAACCTGCAAGGTAAAGTCATAATGTGCTAGTATGCATCGCATACTAGCATATTATGTGAAATTCACCTGAAAACGAAGCTCTCCAGCACTGCGCTGTCACCTCTGAGAGGACTTCCATTTTCACCCAGTTTACTTTCTGGATTCATGGACTCTGACTGTGTGAGTGGCCAGGGCCTTGATGACGTCACTCCCACGCATGCGTGCAGGAGCCTTTGTTTATGGCATAGGAGTCTGAAGGAACGGCCCAGGTGGCCGTTCTTTCACAGCACATACACCAGTGACGTCATCGGCTGCATTTACAGTAAATATCTCCTAAACGGTGCGCGTTTAGGAGATAGTTACAGTACCTATAGGTAAGCCTTATTATAGGCTTACCTATAGGTAAAAGTCAGAGATGGGAGTTTACTCCCAGTTTAAGCTCTGAAGGAACTGCACTTGCAAAAGTGCACAGTCTGTTTCTGCCATTAAAAAAAAATAAAAAATGTAGTTCTACTTTATGGAGTTAAAAGGGTGCAAATGACTTTAAATTGCTCCTGAATATTATGGAAACTGCATTCAACTGTCCTGACTCTGTTGAATGGATTTTTTCTGTGCCTAATAACAGCTGCATGATCAGCCTCATTATTATTATTTTTTTGTCTGTCTCTATGTGAGAAGTGATCTCAAAGCGAGTGTGAATGAGGACCTAGTTGATGGAGAGTCTGAAGCATTATGGGTAGATCTGCATATGGGTGTGCGCACTACAAAGGTTATCATTGGAGTTTGTTATAGACCTCCCAGTGTTAAAGAGGAGGTGGAGACTCTGCTCCTTGCACAGATAGAAAGAGCTGCAAGGGCTGGGACAGTGATAATAATGTGGGATTTTAACTACCCGGAAATTAACTGGAGTAATGGCACTGTTGGGACAGCTAAAGGGAAAAAATTTATAGACCTATTACAGGACAATTTTATGGTCCAGTTTAATGAGGCCCCAACTAGGAATGATGCTTTGTTGGACCTGGTAATCTCAAACCATGCCGAGCTTATTACCAATATTCATATAAAAGAACATCTGGGTAATAGTGACCATAACATGATTTAATTTAATGTAAGCTGCAAGCAACAAACACAAATGGGAAAGATAAAAACACTCAATTTTAAGAGAGCAAATTTTTCAAAGATGAGGGCTGCTCTCCAGGACTTAGACTGGGAGGGAATATTAGCATCAATGAACACAGAACAGAAATGGGAATTTTTCAAAAAAACTGTATGCGAACTCACTGCAAAGTATATTCCCATGGGCAATAAATTTAAGAGGCTAAAAAGAAAACCAATGTGGCTCACGGCCAAAGTTAAAAAAGTTATAAATGATAAGAAAAGAGCATTTAAAAAATATAAAAATGAGGGAACACTACCATCTTTTAAATGTTACAAAGAATATAACAGAATATTTAAAAAGGAAATCAAGGATGCAAAAATTCACAACGAAAGACAGATTGCAAAAGATAGTAAGACTAACCCCAAAAATTTTTTCAAATATATTAATAGTAAAAAGGTCAGGTCTGAGCATGTAGGCCCTTTACAAAATAATCTAGAGTGTGTGACTGGGGACAAAGAGAAGGCAAACTTATTAAATACTTTC
>BLSH010515640.1:124009-135564 GCA_018402905.1 Glandirana rugosa
TGTAGACAAGACGTTTGTAGACATTTCAGACACACAGTGAAATTTATATTGGCCCTGATTGACTTGATGACAAGACGTTTGTAGACATTTCAGACACAACACACAGACTTTACAGATGTTTGCAGAACAGTAGTTCAGTTAGTCCCAGTTATATTTAAAGTGACACACAGACTTTACAGATGTTTGCAGAACAGTAGTTCAGTTAGTCCCGGTTATATTTAAAGTGACACACAGACTTTACAGATGTTTGCAGAACAGATGTTCAGTTAGTCCCGGTTATATTGAAAGTGACACACAGACTTTACAGATGTTTGCAGAACAGATGTTCAGTTAGTCCCGGTTATATTTAAAGTGACACACAGACTTTACAGATGTTTGCAGAACAGATGCTCAGTTAGTCCCGGTTATATTTAAAGTGACACACAGACTTTACAGATGTTTGCAGAACAGTAGTATGGTTTCTCCCGGTTTTATTTAAAGTGACACACACAGTTTCCAGATGTTTGCTGAACAGTGATGTGGGTTCTCCCGGCTTATTTATACTTTTTTGACACAGTTTGAAGATGATTTTACAACAGTTATATGGCTTCTACCGTTATTTAATACTTTTCAGACCCAGTTTGAAGATGGTCCACATCCACCTCCATTTTTGCTTTTTTATGTTTTTATTTTTTTAAAAATGTTTAAAGTTATTTCCCTGTCCCCATTTCTTTGTAGGTCACTTGTCCCCCCCTTACCCCCATTTCCTTCCTTTTGCAGACCTCTAGGACTTTCCAGGACTATTTTACAGCAATTTTTGTGCCTAAAAGTTCAGGTCCCCATTGATTTCAATGGGGTTCGGGGTTCGGGACAAAGTTTGGGTTCTGTCCGGACCCGAACCCAGACTTTGTCCCGAAGTTCGGCCGAACCAGCAGAACCCGGACTTCTAGAAGTTCGCTCAACTCTAAATGTAACCCTTGCTACACTTAGAGGTGCCTCTCTTCTCTTTTATACACGGTTGTGACGTGACACTACTTCTATATCAAGACATCGCTCTTTTATCAAGTCAAAATTTATAAAAATAATTTGCTTTTCTTGCAAAACGCTCTCAAACCAAGTTACTCTCAAACCAAGGCTTTACTGTAAATGCCATTTGCATATCTATAACAAAATGACTTCCTCAGTAACTGTCCCCTGTTCTGTTTATTTGACATGCAAGCATTTTTCACTTAGGGTCCTTTGATGTAAATAGCTAGTTTTTGTAAGAAGTCTAAAGACATGTGCACGTAGATGGGCAAGTGTATACAGTAATCTGCCCACCCTCTGGCAAAACTATCATTTAGACTGCACCACAAATATGTATTCTAGGCCCGGGCTGAGTGTTCTTAAGTATGACTACTGAGTGGGGTAGATGGAGATGTAGGGAGGCATGGGTACTCTGAGTGATCAAACAGGTTTTTCAGATCTGATGGATTGTTCCATACAAAATGGTTGACCAGGCCTGTGTGATGAAACCATAGACACGATAGGGCTACTTGATCTGGCAAAACACAGAAAAACTATGAGGCATTCATATCTTGTTTATGCCTAACTTTAAATTTGTAATTCATGACATTTAATTAACCACTTCAGCCCTGGAAGGATTTCCCATGTTAGGATCAGAGCACTATTTTGCGATTCGGCACTGCGTCGCTTTAACTGACAATTGCACGGTCGTGCAACATTGTACTCAAACAAAATTTGTGTCCTTTTTTCTCCACAAATAGAGCTTTCTTTTGGTGGTATTTGATTACATCTGCGTCATTTCTGATCACGCTATAACCGCTAGTAATGTCCGCGATATTTATCGGGACTTTGATATTGGGGCCGACATGACGGACATTTTTGACACTTTTTTGGGACCAATGACATTTATACAGCGATCAGAAATTTAAATATCCACTAATTACTGTGTAAATGTCATTAATTGGCAGTGAAGGGGTTAACCTGGGGGGGGCGGTTTAGGGGTTAACTGTGTTCCCTGGGTGTGTTCTAACTGTGAGGGGGCTGGGCTGCCAGGGGCACCAGAGATCTAACTGATCCAGAGTACAGGGATCAGTAGATCTCTGACATGCTGCCTGACAGACCGTGTTTACACTGGCGGTTCCCCGTTTTTCTGCTCTGTCAAGCAATTGTGGCTCGCCGGCAGAGATCGAGTCTGCCCGAGCTGTGGCCACAACTCTGCAGAGTGTGGTGGGCATGAGAGCGCACCATCAGCGGCGCACTTAAGACCGCTGCTGCGCACACGCGAGCCGCCGTTTAAAGATGGCAATTCACGCTACAGAGCCACACTGCATAAGACATAAATGGAGCATAAAACTTGACAGAATTTGTCTTGGGTTTGAGGGCCAGTTTATTTATCCAGGTGATATTTAGCAAATGCTTGCTTGAAACGTGAACCATTGCTAAAGGATATGTAACCCAAAAAGACAAAATTTAAGTGCTGCTCAGGTAGAGAGGTAAAGTCCAACTAGACCACTGTGAGTGCAGGCAGGGACAGGGAGCCCATCCTAGCTCCAAGCTGCAGCAAGGTGCAGCAATGTCAAAAGAAAAGATCCATAAGCCGCACATCATGAAGCAGACCCATGTGCATGAAGTGAGATGAATGGCAGCCTCAGTCCAGACTCCAGCCAGACCACACCCCAAATAGGTTTCACTCTGTCCCTTGGAGCTTAAACATGGGGAACATGGGGAAACGTGTTTAAGCTTCAAGGGAAGGAGCGAAACATGTTGGGGGCATGGCCTGGCTGGAGTCCAGGCTGAGGCTGCTATTCATCTCACTTCATGCACGTGGGTCTGCTTCATGATGTGCGGCTTATGGATCTTTTCTTTTGACATTGCTAACAGATATGTAAACCATACCAATGAAGTTCTCTTATTTGCTCCCTTTTGTCTGTTAATACAAATCTAAACTCAAAAACAGAAATCTAATATTTTGCACTTTGCCAGTGGTTAACATTTTAATGCGTTTTCCCCTTTATTTTTACCTATTTTTTTTTCTGCAAATAACATGCCACCTTTCCTGATATTCACTTCTCCATGGTATCTATGGAAAGATCTATGGTTGTCACACAGGCCAGACTTCAAACATATCTGACTTTGTCACAGTAAAGTTCAGAGAATTTTTCAAATCAGAGCATGGATTAAAAAATATCAGGACCTTGCCAGATTTCACTATGCTGTGTAAAGAGCGAATGCATGATGCAGTAGGATTGATTTACTAAAACATATGCGTGTAAGCTTTTGCACCGATTGGCACGCTAACCAGGTTGAACAGCTAAATTGTACTCTCCCAGCATTTACTACACGCATGCTATACTTGGAGATGTGCACAGTTATAACATACATATGAATAATTCACTAGCGTACTGTGTGTAGTTTGCTAAGTCCACATGCTCCAATGTCAATATTAGAGTGAAGAAAATGTGTCTGGGTTTGGTTCTGGTTTGGGATTAGCACAAACCAGCAAGAAGTCAGAAAGTTGCAAACATAAAACAAAGCCCCATTGAAGTCTATGGGAGGCAAACCCTGATAATACATTTTTGCTATTTTCATGGCTAATAGAAAAAGGATTGTGGAAAAAAATGGAAAGGGGAGCTGGGTAATGCCATGGGGGACATATACCAATGCACACAAAAATAGAAAAAACACTATCTAGCAGAGAGAGGTATTCTGTTTAATGTGCCTTTGAGGGCAATATGGGATAACTCCAATTATTTAAATTACATACCTGGGAGATGCTTTTAAGCTGTATGTGCTGTTACAGAACAGTATGATTTTCACAGACTGCAATCACATATTTGGCATGTGTAATTGGTTATTACTTTTACATTATTGCTTTGCTAATACAGTAGAAACCCAATCTGATTAATTACATCTTGAAAAATAAGAATTTTTTAGCAGTAGCACCTGATTTTCTTTTCATCCAGCAGTAATAGGTCTGAACTGAATGCTGAAAGTAACAGTCACGACAGATCTAAAAGCTATAGAATCACCTACCATCCCTGTATCCCCAAATATTCCCAAAATTATCCAAAACATAGACTTTGGGTATATGCTTGGTAGAAATCACCTGGTGAGCATTTAAATAGGCAGCAAATTGGAGGAAACAAGGCCAATTTTGTCTTGCTATATGAATTAGAGTGTATTATCTGAGAGATAATAGCCACAAACATTGTTCAATGGCTGGACAGCATGTAAGAAATTTGGTTAGGGCACACAGGGAGACAATGCTGGTTTTATCTTGAAATGAACATTACAGAGTATTATTTGAAATACGATTGCCACAAATATTGTACAGTGGCTGGATAATAGGTAAACAGCTTGATTAGGTGTGAGGAATGCACTGTAACTGGTCAGATGCGCGCAGGTTCTGATGGGTGCCCGCCGGGCTGGGCATACGCGTGTGCGCGCATGCGTGGGAATGATTATCAGGTGCGCAGGTGCACGCGTTAGCACTACATTGGCACCAATGGGCCTTTTTAAGGACAGCAGCCGCACTAGTGCAGTGCTGTCTGATCTGCAGCTTTACCCTGTGTTCTGATCTTGTACCTGTATCTGATCCAGTATTGACCCGGCTTTCTGAACCACGCTGCTATCTCCATTCCTGGCATTTGGCTTGCCTTGACCCTAATTATTCCTACCTGTCTGCCTGATTTACTGTTTGCCAAACCCAACTTGAACTCTGACCATTCTCTGCCTGCTGTTTATGATACTGATCCTCTGTGTATGACCTGGATTGTCTGACTCTGCTCCAGTCTTCTGCTATCAGCCTGTGTAGCTCTAATACCACTGTCCTGCATCCACATCATACCTGCATCCACTGTCCTGCAAACTACAGCTCACCTGCATCCGCTGTCCTGCATCTACAGCTCACCTGCATCTGCTGTCCTGTATCCAAAGCATACCTGCATCCGCTGTTCCTGCTATCTTCTGTTGCTCAGCAATAAAGTCCGGTTCTGCTACTCATCAGCTACCGCTACCCACAGAGAACTTTGTAGGCACTCTTACCTCACTGTGCTCTCACGGCCACTGTTGCAACTCTAGTGGTCCCTGAGCCGGGGCAGTACGAGAGCCCTCTGTCTCCCAGACAGAACATAACATTAGGCTTCAGTGTAAAAGGAAGAAATTAGGCAGATTTTGTACAATTTATGGAGAAAATATCACACATATTGTACAGTCAATAAAAAGCATGTAAGCAAAGAGGGAGGGATAAGGTAGGTTTTATCCTGCAATAAAAATAAGAATGTATTATTATATACACAATAGCTACACATATTGTATAGTGGCCTCACAGTATGTAAGCTCCATGATTAGGCCACAATGTAAGAGGGAGAGACAAGGCATTTTTTTCTGAAATAAACATAGAGTGTGTTATTTAAGAGACAATGGCCACACATATTATATAGTGGCTGGCTAGTATGTAGCCAGCTTGGTCAGGCCACAACGTAAGAGGGGGTTACCAGGCAGGTTTCACCCTGTAATAAACATTACAGTGTATTATTTTTGAGACAATAGTCACAAATATTATACAGCCGCTGGATAGTGTGTAAGCAGTTTCTTTAAAATGATATTGAAGTTAAAAATAATTGCTGACAGGTAGGGTTTGTATGACAGAAGAGAATTTGATGTGCATGTGCAGCTCAGAGTACATTACAGCACCCGATCTGTGCCATGGCGATGTGACGCACATGCGTGTAACGTCATTGCTGTCCAGCCAATCAAGCAGCCAACAGAATGATCCCAGAAGGAAGACCGGTTGAAGATGGAAGTGTTTCCGTACTGACAACACAGTGCTGAAGGTCTTCTGTTGACAGGAAAGTCTGTCAGAATGTGCTAGTATGTGATGAATACTAGCACATTATGGCATAAAGCTACAGGGCCCAAAAAAATTAAAGGAGTATAATACCACTTTAAGCTACAATGTAATGGGAAGAGATGAGGCAGGTTTTATCCTGAAATAAAAATGTGAGTTTTATAAGAGTGTAACAGCACTCAAAATACATCACTGTTGCTATATTTGCTTCATCCAATAGTGTAAACAGAATCTGAGCGCCAAACCACATATGTGAAAACAACAGGTTACAATGTGTTATTAAACATACTGTATATGTGTTTTATTCATAAAACACCAAAATCCAAGTGCAACATGTCTCAGTGATTCCAGCACCTCAGATTAGACTGCCACTCACCAATACTACAGTACATTCCATTTTTTGTAGAAAGATCAGCATTTATAGCTTAAAGATTTTCGTAATAAAATTCAGCTGCTTCACCATTTTGGACTGCTCTCAGACTGTCTCAGAAAAGCTATAATCCCACAGGCATAAAAGGGAAAACATGCTACATAGTGTAACACAGCTAAAAACATGTGCTTTATTCAAAGTGATTGCACTTACAAAGGGACAACTTGATACAAGTCAGGCAACATCAAATTGAGTGCAGGCTCGGGAGAAGACAAAGCATCTCTTGCTGCTTGCAGGTTAAGTGCTGGCTGCTTTGCTATGTAGTGTTTCTCTCTCATCATCCTCTGCAACAAACAAATTTCATTGCTTGGGCATCACACAATGATGTTCTCAAAGGGATCTCAAGTATTGTCTTAGCATTTTTCTCACAGAGATAATAGCACAGATTATGATATAGCACTGGTATACACTGTAGTTTAAAATAATAATGACATGTTTAGGCAACAATGTAAGAGGAGGAGACAAGGCAGGTTTTATCTTGAAATAAACACTAGGGTGTATTATTGCAGAGATAATAGCCACACGTATTGTACAGTGGCTGGACAGTATATAAGACATTTGGCACAGCTGCAATGTGAGATGGAGAGAAAAGAAAGTTTTATTCTTCAAATAAACATTAGAGCATATTATTTCAGAGTCAATTGCCACACATTGTACAGTCGCTGAATAGTGTGTAAGCAGCATAACAAGGCCACCATGTAATAAGGAAACTTAAAGCAGGTTTCATCCTGAAAAAATGATTGTGCACTGTTTCAAAAGACAATATCCACAAATATTGTACAACAGATGAACTTGTTTGATAGCAGCTTAGTTAGGCCACAATTTAAGAGCGCAAGATGAGGTAGGTTTTATCTTGAGATAAAAATTACAGTTTATTATCTGAGAGACAATAGCCATAAATGTTTTTGAATACCAGAGCACTGGAATAGGACGCAGAACATGATTTACCATACAGGAAACATTAAACATTTTGTAGCTGAAACACAGTTGTGGAAACATTATACATGCCACCTTTACAATGCCAAAACAATTCTTGAGGCACAATGCAGAATTTAATAATATATAAAATCTCATGCTTTGAACAAATAAAGACTGCTGCACTTTAACTACTCCTAGGATACAAGGAGATAATGACAAACAAGTGAAAAGTAAAAAAGTTTGAGCTGTCTCTTCAGTGAAAGAAAACTCTACTGCAACAGTTAATGTGACTTCACACACCGTGTATCAAATGTGATTCTAATTTAAATCAAAATAATTTCAATAAACAGTTAAAAAAAAACAAGTGTCCATTTGTATTCAAAAATAATACAAATGTATTCCTCCAACTGAATATGCTCTGCACTGTTACCAGTGCAACCACAACACATCAATCCAAATGAAGATAAAATTAGCCTCTTACCAAGTCCCGATGATCTCTAAATTATAGGAAATCATCAGTCCCATGAGGTAAGTGGATGCCCTATGTCTCATCCTGTATATGTCTCCCAACTCCCGACTGGATGGAACACACAGCTTGCAATCCAGTGTCCCCACACTGCATATATCAGACTCAATCTCCACTCTAAATGGATCAGGATTAGCTCTCCACTTCCATCAGGTGTATAATTGGGGCTAGGAACACAAAAAAAGGCTCATTGCATAATATGTACAAACAGGGGAGTTTTATTGAGCTAAAATAAACACTTACAGCAAGGATAAAAATGTCAAGCAGTAGAGAGAGAGGATGATCTAGCTTGAAATTCACCAACAGATCTGGATCGCAATTACCTCACAGCTCCCATCTCTTTCCAACATGCTTCCCCTTAACAGGCTACGTCTGGGAATGGAGGATGGAGCTAGGCTGTACAGCACTGATTTTTAAAACCACCATGTAAACGTAGGATTTTTGGTCCTCAGAAATATACTGGTAATGCTACCTTTAGTAGGGGATCACCTTTACATATTCACCTATACTCTTGTTCCAAAAATGAATTCTAAATTCCAATAAAAAAATATTTATTTATTTATATAAAAATATAACTAAAAAATAGAGATATATGAAAAAATGTTATTATATATTATTCATCAGTCACATGGTAATGCTATCCAAAGATACGTAAAAATTTGCATAAAATTTAATCACCATGTCATACATCAAACTTGAATGCATATGCATGGAAGAACATAACTAGAAATACAGTTTCTATACACATACATATGCACAAACAATCTGTCAATTTTTAATATAAAATTAAAAATGTCATCACATGTAGTACAGTAGGAGTTATTTATCTCCTAAAATTTACATGTGGATACCCATATGTTGGCAAGACCACCAGGACAATAAAAGTGAATTGGTGAACACCTGACCAATATACAGAAAGGATTTGATAAGCATAGTCTGTCAAAACATTTTGCTGATTGTCACAGAAAAAAATCCCTCATCTTTGGAGGTGGTTGGGATTGAGAGATACACTCCACATGGCGTGGAAGTAATCTTAGAAGGGAAATATCCAGACGTGAAACCTGCTGGATTTTTGACCTTTGTACTTTCCAACCTCATGGCCTCAATGTGGAGTGGGACATCAACTCCTTTCTAAATAACAGTTGAAATCCCTACTATTTAACTGGTTATTTAAACTGCCATTTTTGTTTTAATTTTTTGAGTTTCCGGCGCACATATATGTGTACTGACAGATTGTTTGTGCATATGTATGTGTAAAGAAACAGTATTTCTAGCTATGTTCTTTCATGCATAAAAATTTGCATCATGTCAATATCAGTTTAGAAATAACATGTGACAATACACCAAACGTGAATGTATATGTCTCTTTGGATAGTATTTGGATACTATTTTTTACTTATATGTTAATATTTTTTATTTTTATTTTTATATAAATAAATGAAATTTTTTTTGGAAATTTGAATTAATTTTGATTTAAGTTAGAATCTCATTTGATACACTGATTTAAGTTAGAATCAAATTTATGAAACTGTGAACATCGGTGATCCCGAGGATCGCCTCTGCGCTCAGTTAATTTTCAGTTTATGAAACAGAGATGTTCTCCCCTGATCATCGCCACATACTGAGAAGCTGTAACTGTCTGACACAGAAGCAGCCAGTTTATTAAGCTGCAATCTGAGCACTTCACTGGCGATCTGTGTCAGAATTGTGTCAGGCACTAACTAAACAGCTCCAGTTTTCCTAACTAAGAGTTGAAGGGCTTTTCCCAATCACCCACAAAACAAAGATACAGCAAACCTTTTTGTTTCAGTCACAAAGCAAAGTTCAGTTCAGCAGCTCTCTCAGGCTTTGGCTTCCTGAGCCCAGGTCAAGAGCAATCCTCTGATCCAGACCTGCTTCCTTTATACCACCTATTGCTGGACACAAGTGTACCACAAAATCTGGTCCAGAACCAACCCTGCCAAGGTGGATGGTAAAACCTGGACTGGATTCCACCTTAGTTTCCTGTAAGTGAACGTATGCAAAGTGAAAAATAACGTCCATCGATCACCTTGCCTTTCATAACGCCACATATCCCCCCCCCACTCAAGCCCCTGTGGCTGAGCAACTGTCCCAACCAGACAACTGATACGGGAAATGGCATCTGCATTATTTTGGCGTTTCCCAGCTCTATGTTCTACTGTGAACCTAAATACTTGAAGAGCAAGGATCCATCTTGTCACCTGACTGTTTTTCTTCTTGTTATCACACATCCATTTAAGAGGGGCATGATCAGTGACTATTTTGTATGGTCCCCCAACAGATAATATTTTAGGGCATCTAAGGCCTCATTTGATAGATAAACATTCCTTCTCAACTATCATGTCTGTTGAGCTTTCTGCTAAGGTAAACCACTGGGTGCTCCTCCCCATCTCTGACTTGGGACAGTACAGCACCAAGTGCCACATCAGAGGCATCCGTCTGCACCACAAACTCCTTTGTGAAATCTGTGGTCACGAGCACAGGTTGTGCACAAAGGCCTTGCTTCAACCTCTGAAGTACCTTCTCTGCCTCAGGGTTGCACTTAATCATGACCGACCCTCTACCCTTCATCAGATCTGTCAGTGGAGCTGCAATGGTGGCAAAATAGGGTATAAAATGCCTATAGTACCCTGTGATTCCAAGAAATGCATGAACTTGCTTGTTATTTATAGGTTGGGGCCACTTTTGAACTTCCTCAATCTTATTGAGCTGAGGCTTGATCAGCCCCGACCAATAATGTAGCCAAGGTATTTGGCCTCCTCCAAGTCTATGGTACACTTTCTGGGGTTGGCAGGAGTCCTGCTTTCCTAAGGGAATCTACTATGGTTGCACCCGGGGCAAATGAGATTCCCAATCTGGGCTGTGGATGACTACATCATCTAAATAGGCGGCTGCGTATTGGCGATGTGGTCTTAAGGTCTTATCCATCATTCTCTAGAATGAGGCAGGAGCACCATGCAAGCCAAAAGGCATCCGCTTATACTGAAAGGACCCCTCGGGAGTAGAAAACACAGTTTTCTCTTTTGCAGACTCTATTAGGGGTATCTGCTAATAACCTTTATTCAGATCTAAAGTAGTTATGTACCGGACACTACCCAATCTGTCAATAAGCTTGTCGACCCGAGGCATTGGGTATGCATTGAATTTGGACACGCTGTTCAACTTTCTGATATCATTAAAAAACCTTAAAATTCCATCTGGTTTTGGCAGCAACACTATGCGACTTGACCAGTCACTGTGGGACTCCTCTATCACGTCCAGCTCTAACATGTTCTTTATTTCATTTGCAACTGCTTCCCACCTAGCCTCAGGTATTCTATAGGGCTTTACATTTACGCCGGGTTCCGTAATTATGTAATGCTGTATAACTGTGGGCAGTCCAGGCAGGTGAGAGAAAAAGTCTCTATTCTTACTAACAAGTTCTTTAACCACTTCAGCCCCGGAAGGATTTCACACTTTAGGACCGGAGCCCTTTTTGCGATTCGGCACTGCGTCGCTTTAACTGAAAATTGCGCGGTCGTGCGACGTTGTACAAGAGAGTGGACGGACCTGACGGGTGTCAATATGTCGTAATGTATTAATGCCTTGGGCCGCATTTACATTTCGGGATATCTTATGGACTCCGATCCACCCTTCGTCAACGTTTACTTTATTTCTTGTACAATCTCGACCTGCACTATCTCCTCAGGGTGTCACTGACCAGTTCAGCGTATCACAACGACGGTTTTGGTCTACCTTAAAATTCCAAAAAATTACTATAGTCTTTCAACTTGTCGCACAGGTTTAAGTTACGTATGGGTTACGGAGCCCAGCTGTTCGAATAACTG
>BLSH010515640.1:135758-150170 GCA_018402905.1 Glandirana rugosa
CTGTAATTGGTAAACGGCTGGCGGCTAGCCGTAGACTGCCGCCGTTTCACCGAGCAAGGGCGTTTAGCGGCAGTATGCTGCCGCCGACGCCCTTGCACATATCACTCGCGCGCGCGCGACGGCCTCCGCGCGGGCGTGCGAGTGACGGTTAACTATGTTCCCTGGGCGTGTTCTAACTGTATAGGGGAATGTGTCACCTGGGCGTGTTCTAACTGTATAGGGGACTGCCTATCTGGGGAAGGGAAGTTATCACAGCCTTCACGTAAAGGAAGGCTGTGATCACAGCCCTTCCCCCTCACACAGAGCGGAGGTCCGTGTTTACATACACGGACCTCCGCTCATTCGCTCCGGGGGGGGCATCGCGGGTGGCCGGCGGCAATCGAAGCCGCCGCACCCACTCCCTGGCCCCCCCTGGACACAGTGAGCGTGCGGGCGCGCCTCCGGCAGCGCGCGCGCGCTCACTATACACGTTCCCGCAGCCGCCGTCGTATGACGGCGATTTGCGGGAACGAGCCACTTTGCCGCCGTCAGATGCCGATCGGCGGTCGGCAAATGGTTAATGTCTTTCTGTTGGGCCACTGACAAGGTTTCAGTTATGGGTACTTCCGGAGTCACAGGGGGCATGTCCTTTTTGGGGGGGTTGGTATTGCCAGTAAAGTCTCTCTGTCCTTCCAAGGTTTCAAGAGATTAATGTGATATATTTGCTCTAGTTTCCTTTCCCCTGGCTGGTAAACTTTGTAGTTTACCTCCCCTACTTTTTCCATAATTTCAAAGGGACCTTGCCACTTTGCTAGGAATTTACTCTCAACTGTGGGGACTAGTACCAGCACTCTATCACCAGGGCTGAAGACCCAGGTCTTGGCACTCCAATTATAAACCCTTCTCTGGGCCTCCTGAGCTTGCTCCATATGTTCCCATACAAACGGCATTATAGCAGCGATTCTATCTTGCATCAGTGAAATATGCTTGATGATGCTTCTATAGGTCGTGGTCGCTCCCTCCCACGTTACTTTTGCAACATCTATCAATCCCCTGGGATGTCTACCATACATTAGTTCAAAAGGGGAGTAACCTGTAGATGCCTGAGGTACCTCTCATATGGCAAACATGAGGTATTGCAGCAAGAAATCCCAATTTCTCCCATCTTTGTCCACCACCTTTTTCAACATGCTTTTGAGCGTTTTGTTAAATCTCTGCACAAGACCATCAGTTTGCGGGTGGTAGACAGAGGTACAGAGATGGGAGATTTTGAACAATTTACACAACTCTTTAGTGACTCGGGACATAAATAGAGTTGAGTGAACCGGAACTGTAAAGTTCGGGTCCGTACCGAACTTTCAGGTGTCCATGTACCGAACCCGAACGTTTGAGAAAAACGTTCGGGTTCTGGGTTCTGGTATTTTATCTCGCATGTTGAATAGCTGCAGGGCAGCCAATCAACAAGCGTTTCACTGGTTTTCTCTAGAAGCCTCTATATGAGGCTTGAGTCACAGTGCTGCATGTCACATGCTCTCTGGTTAGTGTAGGGAGAGGATGCTGCCGGTGCTGTGAGGGACAGATTGTGAGGGACAGATTGCAGACCTAATAACTAGGTAGAGATTACTTCTACTGCTGTGAGGGAAAGATTGCAGTGATAATAACTAGGTAGAGATTACTATTACTGCTTTGAGGGACAGATTGTAGATCTATAACATCTCATCCTGCATTACAGAACAATCTGATTACAGAACGATTTCTCATCCTGCATTACAGAACGATCTGATTACAGAACGATCTCTCATCCTGCATTACAGAATGATCTGATTACAGAATGATCTGATACTGGACTAGGTAGAGATTACTACTTTTTTGAGGAACAGATTGCAGATCTAATAACATCTCCCATTTTTCTTCCTTTTGCAGTCCTCTAGCACTTTCCAGGACTTTTTTACAGTCATTTTTGTGCTGAAAAGTTCGGGTCCCCATTGACTTCAATGGGGTTTGGTGTCCGGAGTAAAGTTCGGATAACGTTCGGTACCGAACCCGAACGATTCCGCAAAGTTTGGCCGAACCCGCCGAACCCAAACATCCAGGTGTTTGCTCAACTCTAGACATAAATGAGGTGTCCTGATCCATTAATATTTCTTTTGGAATACCCACAGAAATAAATACCTGGACAAGCTCTTTAGCAATAGTTTTAGCTGAGGTATTACCTAAGGGAATGGCTTCAGGATACCGTGTGGCATAGTCCAGCATTACCAGTATTTGCTGATGGACCCAGGCAGATTTTACTACTGATCCCACCAGATCCATGCCAATTCTTTCAAAAGGCACTACAATTATTGGTAACGGTGCCAGCGTAAAATGTGGAGATGGCGCAGAACACTGACACTCTGGGCATAACTCACAATATTCTTTGACATCTGCATATAACCCGGGCCAAAAGAATCTCTGGGTTATTCTCTCTTTAGTTTTATTTATACCCAGATGTCCCCCAATTATATGACCATGGGCTAAATCTAATACCATCAGGCGATAGGGTTTGGGAACCACTAGCTGCTCTACCTCCTCCTCCCCTTGCTTTACCACCTGATACAGCAAGTTATTTTTAAGAGCCATGTAGGGAAAAGACACCCCTAAATTAGGTTCAGCAGGTTCCCCATTTATCATTTTAATGTTTTCTCTGGCTCTATGGAGTGTGGCGTCTTTTAGTTGTTCCGTACAAAAATCATCTTTCCTGACCTCTAAATCAGGCACCACATTCTGTCCACTCTCACTATTAGAGTCAGAGATAATTTCTTGTTCATTAACTTCCAGCTGGGGGCTGGAATCTAGCTCCTCCTGCTCCTCGGGCATTACAGAAAAAGGAAGAGGATCTTCTCCTTCCTCTGACACACCAACAGTCTCCCTTTCAATTTTGTAATCAAAAGGGCCCGGAGAGAGTTCCGGTGTTTCCTCAGCAAGGAAGCTCTGTCCTCCCGACTGCTTCTGTTTTCCCATAAACTCCAAAAGTGGAGAAAATCTCTCCCCACTGAATGTGTCACCATGCCCCAAGGGGTATCAATCTCTACCACAGCAGTCCGGTAGTCACATGTGTTACCATGTATACAAATAACCCCAAAAGTGCTAGGGTGTAACTTTGCGGGATTTACACAATCACCTTCGACTAATGTCACCACACTACCAGCAGGGCCATGACTGGCTTTCCATCAACAGAAATTACACACATTTGTTTTTCCATGCATTCCTGACATGTTGCAGTACATAAGCCAAAAGGCATCTGTTTATACTAGGAGGACCCCTTCGGGGGTAGAAAACGCAGTTTTCTTTTTTGCAGACTCTGTTAGGGGTATCTGTCAATAACCCGAGGCATTGGGTATGCATCGAATTTGGACACGCTGTTCAACTTTCTGAAATCATTACAAAACCTTATAGTTCCATCTGGTTTTGGGACCAACACTATGGGACTTGACCAGTCACTGTGGGACTCTTCTATCATGAATCTCAGTTTGACTGACTGCTTTTGAAGCCAAAGGAGAGATATGGGGTCTCATAGATCACAGATGTCTCCATAAAAAGGACCTGTCACGACCCATGCTATCAATGCTCTTGTTCATCCTTTGTGATAGCAATAAAGTTGATAAAAAATAAAGGGACAGTGTAAAAAAATACATTTAAATAAAATAAATAATGATAAAAAAAATGTAAAGCACCCCCGACCCCACGTGTTCACACACCCATGTAAACTACAATTGAACAACCGATGGGAGTTATCCCTGTGAACTCCAGAGCAAGAGAAATAATTCTAGAGTTAGACCTCCTGTGTAACCCTAAAATGGTAACAAGTCAAGGCTTTTAAGCATTGCCTATGGATAATTTAATGTTCTGTTTGGTTTGATGCCTTTCCAAGGGGGTGTGCAATTTTAAAGTAAGACAAGTTTGGTATCTATTTACTTGGCGTAACATAATGTTTTATATTTTACTGAAAAAATAGGTGTTATATTGTGTTTGTGCTCACTAAAATTAAAGCGTATTTTTTCCAAAAATATTGTTTGAAAAACTGCTGTGCAAATATTGTGACAACAAAAATTGCAAAATCTGCCATTTTATTCTCCAGGGTCTCTGCTTAAATGTTTTGGGTTTCTATGTAATTTTCTAGCAAAAATGCTGATTTTCAAATGTTTACAATATACATCCCCCAAAAAATAAACCCTAAAACATTAAAATCCAACCCTATATTTTCAAGTTTGGTGGGTCTGTGAACTGTAAACGGGTTGGGTTCACCTTTAACCCAGGTTTGATCTATACACAAATCTTATCCCTACATAGCAGCATGATTCTTGTCAGTACATGAACTGATTGGCCCCTTGCACTGCTTTTTCCTTTCATGATCCTAGCCATCATAACTCAACATATATGTATTGTAGCCATCCACAATATGAACCATTAAAAAAAAAAAGTTTGCATATACATTGTGGTATTTTTATGCTCACAGTTTAGCTTTGGTGAAGTGATAATGATTACAGAGCTGTCTGTTGTTTCTCCATAGAGTTCAGATTTAAAGCACATTGCTGTGAAAAATTATTTGCCCCCTACCTGATTTTTTTATTTTTTTGCATATTTGTCACACTTAAATGATTCAGATCATCAAACAAATTTTAATATTACACAAAGATATCCAAGTAAACCCAAAATGCAGTTTTTAAATGATGATTTCATTTATTAACAGAAAAAAGCTGTCCCAACCTGCCTGGCCCTATGTGAAAAAGTTATTGCCCAACCCCCCTTGCTAAATTATGACTATACTGTGATTAACCACATTTTTTGGAAAGCTGAGTTCATTTTCACTTGCCACACCCAGGCCTGGTTACTGCCAGACCTGTTGAATCAATAAATCACTTAAATAGAAGCTATCTGACAAACTGAAGCACTCTAAAATATCTCAAAATGTAACACATCTTGCAGCAATCTAAAGGAATTCAAAAACAGATGAGAAAACAAATTAATACAATACAACAAATTCATATAATAATATACTAATTAAATGTATCAGTGTGGAAGTGGTTACAAAACCATTTCTAAGGCTTTGGGACTCCAGCAAACCAAGATGAGAGCCATAATCCACAAATGGAGAAAACTTGGAACAGTGATGAACCCTTCCAGGAGTGGCCGGTCTGCCAAAATTACTCCAGGAGCATGGCGGCGACTCATCAAGGAGGTCATAAAAGAACCCAGAACAACATCTAAAGAACTGCAGGCCTCACTTGCCTCAGTTAAGGTCAGTATCAGTGTTCATGAATCAACAATAAGAAAGAGACTGGGCAAAAAATGGCATCCATGGGAGAGTCGCTGCTGACCAAAAAGAACACAAAGGCTCAGCTCACATTTGCCAAAACAATATCTTGATTATCCCCAAGTCTTTTGGGCAAATATTCTGTGGACAGATGAGACAAAAGTTGAACTTTTTGGAAGGTGTGTGTCTTGTGGCATTTGTCACAGCATTTCATAAAAAGAACATCAAACCAACAGTCTAACATGGACAATTTGCCTTAACTGATTGAACCATGAATTCTGCGCTCTACCAGAATATCCGGTTGGATCCGGTTGATGGCCGGAGAATTTTTCCACCATCAGTGCATGACCTCAAGTTCAAGCGCACTTGGGTTATGCACAGGCACAATGATCTGAAACACACCATAAAGTCCATCTCTGAATGGCTCAAAAAAACAAAAACAAACCTCCAATGTGGCTGAATTAAAACAATTCTGCAAAGAAGAGTGGGCCAAAATTCCTCCACAGCAGTATGAAAGACTTATTTCCACTTATTGCAAATGCTTGATTGTAGTTGTTATAACAAAAAGTGCAGCGCTAAAATGAAGTTTGATGACAGATATACATAAAATAATCAACTGATCTATAGCACATGATCATTCATTGAACAGAAGAACATCCCCATTGCTGAAGAAGTCCACGCCCTGTGCTAGGATGTAACGTGTACATCGGGGAGGGGTTACGTCTGACATCACATGCGGCCATCTTGGAGGAGTGTGTTTGCATACACAGCAGTCTATGATTGCTTGCACTTGGCTTCAAGTGCTCGTTTTTTCGTCCTGTGACAAGATTGATCCGTCAGGGTTGGATCATTAAGGTGAGAGGCCAGTCTAGCCTTTGGTGGATGGGAGCTGTCATACCTGAGCACCTGTTTGTTTTTCATTTATACTCACTTCGCAGAGGATTATCTTTCACTCATGGACGTTTTCCAGGCTTCTGTTTAATGAATGATCATGTGTAGAGTTGAGCGAACCCGAACTGTAAAGTTCGGGTCTGTACCGAACTTTTGGGTGTCCAGGACCCGGACCCGAACACGGACTTTTAAAAATAAGTCCGGGTTCGGGTCCGGGGTTCTGGTATTTTATTCCACGTGTTGAAAAGCTGCCAAGGGCAGCCAATCAACAAGTGTTTCACTGGTTTTCCCTAGAAGCCATCACAGCCATACTAATGGCATGGCTGTGATTGGCCAGTGCACCATGTGACCCAGCCTCTATATGGGGCTGGAGTCACCGTGCTGCATGTCATATGCTCTCAGGATAGTTTAGGGAGAGGATGCTGCTGGCTCTGTGAGGGACAGATTGCAGAACATCTCATCCTGCTGCACAGAACGATCTGATTGTGGACTAGGGAGAGATACTAGTACTGGTGCTTTGAGGGACAGATTGCACACCTCATCCTGCTGCACAGAATGATCTGATTGTGGACTAGGGAGAGATACTAGTACTGGTGCTTTTGAGGAACAGATTGCACACCTCATCCTGCTGCACAGAATGATCGGACTAGGTAGAGTCTGTTGCTTTAAGGGAAAGATTATTCTTCTAAAATCATCATCAAGTTGTACAGGGAAAGGTTCCAGCTGTTGCTTTAAGGGAAAGATTAGTGTTCTAAAATCATCATCAAGTTGTACAGGGAAAGGTTCCAGTTGTTGCTTTAAGGGAAAGATTAGTGTTCTAAAATCATCTCCAAGTTGTACAGGGAAAGGTTCCAGCTGTTGCTTTAAGGGAAAGATTATTGTTCTAAAATCATCTTCAAAGTGTGTGGGAAAAGCCTATTGCAGGGGCATAGAACCATATTACTGTTCTAAAATCATCTTCAACGTGTGTGGGAAAAGCCTGTTTCAGCCGCATAGAGCCACATTAGTGTTCTAAAATCATCTACAAAGTGTGTGGGAAAAGTCTATTGCAGGGGCATAGAGCCATATTACTGTTCTAAAATCATCTTCAAAGTGTGTGGGAAAAGCCTGTTTCAGCCGCATAGAGCCACATTAGTGTTCTAAAATCATCTACAAAGTGTGTGGGAAAAGCCTGTTTCAGCTGCATGAAGCCATATTAGTGTTCTAAAATCATCTTCAAAGTGTGTGGGAAAAGCCTGTTTCAGCCGCATGAAGCCATATTAGTGTTCCAAAATCATCTTCAAAGTGTGTGGGAAAAGTCTGTTTCAGCCGCATTAAGCCATATTAGTTTTATAAAATCATCTTCAAAGTGTGTGGGAAAAGCCTGTTTCAGCCGCATGAAGCCATATTAGTGTTCTAAAATCATCTTCAAAGTGTGTGGGAAAAGCCTGTTTCACCCGCATGGAGCCATATTAGTGTTCTAAAATCATCTTCACAGTGTGTGGGAAAAGCCTGTTTCAGCTGCATGGAGCCATGTTAGTGTTCTAAAATCATCTTCACAGTGTGTGGGAAAAGCCTGTCTCAGCCGCATGGAGCCATATTAGTGTTCTAAAATCATCAAAGGTGGTACAACCAGTTATTAGGTTTAGGGGCAATTACTTTTTTCGCATAGGGTCTGGCAGGTTTGGACAGCATTTTTCTGTTAATAAATAAAATCATCATTAAGAACACTGTATTTTGTATTTACTCGGGTTATCTTTATGTAATATTAATAATTGTTTGATGATCTGAATCATTGAAGTGTGACAAATATGCAAAAAAAATTAAAAATTCAGGAAGGGGCAAATAGTTTAGAAATGCCTTTATAGGGCCTGAAGGAAAAGTGGGTATTTTCCTGCATTCAGAATGAATAAATTATTTTTTTTAACCAAACTATTATTAGTAGTAGTGGTAGTAGTAGTATTTCTGTCATTTTGGTTCTAGTTTTTATTTCATATTTTTCCGGTTTTGCCATAAAATTAGGCACTACAGTTAAATTTTAATCATATGTTTAACACTGTAGCACTGAAAAATACTTTTCTACAAGCTATATAAAAGTAAGATTACTCCATAACAGACCCTACTGCAGATGGTTAAAATTTGCTCTAAGTAGAACAAGAACTGCAGGCCGTTTGGCACAGGTATGTCCATAGTTTATAAGGCCACATTATTTATAAGGTATATAAAATGTATACTTGCTATAAGAGCAAATTATGAAAGTGGAATATATATACTGTATATTAATGTACAGTATTAACAATATGTTATTTTAAATATTGTTTTCATTTGTGTTTTATTACAAGTATTTTTATTTCCAGTGTTGAATTTGTACAAGAAAGAATTACAGTCTAGCTTGAGAAGACTTGTCCCCTCACGACGAACCTCTATTAATTGTTCCCTTTTTGGTTTGTTGAAGCTGATCTCCAGGGTCCCACTATTCCCCTCTCACCCCCTTCTCCCACCCCTGTCTAATTAATCACTAGTATTAAAAAAAAATAATCTTTTTATTTACCTAAAGTCACAGTCATGTGGTGCTCCCCCAATCTTTTTTCTTCTTCTGCTTACAGAAGGCAGGATCCTTTTTCAGGTGTCTTTATCACTGCAGGAGTGAAGTGGACACTACTCATTGCCTATCTAGCAGAGAGTCCCTCTCAGGATGCAGAAGAGACGTTGGCAATTATGACATCAACATGAGGACACTGTCAGGGACCAGCTGGCGTGGGCACATCTACAGACCTGGATTAGCAGTCTTCCACAGCAAAAATGGTTCAAGCAGCATTATTCAATGTTCACTCTGTGAACTACAGAACACCTATTTTATGAAGAAGAGGTGAGGAAGTATCCAGTCATAAAATACTTCCTGTCCTGGAGAAACAGTTCTGCTACTTTATAGATACTGTATGTTAAGTGAGACTTAAGTAAGACAGAGAATGTGTAACGGACAGGATTATCAGTGTAAAGTAGAAAAAAATAAACCAGAAAAAATAAAACGAATGCAGCTACCACAATAAAGGACTGTTAAGCTGCAATATATGTAATATTATATATTGTTCTTGGGTTTACATACACTTTAAAAGTATATATGAGTATCAGAATCCTTAGCAACAATTTCCACCAAAGATAAATAAAATTCCTTGAACGTCTGGTCTATAGCCAACTGGGCAACCACCTTGCTGAGAATAGCCTTCTTGATCCCCTTCTGTCTGGATTTCGTCCTCAACACTACACAGAAACTGCTCTCCTAAAACTAACAAATGATTTACTAATGGCCAAAACCTATGTACACTATTCTGTACTTCTACTCCTGGACCTTTCTCCTGCCTTTGATACGGTTGACCGACCCCTCCTCACAGTGGCGGCTGGTGAAGTTTTAGGATGGGGGGTGCCAGACCCCGCCCTTTCTTTTTAACCCCTCCAACTTCTCATAAGCCCCATCCCTTATAGAATCCACCCACTCTGTCCCCTGTATTTCACTTGCTTCCACCCATAGTGTCAGGAGTATACAGCCCCAGCATCACAGGACAGAGTATACACCCTCAGAATCACAGGACATGGTATATAGCACAGCCTCACAGATCAAGCTATATAGCACAGCCTCACAGATCAGAGTATATAGCTCAGCCTCACAGATCAGGGTATATAACACAGCCTCACAGATCAGGGTATACAGCTCAGCTTTACAGATTAGGGTATATAGCACAGCCTCACAGATCAGGGAATATAGCACAGCATTACAGATCAGGGTATATAGCACAGCATCACAGATCAGGGTATGTTGCACAGCCTAACAGATCAGGGCATTTAGCACATCATCACAGATCAGGGTATACAGTACAGCATCACAGATCAGGGTATACAGCCTCAGAATCACAGGACAGAGCATATAGCTCAGCCTCACAGATCAGGATATATAGCACAGCCTCGCAGATCAGGATATATAACTCAGCCTCACAGATCAGGGTATACAGCTCAGCATTACAGATCAGGGTATATGGCAGAGCCTCACAGATCAGGGTGTATAGCACAGCATCACAGATTAGGGTATATAGCACAGCATCACAGATTGGGGTTTATAGCACAGCATCACAGATCAGGATATATAGCTCACAAATTAGGGTATATAGCATAGCCTCACAGATCAGGGTATATAGCACATCATCACAGATCAGGGTATATAGCACAGATCAGGGTATATAGCACAGCATCACAGATCAGGGTATATAGCACAGCATCACAGATCAGGGTATATAGCACAGCATCACAGATTAGGGTGTATATCACAGCATCACAGATCAGGGTATATAGCACAGCATCACAGATCAGGGTATATAGCAGAGATCAAGGTATATAGCATAGCCTCACAGATCAGGGTATATAGCACAGCATCACAGATCAGGGTATATAGCACAGCATCACAGATCAGCGTATATAGCACAGATCAGGGTATATAGCACAGCCTCACATATCAGGGTATATAGCACAGATCAGGGTATATAGCACAGCCTCACAGATCAGGGTATATATCACAGATCAGGGTATTTAGCACAGATACAGGTACATAGCACAGATCAAGGTATATAGCACAGCCTCACAGATCAGGGTATATAGCACTGCTCAGGGTATAGAGCACAGATCAGGGTATACAGCACAGCCTTACAGAGCAGGGTATATAGCGCCGATCAGGGTATATAGCACAGCCTCACAGATCAGGGTATATAGCACAGATCAGGGTATATAGCATAGCCTCAGAGATCAGGGTAACAGCATACTGACATCAGGGTGTGCTCTCCTCTTCTCCTCCTTCATGCAGGCATACAGGCAGTGGCGGCTACGGCGTGTCTCCTCTTCCTTAGCGCCAGGCATCCAATAGGATCGCCTGTCGCTTTGGCCAATTGGCAAACAGGTCTCACTGACCTGCCTCCTGATTGGCAGGGAGGCACTGTAATGTGAAAATAGTGAAAATTAATTCGCTATGGTCACACTATTGGGTGGGATCGGGGCGCACTCTCTGCGCCCCGAGCCCACCCTTTTTGAAGCCTATTAGCGCCTCTGGCTCTAATCAGGTGCTTAAAAAAAACACCCCCGTCATAGTAATCCATGCACCCGGCGTCCTGAAAGGGGCCAGGGGGCATAGATAGGCAGGCGGTGGCAGGGATAGTTGGAGTGACGCCTGTGTGCTTCCAACGCATGGGCCGCCACTGCCTCCTCCTCAAAAAAATACACGGCTTTGGTCTCCTTGACTGTACTCTTCACTGGTACTCTTCCTGCTTATCCAACCGCACCTCTAGTGTTACTTACAATTCTGCTTCCTCCTCTCCTCTTCCTTTCTCTGTTGGGGTCCTCCAATGTTCTGTTCTTGGACCTCTCCTATTTTCAATCTACACCTTCTCCCTGGGTCAGCTGATAGCCTCCCATGGCTTACAATACCATCTCTATGCCGACAACACCCAAATCTATTTCTCTACCCCTCAGCTCACTTCCTCCGTCTCCTCACGCATTACTAATTTACTAACAGACCTCTCAGTCTGGATGTCACACCACTTTCCCAAACTCAATCTATCCAAAACCAAACTTATATTTTTTCCTCCTCCACATGCCCCTTCCCCTGGTCTCTCTATCAAACTCGATGGCACAACTATAAGCCCATCCCATGCCAAGGTCCTAGGTATGGTCCTGGACTCTGAACTCTCCTTTCAGCCCCAAGTCCAATCACTGTCCAAGTCTTGCCGCCTCAACCTCAGCAACATCTCCAAAATACACCCCTTTCTAACCACTGACACAACACAGCTCTTAACTCACTCCCTGGTCATCTCTCACCTGAACTACTGAACTCCCTTCTCATTGACTTACCTCTACATAATCTATCCCCCCTTCAATCCATCATGAATGCTGCTGCCAGACTCATCCACCTTACCAACCGCTCAGTATCTGCTACTCCTCTCTGTCAGTCCCTCCACTGGCTTCCGCTCACCCAACGAATCAAATTCAAAATACTAACCACTACTTAGAAAGCCATCCGCAACTTAGCCCCCAGCTATATCACTAGCCTAGTCTCAAAATACCAGCCTAATTGTTCTCTTCGTTCCTCTCAAGACCTCCTGCTCTCTAGCTCCCTCGTCACCTCATCCCATGCTCGCCTCCAGGACTTTTCCAGAGCCTCTCCAATCCTATGGAATGCCTTATCCCAATCTGTCCAATTATCTCCTACTCTATTAGCTTTTAGATGCTCCCTGAAAACCCTTCTCTTCAGAGAAGCCTATAATACCCATCGACAACAACTGTATTTTCATTTTCTCCATCAGCTCATCCCCCACAGTTATTACCTTTTGTTTCACCTCACCCTCACTTCTATATTGTAAGCTCTAAGGAGCAGGGCCCTTTGATTCCACCTGTATTGAATTGTATTGTAACTGTACTGTCTACCCTCATGTTGTAAAGTGATGCGTAAACTGTTAGTGCTCTAAAAATCCTGTATAATAATAATATGAGATTAATAAATATTAATTCATCTTGGCATGGGGGCACATGGTCCTGAACTATTGGATGTAGTAGTATAAACAAATGGCAATGACCCCAACTTATATCTGGCTTTTGTAGCAAGGAGCACAAGGAAGGGTGACCCATGTCATAAAACAACAAACAAAACTTCCCTGTACACTTACTAGCCAGCCTGCAATAAACCAAATTAACCTTGTCTAACAGTTCCCGTTAAAACAAGAGGATTCGTTTGCACAAATTTGCAAGTATGCTATCTTACCAAAAGTATTGGAAAACCTGCCTTTACACGCAAATAAACTTCAATGGCATCCCAGTTTTAGTCCGTAGGGTTCAATATTGAGTTGGCCCACCCTTTGCAGCTATAACAGCTTCAACTCTTGTCTATGGGAATGTTTGACCATTCTTCCAGAAGTTCATTTGTGAGGTCAGGCACCGATGTTGGACGGGAAGGCCTGGCTCGCAGTCTCTGCTGTAATTCATCTAAAGGTGTTCTATTGGGTTGAGGTCGAGACTCTGTGCAGGCCAGTCAAGTTCCTCCACCCCAAACTCGCTCATCCATGTCTTTTTGGACCTTGCTTTGTGCATTGGTCCAAATCTGTTCGTGGAGGGGGGATTATGGTGTGGGGTTGTTTTTCAGGGGTTGGACTTGGCCCCTTAGTTCCAGTGAAGGGAACTCTTAAGGCGTCAGCATACCAAGACATTTTGGACAATTTCAAGCTCCCAACTTTGTGGGAACAGTTTGGGGATGGCCCCTTCCTGGTAGAGGTGTTGAATATAATCGCAGCACCAATGCAGCATGGTTTGAAAGTTCACGATGCTGCACTGATGCTGCGAGCTGGTATAATCGATGTTGGATGATGTCATTCGTCCCTCCGTGTGGTGCTCTGCATAGTGGATAGAGCACAGAGGCAGAGCCTTCCCTAGTGGATAGAGCCCCCTCCCCTTCACTGAAGCAGAGAGTCAGCTGATGAGCTGAGAGCCAGTACAGTGCAGGAGCTGGAGCTCAGGAGACTCGACGTGAGGAGAGGCTTTACTGGAGGCACAGAAGGGGTAAAACAGACTGAACATCATGGAGGAGGGGGAATGAACTGACACTGAGAGCAGTGGAGTGCAAGTGTCATGATGCCATTCCTCCACTACTATCACCCCTCTGCCTGATCCCAGCACCCCTCTGACACTGATCCCAGCACCACTCTGACCAGGGCCATCTTAATAGCATCATGGACCCCTGGGCAAAGTAATACTCTGGGGCCCTTACCAGCCTGCCCCAATTTACCCACCTACTCTCAAGAATTAAAGTATAAATGTTGATAGAAATAAGGGTTTTGCCTGAACTTACTGGTTAAGAGCAAAGGAGTGGGAATCTTTGAATGAAACAGCTTTGATTTTGACTGCTGGTGTTTGCTGTGTTTGGAGTTTTTGTTTTTTGGGGGTTTTTTCTTTGCAGCTTTTTAACATTTTTTTTCTGTCACTTTTTAAATAGCTTTTTTTTTCTTTCCTTCCTTTAGACTGCTAATTAAGGGGAGTGGTTAATTGGCCACAGGTGATTCAATTCCTACAAAGCTCTCTGTTGAGCTCATTTCAGAGCTTGCTCATCTTGAGCTTGCTACCTCTTTGCTTGCTGGACCTCTGAGCAAGTGGACCTTGACTAAGTGGTGAGTTAAAAACCAAAGTTTAAAACAAGAGATTATAACAGGAATCTTCAAACCTGTAAGTAACATCAGACATTTCCT
>BLSH010515640.1:154292-177457 GCA_018402905.1 Glandirana rugosa
AGTATATAAGTGGTCCATATAGTGAACTTGGTGTGGAGTTATTTACTTTAAGGTCATCACAAAGGACAAGGGGGCACTCTTTACGTCTAGAGGAAAAAAGATTTCATCTACAAATACGGAAAGGTTTCTTCACAGTAAGAGCTGTGAAAATGTGGAATAGACTCCCTCCAGAAGTGGTTTTGGCCAGCACAGTTGATTGCTTTAAAAAAGGCCTGGATTCTTTCCTTAATGTAAATAATATAACTGGGTACTAACATTTTTAGGTAAAGTTGATCCAGGGTGAATCCGATTGCCTCTCGGGGAATCAGGAAGGAATTTTTTCCCCCGTTATAGCAAATTGGATCCATGCTTTGCTGGGGTTTTTTGCCTTCCTCTGGATCAACTGTGGGTGAAGGATTGTATATGGGATTATTTGGTTGTGTATGTGTGTGTATATATATATATATATATATATATAAATGTTTTTTGTTTTTTTTGGTTGAACTGGATGGACTTGTGTCTTTTTTCAACCTGACTAACTATGTAACATATATTTTTTAGTACTTTTAATAAAATAGATTTTAAACAATAATAAAACATGCCATAAATCAAAGACTAATCAACACAAAGGGCACAGTACAGGGGGGAAGCAGAAGGGCTCAATACTGGTATCAGGAGGGCACTTTACAGGATCTGGACCGCTGCCCTGGGTGCTGCGTGACTGTCCCAGCAAATCCGGGATGGTTGGCAAGTATGATGTTTTGCAAGATTATCATAGGGCCCCCATGCACCTGGGGCCCCTAGGTAGTGCCCCTCTGACACCGATCCCAGCACCCCTCTGACACCAATCCCAGCACCCCTCTGCCTCTGATCCCAGCACCCCTCTGCCTCTGATCCCAGCACCCCTCTGACACTGATCACAGCACCCCTCTGACACTGATCCCAGCACCCCTCTGACACTGATGCCAGCACCCCTCTGGCACTGATCCCAGCACCCCTCTGCCACTGATCCCAGCACCCCTCTGCCACCGATCCCAGCACCCCTTTGACACTGATCCCACCACCCCTCTGACACTGATCCCACTATCCCTTTGCCACTGATCCCAACCATCCCTCTGCCATTGGCACCAGCCATCCCCCTGCCATTGGCCCCAGCCATCCCTCTGCCACTGGCCCCAGCCATCCCTCTGATACTGGTCCCAGCCATCCCTCTGACACTGGTCCCACCATGCCCCTGATCCCAGCCATCCATCTGCCCCTGATTCCAGCCATCCCTCTGCCACTGGAAAAAAAATAGTTTTTCTGACTTTTTAAATTTTTGCATAAAAAGGTTTTAACCATGCACACTTGTGCAGCAATCGTAATGCATGGCAGAATCGAATCAAATTAAATCATGGACAGGGTAATCAAAATCACATCGAATCGGGAGACCAGTGAAGATGTGCACCCCTACTTCCTGGTCCAACATGGCTGCGCACCAGTGCACAAAGCAAGGTCCATAAAGACATGGCTAAGTGAGTTTGGGGTGGAGGAATTTGACTGGCCTGCACAGAGTCCTGACCTCAACCCGATAGAACACCTTTGGGATGAATTAGAGCGGAGAGTGCAAGCCAGGCCTTCTCATCCACATCAGTGCTTGACCTCACAAATGCGCTACTGGAAGAATGGTCAAACATTTCCATAGACACACTCCTAAACCTTGTGGACAGCCTTCCCAGAAGAGTTGAAGCTGTTATAGCTGCACAGGGTGGGCCAACTCACTATTGAACCCTATGTATTAAGACTGGGATGTCATTAAAGTTCATGTGTGTGTAATGGCAGGTGTTCCAATAATTTTGACAATATAGCGTATATGAGTAAGCTGCAGAGGCCACGGCACAACACTCCAGTGTACTCCAGTCCTAACTCTATAAAATTTTGAGAGTCTCCAAAGTTGGAGCACATATACAATAATGGATAGATTAAGGGCAGGTATGCCTGGAGGGAGCCCATCCCTCCTTAAAGGTAAAGGGATGCACTGAACACCCAGCAGTAGCACAATGGCAGCAAAGGTATCTAATGTGTCCCCTAACCAATTCACCAACAGTACACACAAATGGCAACCACCCCAACCAATAAATGGCCTTTGCAGCTAACTAAATCTTTTTGTTTTAATGTGAACTGTTAGACAGGGTTCATGCGGTTTGCTGTAGGATGGCTGGTAAGTGAGCTGGGAATTTTTGTTTATTGTTTTTTTGGATGTAGCAGTATGCATGTCTTCCATTTTTTCATTGTTGTATATGTATTTCAATTTAGTTCATTAATATACATATAAAATATATTATAAGCAGAACTTTATTTTGGTAGGGTAATAATGATATGCCAATAAAACACTTATTTATTTGGAATGTAATCATTTAATTGCTTCAAAATACATTATAAACTATAGGAGTCAAACATTCTGCAACTCTGCTCTGTCTAATCTACTACTTTTATAGCTTATCATCAGTTGGGTCCAGAGGGCCAATCATTTTCTTATTTTATATATAGTGTCTTAAGTTGACCTATGCTACACAGCAGAGGATGTTAGCTATAAATAAGATTGCATAATTTAAAAAAGATGACATCATCATTTGTGTGTCTTTTAGGCACTATGCCTGTAGTACATTATCCAAAAATATTTGGAAAATACTGAGGTCAATACTGTTGGGGTTATTTGGGGTTATAAGAAAAGCAACAGTTATGATGTACAAAGTCCAGTAAATATTCACATTTATTTTTTTGTGGTCTGACCAGTGAATGGTCAGTTCTAATTGATTGCTATTTGTTGTATTTGCATTCTGCCTTTAAACATTTCTACTTTAGGTCTTCTATATGGTGTTATATATGATCATCCAGCCAGCAACAGAAAATATGCATTCCTTTTTAAATACCATTCTTATACCTTCCCTGGCAAATAGAAAAAAATAGCTTCCATTGATGGTCAGTGGGAGGAAAATTACACTCTTATGTTGATAGTTAGTTCTACCCCCCTACCCCAATAAGTTGCATTGGTGTCAGTGTGCAAAATGAGAACATCCATTTTAAGCTGCATTGGTGTCAGTGTGCACACTCTCAAACCTAACCTAAATAGGTTACATTTGCATGCCTGCCAGTACTTACTTCCATCTGTATGATGACTCTCCAATCTTCTCCAACAGCACTTGCAGTCTCTGACTAATGACGTCAATGTTAGATCTTTAGGGCTACAGTCAAGAGATCACTCCAAACAGATTTTAAAAGACCTGGTGAACGTTAGAGCACTCCAAGGAGAGAAAAAATGTGTGCAACTGCAAACAGTGGGTGTGGTCAAATTAACAGTGGAAGGGATTTCAAGGGACACAGTTAAATAAAACACGAGTCTACCTGTTGTACGCACGGTACACATAAGCCACAGCCCTTGTACCCATAAAATACACCGTATTACCAAGAGTATTGGGACGCCTGCCTTTACACGCAAATGAACTTTAATGGCATTCCAGTCTTAGTCCATAGGGTTCAATATTGAGTTGGCCCACCCTTTGCAGCTATAACAGCTTCAACTCTTCTGGGAAGGCTGTCCACAAGGTTTAGGAGTGTGTCTATGGGAATGTTTGACCATTCTTCCAGAAGTGCATTTGTGAGGTTAGGCACTGATGTGGACAAAAAGACCTGGCTCACAGTCTCTGCTCTAATTCATTCCAAAGGTGTTCTATCGGGTTGAGGTCAGGCCTCTGTGTGGGCCAGTCAAGTTCCTCCACCCCAAACTCGCTCATCCATGTCTTTATGGACCTTGTTTGTGCACCGGTCCAAATCATTTGGTGGAGGGGGGATTATGGTGTGGGGTTGTTTTTCAGGGGTTGGGCTTGACCCCTTAGTTCCAATGAAGGGTGTCAGCACTCCAAACATTTTGAACACTTTCATGCTCCCAACTTTGTGGGAACAGTTTGGGGATGGCCCCTTCCTGTTCCAACATAACTGCGCACCAGTGCTTAAAACAAGGTTCATGAAGACATGGATGAGAGAGTTTGGGGTGGAGAAACTTGACTGGCCTGCACAGAGTCCTGACCTCTACCCGATAGAACACCTTTGGGATTAATTAGAGTAGAGACTGCGAGCCAGGCCTTCCCGTTCAACATCAGTGCGTGACCTCACAAATGCTCTTCTGGAAGAATGGTCAAACATTCCCATAGCACACTCCTAAACCTTGTGGACAGCCTTCCCAGAAGAGTTGAAGCTGTTATGGCTGCAAAGGGTGGGCCAACTCAATATTGAACCCTACAGACTAAGACTGGGATGCCATTAAAGTTCATGTGCGTGTAAAGGCAGGTGTCCCTCTTAAATAAACACCTTTTTAAAAAAAGGTAGGTGTCACAATACTTTTGGCACTATAGTGTATGTTTTATTTTCTTTGAAAAAAGCGAGAGGCTCAGAGACATGTATACACAAGGGTCGCGCTAAAGGTTAAGTATGAACTTAGGACTGGACCTAACTTTGCCACTCCCCTTGGTGAGAGTTGAACCGCACAGCTCGCTGCTCATGGACCACCTCTGTCCTGAACTACTTAGCACCATTATGGTGGCAGTTCTGCCACTGTATGTATCCTGCAGTGGTCAACTGTACACATGTACAATGAATGTTCTTTTGAGTAAAAATTCTGCCTAACTGGGTTCATGGTTATAACAGGATGAATAATAGGCTGAATGATCAGACAGAGAATAACTGTAACTTGCAATTTAATAAACAGGTGCAAAGTTAGAATAAATAATGCAAAGTTGAGAACACACATATCTGATACGGTATGTGCACTTAAATTTATCAACAGCATCCCTCTCACTGAATTCCAAAGGTTGCGCTGGTAACAAACACGAACAGCTTCAGTGATCCAAGGCTCAAGCACATAGGAAGGTCAACCCACTGGAGCTAGAGTACTCTGGTAGCAACTGGGAAGGTACTCCTCACTGTAGTTGAGTCATCTGGTAAAGTTATGTACTATTAGACTCTGGCCTGGCTGCCTACACAGTGGAGGGTTTCTCACCGGGTTACAGATCACCTGCACAGCTACCTCTGCCTCACCAGATATGGCATTTCTGAGCTACTGAGAAGGGGAACAAAGAAGCGTTTCTTCCATAGGTGTGTTTAGGAAGCTAGGGAGTTATGGGAAAAGGAGTTAAAGGGCCTGCACCTGCATCTGAGCATGGTGAGTAAATTGGCACTCAGCCACATGACATGTTGGCATTATTATAGCTACTTGCCCATGTGGTATCACTGTTGGCTGCACACCTCTACAAGGTAAGTAGGCATTGCATTTTGATGCAGTGGATTTTTTTTGGACACAGTGCAAGTCACATACAGTATCTCACATTTTTGTAAATATTTTATTATATCTTTTCATGTGAGAACACTGCAATGTAAAGTAGTGAGTGTACAGCTTGTATAACAGTGTAAATTTGCTGTCCCCTCAAAATAACTCAACACACAGCCAATAATGTCTAAGTAGCTGGGAATAAAAGTGAGTACACCCCTAAGTGAAAATGTCCAAATTGGGCCCAATTAGTCATTTTCCCTCCCCGGTGTCATGTGACTCTTTAGTGTTAAAAGATCTCAGGCGTGAATGGGAAGCAGGTGTGTTAAGTTTGATGTTATCGCTCTCACTCTCGCATGCTGATCACTGGAAGTTCAACATGGAACCTCATGGCAAAGAACTCTCTGAGGATCTGAAGAAAAGAATTGTTACTCCACATAAAGATGGCCTAGGCTATAAGAAGATCGCCAAGACCCTGAAACCGAGCTGCAGCATGGGGGCCAAGACCATACAGTGGATTAGCAGAAGAGGTTCCATTCAGAACAGGCCTCGCCATGGTCAACCAAAGAAGTTGAATGCACATGCTCAGCATCATATTCAGAGGTTGTCTTTGGGAAATAGACATACGAGTGCTGCCAGCATTGCTGTAGAGGTTGAAGGGGTGGGGGGTCAGCCTGTCAGTGCTCAGACCATATGCCACACACTGCATCAAATTGGTCTGCAGGGCTGTCATCCTAGAAGGAAGCCTCTTCTAAAGATGATGCACAAGAAAGCCCACAAACAGTTTGCTGAAAACAAGCAGACTAAGGACATGGATTACTGGAACCATGTTCTGTGGACTGATGAGACCAAGATAAACTTATTTGGTTCAGATCGTGTCAATCGTGTGTGGCGGCAACCAGGTGGGGAGTACAAAGACAAGTGTGTCTTGCCTACAGTCAAGCATGGTGGTGGGAGTGTCATGGTCTGGGGCTGCATGAGTGCTGACGGCACTGGTGATCTAAAGTCCATTGAGGGAACCATGAATGCCAACACGTACTGTGACATACTGAAACAGAGCAGGATCCCCTCCCTTCAGAGACTGGGCCGCAGGGCAACATGATAACGACCCCAAACACACCTCCAAGACGACCTCTGCCTTGCTAAAGAAGCTGAGGGTAAAAGTGATGGACTGGCCAAGCACGTTCCCAGACCTAAACCCTATTGGGAATCTGTGGGGCTTCTTCAAATGGAAGGTGGAGGAGTGCAAGGTCCCTAACATCCACCAGCTGTGTGATATCATCATGGGGGAGTGGAAGAGGCCTCCAGTGGCAACCAGTGAAGCTCTGGTGGACTCCATGCCCAAGAGGGTTAAGTAAGGCAGTGCTTGAAAATAATGGGGGTCACACAAAATATTGACACTTTGGGCCCAATTTGGACATTTTCACCTAGGGCTGTGCTCACTTTTGTTGTCAGCAGTTTAGACATTAATGGCTGTGTGTTGAGTTATTTTGAGGGAACAGGAAATGTACACTGTTATTTTTTTATTTTTTCCAAGTAAAGCTTTATTGAAAGTAAAGCAGTTTTACAGAGAACAAGGTAACGAGATAGACAGCAGGTACATAAATAATAATTGTTCAAAGATACAGTCTCTGGTCGACAATACCCAACAATGTGATGTGTTTCTAGTAAAGGGCTAATGGTTTATCAAGACTCACTGGTGTCGTATCTGATTCTAGGGTTTTTTGAGTCTGGGCTATAGGGTCTGAGGCCCTCGCGACCAGCGCAGAGGGGTGGGGAGGATATGCAGTTGTTTTAGAATTAGTGGGAGGGGAAGGGGTGATGGAGAGGGAAGGGGAATGGGGGGAATGAAGAGGGGGGAGTGCTATAGGGGTGGTGGATGTATGAAGAGAGTGTTCCATTGTAGTGTAGGTGTCACGTACCTGGTGGTGGAGTCTGCAATAGCCGAGGACAGCCTCTCTCCTGATCTCCCAATCCTGACTCAGGAGCCCCTGATATGGCAGACAGGAAAGCTCAAGAGTGCAGAATGGCACGAGTGCTTGACTGGAACACAGGTGCGATCGTTGCCGGCAGGGCTGGTGATGCAGCGAGCTGGAGCAGAGGAGAAACTCCGGAGAACAGCTGACAATTCGCTCTGCAGGGCTGAACCAAGCGGGTGATGCTGGATGAGAAGGCTGGAAACAGACTGGAACAGACAGCAGCCAGGCCGATCAGGAACTGAAGAGTAAGCAGAAGGATGGTCGGACACGAACCAGGTCGTCAACAGGCGGGCAGCGCGGTACCAGGGAACAGGCAGAAGAATCGTCAGGGCAAGCCAAAGGTCAGGGCAGGCAGCAAGTAGCAGTGTCAGGATCAAGCCGGTAATCAAGGAACAGGTATAGCTGATGAACAGGTAACAGAATATCCAGGAACGCTGTAGACCAAACGGCATTGGTCTCATGTCACTGTTCCGTTTAAATAGTCCTTTTGGCGCCAAGAATAATCACGAACGGGGGTGCGTGCTTCCCGGTCGCGCGTGCGCACGAACGTTCATGACGTCCATTCATTCGTGCACGCACCTGCGCACCATGCTCCTTCGTACGGCAATACGGGTTCTTCTTCTTTCCTGACAGTAGGTGTTATAATATTATTGTAGAGATCTGAGGGTTTCCTGCTGAGAGTGTTTCCTAGAGCGTAGTATGAGATGGGAAGTGTCTGATGGTGTCTAATTTAGTCAGTGAGGCTTAGTTACCGATCAGGACGTGCGGTAGTTGTGTGGTGAAGGCAGTCAATTTGGAGGGATGGGAGTTTTAAGGTGTGGGGCAGTTTAGTGTTTGTAGATGTCTGAAGTTTGGAAATGTGTCCAACATGCCCATCTTTGAGCGAACGTTCTCGGGGTGTTGCGAGAGATGGCGATAAGTTCTTCCATTTCTGCTATTTTGTCAATTTGTCTGAACCAATCTGCCATAGATGGAGATTTAGTAGTTCCCCAGAGTCTAGGTAGTACACTGTTATACAAGCTGTACACTCACTACTTTACATTGCAGCAAAGAGGCATTTCTTCACATGAAAAAATATAATAAAATATTTACAAAAAAGTGAGGGCTGTACTCACATTTGTGAGATATTGTATGTTACTGCTAAAGTAGATTATCTTAGGTCTGACTGACTGCTCTTTACTGTAAGAACCTGAACTTCTTTGAGGCCAGATACTACATAGAGCAATCTTCTTCCTTTGCTGTGGCATACCTCCCAACTTGTTGAGATGGGAACAAGGGGCACCTATTAGCAAAAGTATGTAGTCATAGGACACCCCCTGTCGCATCCCCTTAAAAGAGAGTTATAACAAAAAAAAAAAAATTACCCCTTTGTGCCCCAGGGTAAAACAAATCGAAATGCCTAATCCCAATTTTGCAATTTTGACATGTGTTAGCAAAACCGTACATATCATCACAACTACTTTGTGCATCCAGGTGGATTATACCTTGTTTTTTTTAGGACAAATCAAGCTTTCATTAGGTGGTAAATGGTAATAGATATCTCCTGATTTTTTTTATTATCAAAGGATAATTGCCCCAAAATAGTAAAAAAAAAAAACATTATTTTAACCACTTCAGCCCCGGAAGGATTTCCAGCTTTAGGACCGGAGCCCTTTTTGCGATTCAGCACTGCGTCGCTTTAACTGACAATTGCGCGGTCGTGCGACGTTGTACACAAACGAAATTTGCGTCCTTTTTTTCCCACAAATAGAGCTTTCTTTTGGTGGTATTTGATCACCTCTGCGTCATTTCTGATCGCCGCTATAAACAAAAGAAGAGCAACAATTTTGCAAAAAAACCCAAATTTCTTACTTTTTCCTAAAATACAAATCCAAAAAAAATATATAAAAAAACATTTTTTTTTTCACCTTTTTTGTCCGATTTATATTCTTCCTCATATTTGCGATAAAAAAAAAATCGCAATCGGCGTTAATTGATTGGTTTGCGCAAAAGTGGTCGCGTTTACGGATGATGAGAATTCATTTTTGGGGTTTTTTTTTTTTTTTTTTTTTTACTAGTAATGGCGGCGATCTGCGATTTTTTGCAGTACTGCGATATTTCAGCGGACATGTCGGACCATTTTGACACTTTTTTGGGACCATTGCCATTTATACAGTGATCAGTGCTATAAAAATGCACTGATTACTGTGTAAATGTCATTGGCAGTGAAGGGGTTAACCTGCAGGGGGCGCTCTAAGGGTTAACTATGTTCCCTGGGCGTGTTCTAACTGTATGGGGACTGCCCTAACAGGGGAAGGGAAGTGGTCACAGCCTTCACGTACAGGAAGGCTGTGATCACAGCCCTTCCCCCTCACACAGAGCGGAGGTCCGTGTTTACATACACGGACCTCCGCGCCTTCGCGGGTAGTCGGCGGCAATCGAAGCCGCCGCACCCGCTCCCTGGCCCTCCCCGAACACAGTGAGCACGCGGGCGCGCCTCCGGCGGCGCACGCATGCTCACTAAACTCGTTCCCGCAGCCGCCGTAGTATGACGGCGATTTGCGGGAACGAGCCACTTTGCCGCCGTCAGATGCCGATCGGCGGTCGGCAAGTGGTTAAATGTAACTGTATATTTCTTGCTCTTACCATAACCTACTACCAAAAAACAACTGAAAATAAATTCTCCTGCTCTTGACGATCGCAGTAATACCACATATGTGTATGTTAGTTGTTGTTTGTACCCATAGTACAGCCCAAAAACAATAGTGTGCATTTTGCTTTCTTTTAATCCTACCCAAAACACACTGACATTAGACACTGATACTAATTTAACCACTTCTCGCCCGGGCTATTGACAAATGATGGCCAGGCGGTAGTTTCATTATCCTGAATGGGTGTCTATTGACATCCTGTCGCACAAGCTGCTGGCGTGTGCTTGCGGGAACGCGCAGCACGGCAATCGTGGACGGCCCGTGTCCACTGGACACAAGCCGTCACCAATCACGGTAAACAGCCAGCTGATCACATTGCTTGTGGAAAATGGAGGTGTGCCTCAGGCACGCCCATGCAATTTTCAGTGATTTGCACCATAGCTTGTAGACTCTATAACTTTCACACAGACTAAATAATATCCACTAATTTACCAAAGATATGTAGCAGTATACATTTTGGCCCAAATTTATGAAGAAAAATTACTTTTTTGCAAAATTTTACAGTAGAAATTAAAAAAGTGTTTGTTTTTAAAAATGTTCACACTTTTTCGCTTATATCACAAAAAATAAAAAACCCAGTGGGGACTAAATACTACCAAAAGAAAGCTCTATTTGTGAAAAAAAAATCCTATACAAAAAATACTGACCCTGACCTTTGCATTTGACCTTGACCTTGACCCAAACACTGACCCAGATCAATCGTTGATCAAGGTATTTATTTATTTAAATTATTATAATTTTTTTTTTCTACACACATTTTATTTTCCTGTCTCTGAAAGTACAGAGAGTGATACAATGTATCTCTCTTGTCCATTCACAGAGACAGAAAACATGTGGATGGGCTTCACAGTGACTGATCACTATGATAGCCAACCAGAGGCTATCACAGTGATCAGGTGACCCGGAATCAGACGTTCCAGGTCCAATCGTTAGAACGGGGCCCGGGTCAGAGTGAGCCCACAGTCTCTGTGCTGGGAGCGCATCATGAGGCTTGCTCCCAGCACAAATGCAGCCCCACGGAAGAAAGTCAAGTCCAGTGGGGCTACATATTTGCGTACGAACAGCGTGAAGTCCTTTTTTTACCACTACTATTGCTTTATATTGACTTTTGAAATCTACAAATGTAGCGATTTAGAAATTGGATGAAAGGTTTAGCACTGGGAAACACTTTTTGAAAGATAAAAAGTGCATTTTATATCTATACAACCTTGTAGATCAGACCAAAATGAGGGACAAATGAGGAGGAAAGAGGGACCGATCCAAATCAGGGGAAGTCCCTTGAAATCAGGGAAAGTAGGGAGCTATGCTGTGGGGATGAGAGCAGTGACTGCAACAAGGAAGGATCCTATCATTCTTTTCACAGAATACAAGGCGTGCAACACACAAATGCAGCTAGTGCTGCAGCATTGGAAGAAGATGGTTCTGCGTAGCTTCAGGCATCAAAGAAGTTTGTTTGGACTTTTACAGCACACAGCAACCAGCCAGACAGAGAATATTCTTCATTAGCAGTAAATTATGTGACTTCTGCAATGTCAATTTTAGGCCTTTTTTTTAACACTTTTATTCCTATTACAAGGAATGTAAACATCCCTTGCAATAGGAATAGTGCATGACCGGTTCTATTAACAGAGAAATCTGGGGTCTCCTCTAGGCTGGAAAGCCTTAGTTAAAAAAAAAAAAAAACTATCTCAGCCTTTCCAGCTAAAAACATGCCCATGTTTACATCTTCCGAGGCTGGAAGTGACGTCATAACATAGCGCCCAGCCTCTGAAGGTCATAGAGATGGCCGGGTCTGGTCCACGGTTAGCTCTATGGTAAACGACGGCATGTTTTTACAGCTGCTTTTTCCTGGCGTCGGTACTGGCTTTGCAGCTCGTTTTTTTTTTACCCACCCTGTGTTCATGAGGCCTTACAGTTACAGTACTTTATAAGGGTTTAAAAGGACATAAAATGGTGGCTATCAAGTTTAATATTAATAAGATTGAAAAAAAGTTCTCCTCTTGGTGCACCTATGTTATTTATACAAGTAATTTTTTTTAGGGTCATGTCTATGGCTCAGCAAGGCCTTTTGGTTCATACTATCAGGCATGAGGTGTCTCAGACAAATGAATTGGGACAAACAGTGAAGTGAAAGGTGAGACAAGAAAGTTAGATAAGTCGTTTAAAGGGTGTCAAGGAGCGGAAATTCCAGGGCCTAAACAGAAACAGAGAATTGAAGGGAGAGAGAAAGAGAGAGAAAATAGTTAACCAGGAAAGGAGTAACCAGAAAGGAAGACCTACTGACAGGTTGCTAAAAGCATCCACACAAAGCCCCAAGGAACTAAAGGGCAATAGCTGACAGAATCAGATGACTCACAAGCACAGAGACAGACTGGGCTGAACGTCCCATAAAGGTCTAGATTGACATTTAAAAGGTAATGCCACTTTAGTGGAAAAAAAGATATAGCACATAAATAAAATAATATAGCATATACAATTGCTACACAAGTCATGTTGTAATCTAATCAATCTGCAACTGCTGTAAGTGTCTGTAAAATTCACTTCATTAAAGGAGAAGTCCAGCCTGAGCTTGCTTGGCTGGGCTTCTCCTATGGGTCACAGGTGTGAAATTCGTTTTGCACTCCTGTGACCCGTTTTCAGCAGAGAGCGGACTAAAGTCCGCTCTCTGCTGACTTCATCAGTGTCCATCCAGGCACCGCGTCATTAGGACAATGAAGTCCAGGTGCCTGGATGGACAGCCGCCTCAGCCTCACAGCGAGCCGCCCCTGCCCCTCCACAGCTCAGCGTTCCAGTGAGCCTGGAGGAGCAGAGAGGAGAGCTGCTGATTGATAGTCATCAGCTTTCCTCTCAGAGATCTGTGAGAACCGAGCCATCGGCGGGGTTCGATGGCTCGGTTCTCAGTGTAGAAGCGCCAGGGGACAGATGCAGCATCGGACCAATGCTGCATCCACCTAGGTAAGTATAAATCTGGAATAAGAAAAACCCCATATTTCTCTTTTAAGGCAACCTGGAGGTGCTCTGTACATCTTTAGTCCATGGAGCACCCTAAGAAATGTCTTTATTATTATAATACCGGATTTATATAGCGCCAACAGTTTACGCAGCGCTTTACAACTTGAGGATATACAGTACAAATACAATACTCTTAAATACAGTAGGAATCAGAGGGCCAGCTTGTCAGAGCTTACAATCTAAGAGGGAAGGTCAAGAGATATAAGAGGTAATAACTGTGGGGGATGTGCTGATGGAGAAGATAAATGTACAGTTGTTAGGTGGGAGTCAGATAGGCTTCTCTGAAGAGATGCGTTTTCAGGCATTGTCTGAAGGTGGACAACGTAGAAGAAAGTCGAACAGATTGGGGTAGAGCATTCCAGAGGATGGGAGAGGCTCTGGAGAAGTCCTGGAGGCGACCATGGGATGAGGTGACAAGGGAGCTAGAGAGCAGGAGGTCTTGGAAGGAGCGAACAGAACAATTTGGTTGCTATTTTGAGACCAGGTTAGTGATATAGCTGGGGGCCAGATTGTGGATGGCTTTATAAGTTTTTGTTAGTATCTTGAATTTAACCACTTAAGGACCGGAAGGATTTCCCACCATAGGACCAGCGCCCTTTTTGCGATTCGGCACTGCGTCGCTGTAACTGACAATTGCGCAGTCATGTGACATTGTACCCAAACAAAATTTGCGTCCTTTTTTCCCCACAAATAGAGCTGGTGGTATTGGTGGTATTTGATCACATCTGAGTCATTTCTGATCACTGCTATAAACAAAAAAAGAGTGACAATTTTGCAAAAAATAGTCTTGCTTTTTGCTAAAATACATATCCAAAAAAAAATGTATAAAAAACAAATTTATTCATCGGTTTTGGCCGGTTTATATTCTTCCTCATATTTTTGCCAAAAAAATTCACAATCAGCATTTATTGATTGGTTTGCGCAAAAGTTGCCGCATTTACAAACCATGAGAATTAATTTATGGCGTTTTTACAATTTTTTTTTTACTAGTAATGGCGGAGATCTGCGATTTTTATTGGGACTGTGATAATGGGACGGACATGTCGGACATTTTTGCCACTTTTTTGGGACTAATGACATTTATCCAGCGATCGGAAATTGAAATATCCACTGATTTACTGTATAAATGTCTAGGGGTTAACTGTGTTCCCTGGGTGTGTTCTAACTGTGAGGGGGCTAGGCTGCCAGGGGCACCAGAGATCTAACTGATCCCGAGTACAGGGATCAGCAAATTTCTGACATGCCGCCTGTCAGAACGGGGACCCGCAATTTTTACATTGGCAGTTCCCCGATCTGGCTCTGTCACAAGCCATTGCAGGTCACTGGCGGACATCGAGTCCGCCCGACCCACGGCCCTGCTCAGGGAGCATGCGGCGGGCAAGAGCATGCGCTGCTGGTGGCACGTGTTTGCCCCTGGCCGTCGTGCATAGTTGTGAGGACTATAAGCGGCGATTCGTGGGACAGAGCCACGCTGAGGCCGCTTATAGTCGTTACGCGGTCGGCAAAAGATTAATTAGTTGGTTGAATGGCAGCCAATGGAGAGATTAACATAGGGGTGTAGCAGACGCCAATCGGTTTTTAACCACTTGCCGACCGTCAATCGGCAATTGACGGCGGCAAAGTGGCGCTGTAAGGCAAATCGCCGTCATATGACGGCGGCTGCCAGATCGCGCACAGTGAGCGCGCGCGCGCCGCCGGCGGCGCGCCCACGCGCTCACTGTGTCCGGGGAGGGCCAGGGAGCGGGTGCGGCGGCTTCGATGCCCCCCCCGGAGGGAAGGAGCGGAGGTCCGTGTATGTAAACACGGACCTCCGCTCTGTGTGAGGGGGAAGGGCTGTGATCACAGCCTTCCTGTACGTGAAGGCTGTGACCACTTCCCTTCCCCTGTTAGGGCAGTCCCCATACAGTTAGAACCCGCCCAGGGAACATAGTTAACCCTTAGAGCGCCCCCTGCAGGTTAACCCCTTCACTGCCAATGGCATTTACACAGTAATCAGTGCATTTTTATAGCACTGATCGCTGTATAAATGCCAATGGTCCCAAAAAAGTGTCAAAATGTTCCGACATGTCCGCCCCAATATCGCAGTACCGCTAAAAATCGCAGATCGCCGCCATTTTTAGTAAAAAAATAATTAATTCTCATCATCCGTAAACGCGACCACTTTTGCGCAAACCAATCAATAAACGCCGATTGCAATTTTTTTTATCGCAAATATGAGGAAGAATATAAATCGGCCAAAAACGGTGAAAAAAAATGTTTTTTTTATATTTTTTTTTTGGACTTGTATTTTAGCAAAAAGTAAGAAATTTGTTTTTTTTTGCAAAATTGTCGCTCTTCTTTTGTTTATAGCGGCGATCAGAAATGACGCAGCGGTGATCAAATACCACCAAAAGAAAGCTCTATTTGTGGGAAAAAAAGGACGCAAATTTCGTTTGGGTACAACGTCGCACGACCGCGCAATTGTCAGTTAAAGCGACGCAGTGCCGAATCGCAAAAAGGGCTCCGGTCCTAAAGCTGGAAATCCTTCCGGTCCTTAAGTGGTTAAGGTGCATGAGCCTTGCAGCAGCGTTCATAATGGACTGAAGTGAGGATAGCCTATTAGGAGGTAAGCCAGTGAGGAGGGAGTTGCAGTAGTCGAGGCGAGAGATGACCAGTCATTCCTACCTTTGTGATTGGCTCACTGATTTTCCTGTACTAGGATACAAGTCCTGTACTAGTTCACTAGGACTAGAACCAGTTTTAAAAGTGTATCTGTGGTGAAAATGTGAAATCATATATATATTTTCCATTGTATTTCAATCATCTCTAGCCTGCGCCTTATAACCAGAATGATCCTGAAGTTTGAAAACGTACTTGTTCAAGAATCCCTCATATTAAAGTGATATTAGACATGTGCGGTTCGTTTCGTTCTGAATTAATATTCTGACAAATTTTTCGTTGTTCGGAGATTCGGATATATCCGAACACCCAAATCACAATATAAACAATTTTAACGAATGCTCCGAATAACGAAACAAAATTCATCCGAATTTCTGAAATTTGGACTGAAATTCGAATCGAATTTTACATTGATCTTCAGTCATATTCTAACTGTACACATATTGCTGAAATCAAAGACTGTGTGTGTTATTAGAGTACCATTTTGAAATAATGCTGTTTTAGTTAAGCCAAAGGTGATTTAAAGAGTCACTGTAATCATTTGATGAAGATTTTTCATTTGTCTGTTAACTTTGCCACAATGGAATCGAAAAAAAAAAAAATTAAAGTTTTCAATTTGACCGATTCAAAATCTATCGTTTTCGAACGTTTCGAAACGAAAAAAGAAAGATAAATTCAAAGAAAATTTGAAAAATTCTGAATATTAATCCCGAATACGAATCCTGAATTTAAACTGAACAAAAGCAAAGATGTAATATATTGCAGCTTACCAATCATTAGATGTGGTGCTGCCTTAGTTTTCTTTTTTTTAGGTTTACCCCCTCTGCATTCACCTGGTGATCTGTCCAGTAACACATCTCCTTTATTAGAGTTCCTCCACTCTGGATGAAGGAGCACAGGAGATATCTTTGGACGGCAGCATTATCAGTCTGAGGGAGGAGAGAGATTTAGATACACTAAAAAATCTAACACTTTATAAGCAGTTACAGCAAACAGTTTTGTTACTTTTGGGATAAAGGTTTTACATAAATAAATAAAAGTTCATCATTGAAACCACTCCTGTCAGTAGCAAATGGACAAATTATTCTTTTGAAAAACAACAGATTTACTGGTTAGATCATGAAAGAAAGAAAAAAAGAAAGAAAGAAAGAGCATAAGAAAGAAAGAGCCTAAAAAAGAAAACATACAGCCAACATACCTAAGGATTGGTAAGCTGCAATATAATAAATGTTTGCTTTGGGGTTTGATACCACTTTAACTTCTGTAGCGCTGCCCTCTTGAGATCCGAAAGAAATATTAATACCCCTCTGGTTACCCTGACCCTATGGGTTCTCAACCACCTCTCACACACTGGGTTCAAGCATTGTGCTAGCTTCCTTTAAGTAAAGACACAGTAATGAAATACACCAAACTGAGTTGATTCAGTAAGGTTTACACAAAAGATTTATCAAAGAAAGAACCTTGACCCAATTATTCACACAAAGTGATACTTATAAAAAGATAAACTATCACACGTTAGTAAAATATCACTTAATGTAGGTCTCTTTTTTTAAACTCAGCAAGTACATATACTGCACATGTAAGTGGGGCACAGGAGAGTAGAAAAATGACTCCTGCTAGTATCAGACCACTCTCTACTGCTCACTCACTTAAGAGCAGCAAGGCAGCAGATAAACAAATACAACTTCAGCAAACAGTAATTATAGCACTATTCAACCTGCTCTTATGGAGAGTTCTTTGGTGAATGCAGCATTGGTAACTTTAGCAAAGCAATGTACTCCTAAGTGAGGAGAGAAGTAGAAGTAGTCCAAAGTCACTGTTGCCAATTCAATAGATCTTCAGCCAGCTCTCGGTAATTTTAGTTGTACACTAGAAATATTGGTGGATGAAACAATGGCTAATCCAAAGAGTTGAAGCATAATCAGGAAACAGCGCTCTTATAGCAAAAGAAATAGTAGAAACTTCACAATGATCACTGACTTGCAAAGTTAACTCTGTGGAACTACAAGCAGCAGTAGACTAATGGATGGCATGGATATCTGTGTATAGTGTCCAAACTCAGTGTGCAGGCAGACCTATTGCATTAACTTCTTCCCTTCCGCGCCATAGCCGATTGAAGGCCGTCAATAGGAGTTCTCCCCTTTGGCTCGCGTGAGCGTGCCCGCGGGTTGGGAGGACCCAATGTCTACCAGAGACCTGCGATCTCTTCACAGAGAGCCGCAACGGGGAACCGTCATTGTAAACACGGCAGTTCCCCATTCTGTGAGGGGGGCATGCCAGATCTACTGGTCACTGGGATCAGTTAGATCTGTCATGCCCCCGCCAACCCTGCCCCCCCACAGTTAGAACACACCCAGGGAACACATTTAACCTCTTCACTGCCCCCTTAGTGTTAACCCCTTCTCTGCCAATGACCTTTATACAGTAATCAGTGGATATTTAAATTTCTGATGGCTGTATAACTGTCATTGGTCCCAAAAATGTGTCAAAAACGTCCGACGTGTCCGCCGCAATATCGAGTCCCGATAAAAATCGCAGGTCGCTGCCATTACCAGTAAAAAAATAAATAAAAACACCATAAACCAATGTCCATAGTTTGTAGGCGCTATAACTTTTGCGCAACCCAATCAATATACGCCGATTGTGATTTTTTTTACCAAAAATATGTAGAAGAATATAAATCGGCCAAAACTGATGAATAAATTTGTTTTTTTATTTTTTATTTTTGGATATTTATTATAGCAAAAAGTAAAAAATATTGTTCTTTTTTAAAAATCGTCGCTCTTTATTCGTTTATAGCGCAAAAAATAAAAACCACAGAGGTGATCAAATACCACCAAAAGAAAGCTCTTTTTGTGGGAAAAAAAGGATGCCAATTTTGTTTGGGTACAACGTCGGACAACCGCGCAATTGTCATTCAAAGTGACAGCACAGAAAACTGACAATTGGTCCGGGCAGGAGGGGGGTTTAAGTGCCCAGTAAGGAAGTGGTTAAAGGATAATAGCAGATGTAAAGAAAGTAGTGGCTGTCTATACACAGTGTCTGTTAAACTGGGTTTTCACTCGCTCACCACACTGGACCAGAAGCTGTGGATGCTGTAGATCAAGATGATGAGGATGAGAATGATGAGCTCTCCGGTATATGGCTCCAGGGATGGTCTCCAGCCTCCACCACCTCACACCGTGGCTCTCACGGATCTGTCGCCCCTGAATGGGGGATGGAACAGAAACGGCGCTCCGACTGTTGTAAGTGCAATCAGGCTGTCCGCTGGTGTCCCTCAGGGTACCTTGGTTGATAAGTCTGTAGAAACAGGCTGCAGCCGCTGCCATCTCCAGCAACAGATTCCCTGCACACAGGTTCATGCCGGTACAGAGAGAGAGCACCAGGCCCAAAGCTTAGATTCTTATAGTCTCCCCCAGAATGCTCTTCTACTCCCATAAATCTCTTCTTTCTATTAGCCTGCTGGTAGTTGTAGTTTCACCCCAGTGCAGCCAGGGGGAAAATCCTTGCAAGTGAACTACATGTCCCAAGATTCATTGTTCTCTTATTATTATCAGTCAAAGATCAGCTAAACTGGAACACTAGGGGTAAGCAGCTGCATTATAGTCAATAACACAAAACGTCTTATGATTGCAAGAATGTAAATATCCAGCTCCTGGCTACATCCTCCCCCCACTTAAAGTCTTTGGTCCCCAAAGATGTAGGGATTCTGAACTCTGAATTCTACTGCAGGAAGAAAAAGATTAGTCAACCTTAACCAGTTTTCAAATTCAACAAATATTGGGAAACATCTGGATTCTGCTTAAACCACTTATATACATTTTCAGTTAATTCATAATCAGTCTTCTGACAGGCCAGGGAAATAGCTGTGTCCCACCCAGTGATGTCAGAGGTCACATTGAGGTCACCTTTCATCCAATTGATGGCAGCAGGGTCAGGCATAGAATCTGGCCTTTGAATAGTGGAGATTAATTTGTCAGAGTTCTCCCCTAATGTTTCATAAGTACATCTTCTAGGGGGGTGGATGTTTCTTCTTAATCTGACAGGAGAAATTGGTTCCAGCTTTGGTGCAGAACTTCTTTCACGACCATTTGAGGAGGTAGAGCCCCTTTCAGGATGCACCTCAGTAATAGAGTTTTTTTCAAGGCTTGTTGTAGGAGTGAATTTCCTCTCCGGACTGGTTACAGGAGTAGAGTTCCTCTCAGGGCTCTTACAGGAGTAAAATTCCTTTCAGGGCTCATTACAGGAGTAACCTTCCTTTTAGGGATTGCTACAGGAGTAGAATGCCTTTCAGGGCTTGCTGCAGGAGTAGAATTCCTTTCAGGGCTTGCTACGAGAGCCAGGCCCTGAGTTTCCATCAATACAGTTGGGCTCAAAGTAGAGGGCGCTGACTTAAGAATGGTAAGATCAGTCTCATTAAAAGCATTAAAGTTCTGTCTTTTACTCTCATTCTCCTTCTCTTCTAACAATGTTTCTCTTTCTGGGAGGCTGGCAGATTCCAACACAGGCAGACATGTATCAGTGTAACTAATCAGATCCCCTTGTTCAAAGCTTGGGACTGGTCTGGTATTTCCATTTGAAGGAACATCTTCCCTCCTAGTTGATGGTGGAGCATTCATTTTTGGACTAAGTGATTTTTGTGGTCTCCCTACCTCTCTTGTTGGTTTTGGTCTGCTGAACCAGGGCCTGACCCTTGTTTCAGTACTAACAACTGGAGTCCACAAACAAGAAGGTACTATCTCTTTATCCTCACTTTTGTCTTGTGCTGGCACTACAGGCCAAGCAGGAAGTTTCTGAAGAGAATGAGTCCTGGGGGGACTTGGATCCAAAAGAAGTGTAAGGGAACAAGGAGGCACTCTGACTGCATCTGATAAGTGATCACGATCCCACATCTTGCGAGGTCCCGACTTCCCTTCAGGCTTGATTTGATAAACCGGTAATAATGGAAGCTGCTTACAGATGATACAAGGTTGAGGCCTCCAGCGATCAGCCAATTTGTGCTTGCCCGGTACACCTAAGTTGTTCAATATCACTCTATCCCCTTCTTATAAGCTTGCTTCAAATTCTTCCGTAAACCGGTCCACATAACCCTTATGGGAAGCCAAAGAGGTATCATCAGCAGATGCTCCGAAAACCAGATCAATCGAGAGTCAAGCTTCTCTTTCAAACATAAGTCGGTACGGTGAATATCCAGTTGCATCACTCACAGTACTGTTGTAAGCGTGTAACATGGTGGCAATATGGTTTCCCCAGTGTTGCTTCTTCTCAGTGGGTAAGGTTCCTAACATGTTCAGCAAAGTCCTATTAAACCTTTCAGGCTGGGGATCCCCTTGTGGATGATAGGGTGTAGTTCAAGACTTTTTTATGCCCAACAATTTGCATAACTAATGTATAAGTCAGCTTTCAAAATCTCTTCCTTGGTCAAAATGGTTCCTAACAGGTAACCCATAACGAATGAAGAACTTCTCCACAAGTACCTTCGCCACAGTGGTTGCTTGTTGATCTTTAGTAGGATAAGCCTGTGCATATTGGTTGAAATGGTCAGTCACCACCAAGATATTACTTCTTCCTCCTTTATCTTTTTCCAAGCACAGGAAGTCAATGCATACTAACTCCATGGACCCCTGGCTTTGCAGATGCTCCATAGGAGCTGCTTGAACAGGGAGAATTTTCCTCTGGATATAAGGCAAGCAGGAACGACAGTAGTTCTCTATCTCCCTCTTCATATCAGGCCAATAAAACCTATCTCTGACTAAGCGGAAGGTCCTCTCTATTCCCAAATGCCCATGTTCATCATGCAGAGACACTAATACTGAAGTGTGATGTTTTTCCGGAAGGTTTCCTCAAACTCTTCGCCGGAGGTTCTACTGTATAACATACAAGTAAATATTTTGGGGGTACACCCTAACAATGCATGGTGCTGCTCTAAAACCTTACAAACAAAGCAATATATTACAGTGCACACATGACATTTACTCCTGCCAGGCTATTTAAAAGCATCTATACATATAAAGCAAATATGCAAAAATATGGGGATTTGGTCACACTATATGGCCATAAAGTGCTAAGCCCACTAACTGCATCAATGTACCCCAATTTTCAGTGGGTCCCACAATAACCATAAAATGAAAGTTCCTGTTTCTAAACCATGCAAGCAAACACTCCTCTTTATGGGAGAACCAAAGGACTCTTCCTATGGCTCAGGTGGACGCTGATTGGAGGTAATGAGGGAGGATGGGGTTCACCATACCAAAAGGTCTGGTCAGGACCCCTAGAACATACAAGCAAATATTTGGGGGGAACACCCTAACAAAGCATGGTGCTGCTATAAGACATCACAAACAAAGCAATATATTACAGCACACACATGACATTTATTGCTGCTAGGCTATTTAAAAGCATCTATACATATAAAGCAAATATACAAAAATATGGGGATTTGGTCACACTATATGGCCATCAAGTGTTAAGCCCACTAACTGCGTCAAAGTACCCCGATACTTAGTGGGTCCTAAACCATGCAAGCAAACGCTCCTCTTTATGGGAGAACCAAAGGACTCTTCCCATGGCTCAGGTGGACACTGATTGTAGGTAATGAGGGAGGATGGGGTTCACCAGCCCAAAATGTCTGGTCAGGACCCCTAGAACATACAAGCAAATATTTGGGGGTAACACCCTAACAACGCATGATGCTGCTGTAAGACCTCACAAACAAAGCAATATATTACAGCACACACATGACATGTGCAAGTCATCATGACAAAAAAAACTGGTGAAGATGAAGAATAAGAAAATATTGTTCTATTTTACATATAAGAAGGGGAATTAAGGAAGAGATAGAAGAGAGAAGGAAAAGTAAAAGAAGAGAAAAGAGGAGGGTAGAAAGTGGGGGAAGGGAGGCTAGAGGAGAGAAAAGAAAAAAGAGTAAAGAACGGGTCTGCTGGGGAGTCGTGTACAGAAAGGGTTATCCAACTACCATGTTAATGGTCACCTCTCAGGCCCAATAACCAGGCTAACATGAGGATGATAATGGTTGGATCATGAGTAGAGTTGAGCGAACCCGGACTGTAAAGTTCGGGTCCGTAGCGAATTTTGGGGTGTCCGGGATCCGGACTCGAACCCAGACTTTTCAAAAAAAGTCCAGGTTCGGGTCCGGGGTTCTGGTATTTTATTCCACGTGTTGAACAGCTGCCAAGGGCAGCCAATCAACAAGTGTTTCACTGGTTTTCCCTAGGGGCCTGTGGGGTTTTAAGCGATGCCTGGGCTTGAAATGTCAGGCCCAAGCGAGTTGAGATGAGTACTAGGTTGGTAATAGTAGGAGTACAATCGGACCAATAACCCGGACTCTCCACTGGTAATTGTACCATCAACCTATTGGGAAAGACATGTGCTGAGGGGTCGTCTGGGCAAGAAATGAGAAAAAAGAAAAGAGAGGAGATCGGAGGGAAGGGGGTGAAAGATGGGAGGAGAAAAGAGAAGAAAATGAAAAGGAAGAGAGAAGATAGAGAAGGAATTAAGGGGAAGAATATACATTTTATCTTGTTA
>BLSH010515640.1:178357-189124 GCA_018402905.1 Glandirana rugosa
CGTTATCTGAAAAGGATATGTTCAACCTCTACTAAATTCTAAAATCATCTCCAACTTGTATAGGAAAAGTCTATTGCAGCCGCATAGAGAGCCATATTATTGTTCTAAATTTTAGAGCAATAATATGGCTCTATGCGGCTGCAATAGATTTTTCCTATACAAGTTGGAGATGATTTTAGAACAATAATATGGCTCTATGCGGCTGCAATAGACTTTTCCTATACAACTTGGAGATGATTTTAGAACAATAATCTTTCCCTTAGAGCAACAGCTGGAGCCTTTCCCTGTACAATTTGGAGATGATTTTAGAATCTAAAATCATCTCCAAGTTCTATAGGGAGAGGTTCCTACTGTTGCTTAAAGGGACAGATTATTGTTTCTTGCACAAAATTAAAAAGTGCATTTATATAGCTGGTTTAAAAAAAATAAAAAAATTCTAAAAACTAAATTTGCGGCCAGCAGTGCATTTCTTGCACAAAAATAAAAAAAAACAGTGTTGGCTACCTCCTCCAACTCCACATCCACCTCCATTTTTTATTTTTTTATGTGATTTTAGCTTAAAAATTATTTTAAGTGATTTCCCTATCCCCATTTCTTTGTAGGGCACTTGTCCAGCTCTTACCCCCATTTCCCTCCCTTTTGCAGACCTCTAGGACTTGCCAGGAATTTGTTACAGCCATTTTGGGCCCCCATTGATTTCAATGGGGTTCGGGGTCCGGGTCAAAGTTCGGGTCAAGTCCGGACCCCAACACGGACTTTGTCCGTAAGTTCGGCCTAACCCGGACTTCCAGAGGTTCGATCAACTCTAATCATGAGCATGCTGGCGAGGGTATCGGATGAAGAGAAGTGGAGCCAGATAGACCATAGAACCTTATACTTGTCTAGTGTATTATTATCCAGTGCCAGCATCTCCTCCATTCTCATTATGTCATTCATAGTGGAAACCCACAACGACAGTACAGGGGTAGTGGTGGTTTTCCAGAATAATGAGTTGCCGGGCAACGGATAGAAAGAAACGGAGGAGGCATCTCTTTTGTGATGCCATGGATCCGGGAAGGATAGAAAGAAGAGCAATCGCAGGGGTAGGCATCATCGTGTCACAATAAATATTATTATATACCTGAAATACCTGGTTCCAGAGGGGGAGTATTCTCTCACATTCCCACCAGACATGGAGGTAAGTACCCTGTGCTGAGCCACAGCGTCAGCAAGTGGCCGAAGTAGCTGGAAAGATTCTATGTAGAGTCGATGGGTCCCTGCACCATCGGGAAAGGATCTTAAATTTTTTTCCTGTGAGTAGCAGGATATGGAGGACATATGAGTGAAATGAAAGGAGGTTTGCCATTCTGCTCTCGAGATGTCTACCCCTAAATCTGTGGACCACATCCTGGGATATGAAGGTAGGTCAGTGTGTCTGAGGGCCAGAATCAGGCCATATATTGAAGAGAGTAGATGTCTGGGCATTTCTTGTAGGGCCCTCAATCTTTCAAGATCAGTGAGAGGGCAATGTATTTGAGAAGAAAGAAATAATTGTTTTGTAAAAGAAGCTAAGTGTAGAGATGTTAGCAAATCGCGAAAATCTGTCGGGACAAAGGGGGCACCCATGAGGGGGTGGATGAATGCATGGGCCCGGGGCCAGTCAGATCGTTGGAAGGAGTCACTCACAGAGACCCCCACTCCCTGGGGGAAGGCGGGATTATCAAATAGAGATGTTAGAGGGGAGGCATCTGAGGATAAAATTGAGCATGTCCCTCGCTTGTACCAAAGAATTAGAGCAGCCATGGTTAGTGGAGAGGTAGATTTCAAATGGGATAAGGCTCCTTTGTAGCCCCCAAATATTAGCACATAGGTCAACAGGAGCCAAGTCCTGTTAAACCATTATGGAAGCTTTTGGGGAGGGACAGGGAAACCACTCCAAAATGCATGCCATGATAGTAGCCCTGTGGTATAGTTCATAGTCTGGTAAGCCAGTACCCCCCTGAAGTTTCTGGAGGGTTAACAGATTGTATTTGACTCATGAGAGACCACGGTTCCAAATAAATTTAATGGAGATCGACCGAAGAGAGGCAAAAAATTATTTGGGCACCAGTATCGGTATGGTTTGGAAAAAATATAGTAGCTTGGGCAGGGTGTCCATTTTGAGTGTATTGATGCGTCCAAACCAGGGCAGAGAGGAGCTCCCCTAGGCCTCTAAGTCCTTCCTAATATGAGAGTGAAGGGGGATATAGTTCAATGAGAATAGGTTGGACAGATTGGCAGGAATCTGTACTCCCAGGTAAGAGATGCACCTGGTCTGCCATTGAAAAGAATAATTCGAGCGAAGCAAGGACAGCGTGGTAGCAGGCAGCGAAACATTAGGTGCCTCAGTTTTTGATATATTGCGATTGAAGTTGCTAAAGGATCCAAAGCGCTGAAACTCAGAGAAAAGTGAGGGCAGAGTCGTGTGTGGGTGTTGAACATATACCAGGAGGTCATCCGCATAACGGGATAATTTATGGTGAGAGGAGGGTGTTTGGATGCCTTGGATGGAGGTGTTTTGGTGAATGGCACATGCCAGGTGCTCACTCACTATGACAAATAACAGGGGGGAGAGAGGGCACCCCTGGCGTGTGCCGCTTGATATGTTGAACGGTTCCGAAGAAGATCCATTCACTAACACCGAGGCAGAAGGTTGGGAATAAAGGGACATCACTTTGGATATATAAGATGTGCCTAAGCCTAATTGTTCCAGAGATAGACGTAGAAAACGCCAGTTGACCCTATCAAACGCTTTCTTGGCATCGAAGGATAACAAACAGACCTTCAATTGGTGACGTTGAATATAGGATATCAAATGTATAGCCTTGGTCGTATTGTCCCTAGCCTCGCGGCCAGGGACAAAGCCAACCTAATCTCTATGGATGACCTAGATTAGGAGGGGGGATTGGCGGTTGGCCAAGACATTTTCAAAGAGCTTGAGGTCTATGTTTAAAAGGGATATTGATGGTAACTGCTACACTGGGAGGGGTCCTTGCCAGGTTTCAAGAGAACAGAGACATTAGCTGATAGAAGACCCTTAGAGGGGAGAGTGGAGTCATCAATGGAGGTAAAGGCTTGGATCAGGAGTGGTGTCAGGAGGGGTGCAAAGGTTTTATAGAACTTGGAAGTGTACCCATCCGGACCAGGACATTTACCCAGTTTAAACCCTTAATTGCACCCATAAATTCAGATTCAGACAAGGATTTATCTAAGTTGGCAGAATCCTGTGGGTCAATTTTGGGCAGGGTCGAATAGGTAATATAAGTCTGCATGTCGTCTGACAAAGTGGAGGTGGAGTTGTGCGTGGTCGTGGGAGGTAAGTTATAAAGTATGGAGTAATACTGTTGGAATGAGGCAGAAATATCACTGGTATGGTAAGCCTTATCTTGATTAGGTTGGGTTATGAATGGGATAGGATGTCGGGGAGGTCTAGTCTTGCTAAATGTTGGCCACACTTATTGGCCACGGAGTAGTGATAATTGCAGGCCCTGTCACGGGCAATCAGGGAATGGGAGTCCAATAATTGTAGCAGATCATGGCGGGCATTGGATAGCTCCACAAAAGTGGATGGGGCCAGGTCACGCTTATGGAGTGGTTCAAGTTTAGCAATTTGAGACAGTAATCTACGAATATCATCTGTTCTGATTTTTTCAGCCGAAAGCCATGCTGGATAATGATGCCCTGTATCACACATTTTAAGGTTTCCTACTGTGTGAGGGAGTGGTGTCTGAAGAATGATCAGTTACAAAGTTCTGGATCGCCTTGGAAACCTCAGCCACGCACACGGAATCTCACAGTAGGTTATCATTGAGCCTCCAAGAGGCACACATGCGGGATCTCGGTGGGCGTGCCAATGACAGATGGACAGAGGATTGATCTGACCAGAGAATGTGTCCCATAGAGAGTTGCAAGGAAGAATCTAGTAAGGATTTGGATTAGTAAGGATTTGGGAGATCAAAAAGTAGTCTATCCTACTGTAGGAGTTGGGGGCTACTGAGTAGTAGCTATAGTCTCGCTCCTCAGGGTGTTGTATGCGCCAGACTTCTACAAGGTGAGCAGAGTGCAATAAGGATTTAATGCGTGTCAGTGAGGATGTAGGAATGGAGGACTTACTAGAGGAGATGTCCGCAGGCGGGGAGAAGGCAACACTGAAATCACCCCAACAATGAAACAGGGATCCCCAAAGGAGGTTAGACTGGTGAGAATGGAAGAGATGAAATGCGCCTGGTCCGGGTTGGGAATGTAGATATTCACCCCCGTAAAGAGAAAATAATTTAGTTTCAATTTAAGTACTATATATCTACCAGCTTTATCAATAAGGGAATCTAATACCTCCGGGTTAAAAGATTTATGAAAATCACCTTTATTTGTAGGTTGTGTGTTAGTGCTGAGGAACCATTTGTGATAATACCGATTGCGTAGGGTTGGGACAGAGCCTGTGCAGAAACGTGTCTCCTGGAATAGCAAGATACTAGAACTCAGTTTGTGGAAATGGTATAAAACCTGGCTCTGCTTCTCAGGGGTGTTAAAACCCCTGCAGTTATAGAATGCTAAGTTAACGAGGCAAGTAGTTGCCATGGTTCATGGGGTAGTAAAAAGAGTAGAGCACTGAAGGAGGCCCAGGAACCCAACCAACCACAGCACCCTGTGTCCTGAAAACTAGGGAGATAGAAAATGTGATGTGCAGGGCCAATGGAGGCTGAGACCAGTATACCTAGTAAAAGCAATTAAATAAAGTGACCACTAGGTGGCTCCAAAAGATCAGTAGAACACAAAGAAAGCAATAAACTATAAAATACATTCTTTTACAAAAAACAGTGCCTAAATCAGCACCGAGGTATCCTAAGGGGGGTATGGGTCCCCGCTCCACAGGGTGGCTAACCATAACAAAATAATTACCAGGCCCAACATGGAGGAAGTCATTAAGAACAGTTTGAAGAAGGCAAAACTATAACTCTATATATAAGGGGGGATAGTCAACAGGGTTAGGGGGTCTGCAAGAGAAGTATATTACTGTAAGGGAGAAAAACTTCCTAGAGAAAGATCCTGTGTACTGGGCTATATGCAGCGGGGCACAGCAGTCTGAGAAGGACTGAATGAAAAGCCTTCTATGAAAAAGAAAAAGGTAAAAAGAACCCCCCCCCCCTTGTTGCCATGTCTAAGTTTTAGTGACTTTATGTGCCATAATATGGAGTTAGATTTTAAGGCCATGTGCTTTTCAAGGGAAGCCAGGCTTCCCCCTCCCCCTCCATTGATATGTAAATAAACCAGTCTGATAGATTGAATTGCTAGAGAGGAAATTCTCTAGCAGGAAGCAGAGGACAGGAAGTTGGTGAGAGGGGCTGGAGGTTTTTGGAAACAACCATGTGGTGAAAGGACAAGGGAGTTGAGTTTGGAAGGATGATGAGGCAAGGCGTGTGTTGGAAGCTCGAGAACTATGGAGACATGTTAAGTTGGACTGAGCAGAGAAGGACATTACATCTTAAACCCTAAGTTGAATAACAGTTTCGTTTACCTACATGTACATGCTTATATTTTGCTAGAAAGGATGATTGCCATTGTGCATGTTGTAGACATATTTTGTAAGCTATGAGTTGTGTTATATTGTGTATCCTACAGTTGTATGTGCAGATTTTCCTTGGTTTTACTGCAAGTAACCTCGCTAGATAAACGCAAGCAAAACATTAGGGGGCTCGTCCGGGATCTGCACTAAAATTTCAACAGAATTAGACCTGTTTTCTGTGGTGTGTTTTGTAGCTTGTTCTGAAGAAAATGCTGCACACACTGTTTAGGAAGAGTAAGGCTGCAAAGGTTTCTGGTGTCCAGGAGAACTTGAAGGCGTGCACCCTTCCTACCTGGGGCCAGAGACAGTCAGCATATGTCTGTTGCAGAGGAGCTGACTAGATATGTTTCTCCTTTGAACAGAGCTTGGGGGGATGGTGTCTCTGTTCTTTCCTCAGATTTTAGTCTCAAAAGTTTTGGGTTCAGTAAGGGAGAGATGTGGGCAGTTGCTGTGTTTGGTTTACATTTCCTGCATGCTCTACATATTGAATCTGAAAAGAGGAAAAAGGTAGAATTAGAAAGATATTTACTTAAGGAGCAGCTTGCAGTGGCGTCTGAGTGTTTGGAAGACACTGCAAGCAAGGCAAAAGATTTAGAATGTAGGGTAATTAAAGTTAAACCTGCAGTGGCTTCAAAGTGTGTTCAAACCCCTGTAGGCAGAGCTGAAGGTTTGAATGAGCAGTTTGCAGCCCTCATAAACAAGGTTGATGATGCACTAACAAAGGACAAAGGCCCTAAGCCTGTAAGCAAAAGTGGGCCACTGTTACTTCCCATAAGCGGGAAGATGAGTATTTGACCAGCTCAAATTATGGCCAAGCTGAGTCACATACAAGGAAGGCAAGGCCACATATGGATTGATTTACTTAAGTTAGGGGTCCCTAGAGAGGAAATAAATGGGATTCCTACACCAGCATTGTTTAAGAAGTAGAAGCAAGTGGTTGGGAATAGCAGATTCAGTCACATTAAGTGTTTCTCTTGCCATAAAATGGGCCATTTTGCTAAAATGTTCCATGCTGTGAAGATTGAAAAACAGCAAGCCAGTGTTTGTCCCAGGACAGCATGGAGAGACATGCAAGTTTATTCGTTGCATTGGAAGTTAATGCCTTTCCGTGAAAGCATTTCAAGACAACAATGGGCACCCTACAATAGTTTTGCAGTTAGAAATGGGCAGATTGGGAAATGTGAGCAGTGAGCTATGCTTTTTGGCACATTTGGAGGGAACATATTATATGCTTTGTCTCTTACTTTTTTCAGGTACTGAGCATTGAGAGGTGGAGGAGGCAGAGCAGATGACCAGGCCAGATGGGAGGAGGCAGACCAAAAGAGAGTCTGAGGAAGATGTGATTGGTTTCTGAATTGAAGTGGACTTTTCATCTGAGCGTTTCCTTATGACTAGGAGGAGAACAAGGGACTTGCATCTGGAACTTTCCTTCCACATACTGTCAAGGACATTGCTGACCCTGCTCAAAATTAATGTTTCAGTCTCCCAGGGACTTTAGTTTGACTGACCAGAAGATACGGGAGTCGAAAGGGAATTTTTTCCTCCCATTTATGGACTTCAAAATGGGGGGTTTATTTTGCCCTTTCCTAGACAAAAGGCTGTAAGAGATGTTGAAGTTTCCTTTATTATGCTATAAAGTCAAGAGGTGGTATGTGCTGTCATGGCTAAGTTTTAGTGACTTTTTGTGCTATAATTTAAATTTTTTATTGATATGTAAATAAACCAGTCTGATAGGTTGAACTGCTAGAGAGGAAATTCTCTAGCAGGAAACAGAGGACAAGAAGTTGGTGGGAGGGGCTGGAGGTTTTTGGAAACAACCATGTGGTGAAAGGACAAAGGAGTTGTGTTTGGAAGGAAGATGAGGCGAAATGTGTGTTGGAAGCTCGAGAACTATGGAGACGTGTTAAGTTGGACTGAGCAGAGAAGGACATTACATTTAAAACCCTACGTTGAGTAACAGTTTAGTTTACCTAATGCGTATATAATGTACATGCTTATATTTTGCTAGAAAGGATGATTGCCATTTTGCATGTTGTAGACATATTTTGTAAGCTTTGAGTTGTGTTATATTGTGTATCCTACAGCTGTATGTGCAGATTTTCTATTTAGTTAAGCATTGATACACTACAGAAGTCTAAATGTCCTTGTTTTTACCGCAAGTAACCTTGCTAGATAAACGCAAGCAAAACACCCCCCCCCAACTCAGATATACCCCTAAACAAATGTACAGTCTATGAAACCAAGTCAATATGTATGACACCAAAGGGAGCCCTGATCCCCATACAGGTAAGAGGATCTTCCAGGACAGAAAGTAAACTAATCCTGTAAAAATGCAGGGGTGGTTCCTGGCATGTCAAATCTGACAGAAGGGTGACCAGGGTCCATTCAATCATTGGGGGCCATATGTGGTGATGACCTGTACCGTTGTTTATGACTCTACATCCGCCATTGAGGGATGAATGGCAGGCCAGGAGTGGTTGGAGCGAATGGCCAGTCTGACAGGGCTGCATGTAGATTAGAGGCCAGGCACATGGATTAGGGGAGCAGCACCCCTAATGGAGAGGCCACCATTGGCATAAAGCCTTCCGGAGGTGAAGTGGTTAAAAGGAGAAAGATACAAATTATACTCCAAAGTTGATAGGTAGCGTATCCCAAATACAGATACCAGAAGTATGCCCTCTAGCCTCATGGAACCAGTGGATGACTCTATTGGTTGACGCATTTCAAGGAGACTGGCCCCCTTCCTCAGAACAAAGAAAGTGCTGGAGATAACGCACAAGGCATTTGCACCATTTTGTGTTTTGTTGTTTGTGCAAGTCAAGATACCCTGATCTGAGGAGGGCCGCACCGCCTTAACCATCAAGCCCAAGTACACAGTGGTCATTGCATTTGTACACCTTAAGGCCAGCTTCTTTGCTTTCTCTTAGTGCCCAGCTGTCAATTTTTTTCTGTTTTATTCTACTTTCTGTACCATACATTTTGTTGCGAGGCCTCGACTGCAGCCCAAACCCACTTCAACTCCTTCATTAAATATCTAGTGAAAGATTCACTGGAGTGACAGGACCATCACTTCCAAAGGTAGGAAATCCAAGCTATCAGTGCATTCCACCCTTTACTGTAGACTCAAGAAAAAAAAAAATATCCTTGCATACATGACCCTTTTCTGAGGTTTATATGGCCTATGGCTATGCCAATTAGTAAAATTGGAACCATCTGTTGGGAAAGAGGACAAAGGGAACAGTTGTGAAAAGGAAGGAAACAGCAGTTGTTATATGTAGCCTCATTTAAACTATGCATTATTTTTGTGAAAACTTCATACTAGGGTTGCATAGATACCGATACTGGTATCGATAACGGCAGGGCCGCTGATAGAAATTATGGGGCCCCGTACAGCCTACCTGACGTCAGCCTCCTGGTCCTGCCCCTGGTCCCTCCTTCAGCGCCTCCCTGAACCCGCCTTGAAACAAAATGCAGGTTTTACTAATTTCACGGAGTTCAAAGCAGAACTGCACTAATTTAAGGTCAATAAATGTGTTTAAAAGCTTCTGTGATCAACTTGCTGGTAACTTTTTTCCCTCTTGAATGAAGCAGGCTTTTATCAGTACAAGCCGCATTAATAAACGCATAAAACTGTTGGTCAGGTGAACGGTTTTATTGCCTGTTTTTAAATTTTAAAATACTATATACAAACTTTCAAAATGCTAATCGGTCTAAAGCTATCCCTACTATTATCAAACTGCATTACAGCCAGAAAAAAATAAAATAAAAAGAGTTTTAAAATGCCCAAAATTGAAAAGGGTCTCAGGGTACCAAGATTTCCCCCTTACATCATTGTCCCCGGAGTCCCCCCTTACCTCAGAGTCTCCAGTTTTCCTTCTTTACACCAGAGCCCCCCTTTCACATCATAGTCCACAGAATTCCCCCTAAATAGAAGTCCTCATCATCCCCTCTGTACATTAATGCCCCCCACCTTACATTAGCATTCCCCTTTACATGAGAGCGCACAGATTTTTCCCCAAATAAAAGTCCCCAGAACTCCCCTCTAACAAAAGCGTTTGCAATAAAACAAAATATCTTACATAAGCAAATGTAAACAAAGAAAAAACATCCATCATAAAAGTGTGAACCACAATAAAGTTATAGAGTGATAGATATTGAGAATAATTCATATATGTACATTCCAAGTGCTAGTACAATAAATAATAAACATAAAACATACATTTCACATAAAAAAAATCCAACAAAACTGTGCTGTGATAAACCTGTGTAGGTCCCCTGCAAGCTGTTTACACCAACTTCAGTGTACAATCACCAAGACAAAGCACATACCATTTGCTTAGCAATAAATTTGACGCCTTAAACTTATGAGGTCACATGTGCCTGTCATCTGCTGGATATTTACAACTACTTCATTCCATAAGCAACACTGCAGGTATAGTAGCTTGGTCGGGTACCAACAACAGGGAACACCATAAATACAAAGAATGAAGCACACTATAGTGCAATACCAGGGCAAGCAAACAATGGGGTTGATTTACTAACACTGGAGAGTGCCAAGACTGGTGCAGCTGCACATGGTAGCCAATCAGCTTCTAACTTCAGCTTGTTCAATCAAGCTTTGACAACAAATCCTGGAAGCTGATTGGTTTCTTTGCAGAACTGCACCAGATTTTGCACTTTTCAACTTTAGTAAATCAACCCCAATGTGTTGCTTTATCCCAGTAAAGTTTGCACAGCACAATTGGAATGTGTATATATATATGAATAGAGTTGAGCGAACCTCTGGAAGTTCGGGTTCTGCTGGTCCGTCCGAACTTCGGGACAAAGTCCGGGTCCGGACGGAACCCGAACGATCGCACGGACAACGAAGTAAGGTTAACACGACACGTTTGAAATGACCCTATTTCGTTGTGTAACCCCAACTAAATGATTTCAACTTTTCACGTTTTAGACCACGTCAAGACGTTTCTTTGGTTAGTCGAAGGTCCTAAACAACAGTTTCGAACTAACTTGTTCGACTTCAATCTTCGACTAACCGATGGTACACGTCGACGTGGTCAGAACCGTGAGAGGTCACAATCATTTAGTTGGGGTAACAAACGAACGGGACCATAACGTGATATCACACGAAGTAAGAAACATAAATACCACAAGGGACAACAACCATGGGCTGGTTCGATGATATG
>BLSH010515640.1:190980-201786 GCA_018402905.1 Glandirana rugosa
CAGGACTTTGTTACAGCCATTTTTGTTCCTAAAAGTTCGGGTCCCCATTGATTTCAATGGGGTTCGTTGTCCGTGCGATCGTTCGGGTTCCGTCCGGACCCGGACTTTGTCCCGAAGTTCGGCCGGACCAGCAGAACCCGAACTTCCAGAGGTGCGCTCAACTCTAGTGCTGACGACAAGACACGAGTGGTTTGCATACTGTGCAATCAGAGCCTGAAGCGAGCCATAAATGTTCTAAACCTGAGCACAACCTGCATGACCAGGCATCTACATGCACAGCACAAGCTGCAGTGGAATAAGCACCTCAAAATCCAAGAAAGGTCTCGGCCTCCTCCTGCTTCCTCTTCTGCTGCTGCCTCGGCCTCTTCCTCCACCTCTACAGTGCCAGTGTCACCTGCCACCCAGCAAACAGATGATGTGACAGCAACGCCACTATGTCTGCCACTGTCCCCAAGCATTTCCACACGGTCCCATGGAAGCTTACAGCTCTCCATCTCCCAAACACTGGAGAGAAAGAGGAAGTATCCCCTACCCACCCGCGATCCCTGGCCCTGAATGACAGCATTTCAAAATTCCTGGCCTTTGAAATGCTGTCATTCCTTCTGGTGGACACAGACAGTTTTAAAAACCTGATGGCGATGTCTGTCCCACAGTACGTGATTCCCAGCCACCATTACTTTTCCAGGTGAGCCATACCTTCCCTGCACAAACAAGTCGGGGACAAGATCAAGTGTGCACTGCGCAACGCCATCTGTGGCAAGGTCCACATAACCACTGATACGTGGACCAGTAAGCACGGGCAGGGACGCTATATCTCGCTAACGTGGCTAGTGGGCCTGAGGCGGCTAGCCGTTTGGCGCATGCCCTTCCGCCACCAAGGATTGCAGGGCATTTCTCTTTGCCTCCTGTTGCCTCCTCCTCCTACTCCGCTACCTCCTCCTCTACCACCTCCTCATCCGGTCAGCGTAACACCTTCACCACCAACTTCAGCACATCCAGGGGGAAACGACAGCAGGCTGTTTTAAAACTGATATGTTTGGGGGATAAACCCCACACTGCGCTGCAGCTGTGGACGGGTATTGAACAACAGACCGATGAGTGATTGTTGCCACTTAGCCTCAAGCCCGGCCTGGTGGTGTGCGATAATGGGCAACATCTCGTAGCAGCTCTGGGCCTAGCTTTTTTGACGCACATACCTTGCCTGGCGCATGTGCTGAATTTGGTAATGCAGAAATTTCTAAAAAACTACCCGGATATGTCAGAGCTGCTGCAGAAAGCATGGGCCGTCTATGCACGCTTTTGGCGTTCTCACCCTGCTGCTGCTCGCCTGTCTGCGCTGCAGCGGAACTTTGGCCTTCCCGCTCACCGCCTCCTATGCGATGTGCCCACAAGGTGGAACTCCACCTTGCACATGCTGGAGAGACTGTGCGAGCAGCAGCATTCAATAGTGGGGTTTCAGCTGCAGCATGCACGGGTTAGTTGCTCTGCGTAACAGCACCACTTCACCACCAATGAGTGGGCCTCCATGCGAGACCTGTGTAGCGTATTGCGGTGTTTCGAGTACTCCACCAACATGGCCAGTGCCGATGACACTGTTCTCAGCCTTACTATCCCACTTTTATGTCTCCTTGAAAAAACACTTTGGGCGATGATGGAAGAGGATGTGGCACAGGAGGAGGAGGAAGAGGGCTCATTTCCATGGTTATCAGGCCAGTCATTCACAAGTGGCTCAGAGGGTGGGTTCCTGCACCAGCATAGGCCAGGTAAAAAATTTTCAAGCCAGGGGACAGTTCTGGAGTATGAGGAGGATGAGGATGATGACGAGGAGGAGGAGGAACTGTATTCACAGCAGGGTGGCACCCAACGCAGCTCGTGGGCATCACTGGAGCGTGGCTGGGGGGATACGGAGGACACAGATGATACACCTCCCACAGAGGACAGCTTGCCTTTGCCACTGGGAAGCATTGCACACATGAGCAACTACATGCTGCAGTGCCTTCTCAACGACAGCTGAGATGCCCACATTTTAAGTTGTGCTGATTACTGGGTGGCCACCCTGCTGGATCCCTGTTACAAGGACAACGTGCCATCCTTAATTCCCTCACTGGAGCGTGATCGGTAGATGCGCAACTACAAGCGCACGCTGGTAGACACGCTGCTGAGGGCATTCCGAAATGACACCGGGGGCTCAGTGGAAGCACAAGGCGAAGGCAGAGGAGGAGGAGGAAGAGGTTGCCAACACAGCTGTGGCACCGGCAGCACCTCAGAAGGTAGGGTTAGCATGGCCAAAATGTGGAAAAGCTTTGTTAGCAGCACGCCACAACAAACAGCACCACCAGCTGATAGGCAATGTCTTAGAAGGAGGCAGCATTTCAGCAACATGGTGGAACAGTATGTGTGCACACGCCTACACGTACTGACTGATGGGTCTGCCCCATTCAACTTCTGGGTCTCCAAATTGGGCACATGGCCTGAGCTTGCCCTTTATGCCTTGGAGGTGCTTGCCTGCCCTTCAGCCAGTGTATTTTCTGAATGTGTGTTTAGCACAGCAGGGGGCGTTATCACAGACAAGCGCAGCCGCCTGTCCACAGCCAACGTGGACAAGCTAACGTTTGTTAAAATTAACCAGGCATGGATCCCACAAGACTTGTCTGTACCTTGTGCAGAATAGACATTTAGATCGGCCTCACACAGCCATTGGTATACTTGTTTTTTTTGAACATGTCTCAATATTTTCTGGGCTACCCCAATTAGAAAAAAAAAACAAAAAACAGTTTTGGCTACCTCCTCCTCCTCCACTGCCACTTCCACCTACACCGCCACGGTCACCACCTCCTCAACCCCTAGGCTACTACTCCACATCCACCTCCTCCTCCAATTTTTAGTTTTTTATGTGATTTTAAGTTATTTCCCTATCCACATTTGTTTGCAGGGCCCTTGTCCTACTTTTACCCCCATTTTGCTTCCTTTTGCAGCCCTCTAGCCCTTTCCAGGACTTTTTTAGAGCCTTTTTTTTGCCCAAAAGTTTGGGTCACCATTGATTTCAATGGGGTTCAGGGTGCGGGTAAAGTTCGGGTCAAGTTCGGTGCCGAACTCGAACTTTTTCATGAAGTTCGGCCGAACCCGACGAACCCGAACATCCAGGTGTCCGCTCAACTCGAGAAATAACTTAAAATCCCATAAAAATATAAAAAATGGAGGAGGAGGTGGATGTGGAGTAGGAGGTTGAGGAGGCGTTGACCGTGGCGATGTAGGTGGAAGTGGCGGTGGAGGAGGAGGAGGTAGCCAACACTTTTTTTTGTTGGTTTGTTTGTTTTTTTAGCCCCCAAAATATTGAGACATATTAAAAAAAAATGTAGACACTTTTTATTTTTGTACAAGAAATGCACCGCTGGCCACAAATGTAGTATTTAGAATATTTTTTTTTTCAAACCAGCAATGTAGACACACTTTTTAATGTTGTGCAAGAAATGCCCCGCTGGCCGCAAATGTAATATTTTGCGCAAAAAAAAAAAATGTTTATTGTCTAACTGCAATGTAAAAGCAGTATTTAAATATGCCAAAATGTTGCCAACTGAACTAACAGAACACGATTAAAGTACTGTCCCTGACACACAAGCAGTTGCAAGTGTGCTGCACTTGCAACAATGGCTGCAAACGCCCACCTAACAAACAGAAAAATTGCTTAGGTTTTATATGAGGCGCTTTGCTTAGCAAACAAAATGTACTCTAGCAAACAAAAATCTCCTCTAGCACCCACCCACCAATAAATCGCTGTTTTTAACAGATTTTCTAAAGCTAATCTGTCCCTCACAGCAGCAGCAGCATCCTCTCCCTACACTAGTATGAGATGATTTTCTAAAGCTAATCTGTCCCTCACAGCAGCAGCAGCATCCTCTCCCTACACTAGTATGAGATGATGTGACATGCAGCACTATGTGACTCCAGCTTATATAGAGGCTGGGTCACATGATGCACTGGCCAATCACAGCCATGCCATTAGTAGGCATGGCTGTGATGGCTTCTAAGGGTAAACAAGTGAAACGCTTGCTGATTGGCTGCCCTGCAACTATTCAACAGGCGCGAAAAAATACCCAAACCCCTAACCCGAACTTTTTCTCAAATGTCCAGGTTCGGGTCCGGTACACGGATACCCTAAAGTCCGGTACGAACCCAAACTTTACAGTTCAGGTTCGCTAAACTCTAGTCCTGAAGGGACATGCTCTATTAATTTACTTTGTCCTCCGTCTGTAACGTTAAGGGGAGGTCTTGTACCTACAGTCTCTGGGATGAAAAACCATGGTGAAATGCAGATCTGGCCACGCCTGGAGAGCAGATGGAAGGCACTCCATTATGGCACACATTCGGGCGCGAACGTGGTGACGCACATCCGGACGTGGAGGGTCCGAGGTGTGTTGAGAGCGAGGTCCGGCTTGGGCGGCCAGGCTTGAAGCACAAATAGAAAACGCTCCATTTAACACACGTTCGGGCAGCGAAGTGGGAGCATGTGTGCCATACCTGAAGGGAGGCATGGCTTGGGCACCCAGGAACCCACGCGGGGATTGGCTGAAAGAAAGATTGGATTTGTTATTTAACTGCGGTGACAGGAGACAGCCTTCATTCCCCAGAAGAGGTCAGTTTTGACGAAACCGGTAGGGCGGAAGTGCTGTCTCGGAATCACAGCTGATTACATGTGTAGATGGCTATGTTTTACTTCACAGATACTATTTGGACCATATAAGTGCAATATATTTTTTAATAAATAGGTGTTTTTAAACGATATCACACTATTGTGGCCTTTTTTCTCCATCTGGCCCAAATATATCTGGTGACATTTCTGGGAGGCTTGGCTGTAAAAGCCAGAATTCCACACAGGCGATTCCTGACCCTCCGTGATATGGGGTCTAGGGGCTCTGGTAAGGGCACATCCAGATTGGTGGTGGATTGTCGCACAGGATTGTTGTAATGGTGGATGGTTGACACTATGTTTATGCACATATGAAGAAGAAGATTCACGTCTTTCTGTCACACCAGCATGTCTATCGGCTGGTGGTGCTGTTTGTTGTGGCGGGCTGCTGACAAAGCTTTGCCACATTTTGGCCATGCTAACCCTGCCTTCTGAGGTGCTGGCGGTGGCACAGCTGTGTTGGTGGCCTGTTCCTCCTTTGCCTTTTTGCACATCACTGGTATCATTTGATTTAGCGCGGTATTCCACTTAATTAATTGCCTCCTTTGCCTTTGCCTTGTGCTTCCACTGAGCCCCCGGTGTCATTTGGGAATGCCCTCAGCAGCGCCTCTACCAGTGTTTGCTTGTAGTCGCGCATCTTCCTCTCACGCTCCAGAGAGGGAATTAAGGACGGCACGTTGTCCTTGTAACGGGGATCCAGCAGGGTGGCCACCCAGTAATCAGAAGAAGTTACAATGTGGGCAACTCGGCTGCCGTTGCGCAGGCACTGCAGCATGTAGCCGGCCATGGGTGCCAGGCTGCCCAGAGGCAAAGACAAGCTGTCCTCTGTGGGAGGTATATCATCTGTGTCCTCTGTATCCCTCCAGCCACGCTCCAGTGATGCCCACGAGCTGCGTTGGGTTGGGTGGCCCCTGCTGCGATTCCTCCTCCTCCTCCTCATCATTTTCCTCGTCCTCCAGAACTGTGCCCTGGCTTGAATATTTTTGACCTGGCCTATGCTGGTGCAGGAACCCACCCTCCGAGCCACTTGCGAATGACTGGCCTGATAACCGTGGAAATGACCCCTCTTCCTCCTCCTCCTCCTCACCCTCCTGTGCCATATCCTCTTCCATCATGGCCTGAAGTGTTTTTTTAAGGAGAAATAGAAGTGGGATAGTAACGCTGAGAACAGCATCATCGGCACTGACCATGTTGGTGGAGTACTCAAAACACCGCAATACGCTACACAGGTCTCACATTCAGGGCCAGGGATCGCGGGTGGGTAGGGGGGTACTTCCTCTTTCTATCCAGTGTTTGGGAGATGGACAGCTGTAAGCTTCCATGGGACCATGTGGAAATGCTTGGGGACGGTGGCGGACATGGTGGCATTGCTGTCATATCGTCTGTTTGCTGGGTGGCAGGTGACACTGTCACTGTAGAGATGGAGGAAGAGGCCGAGGCAGCAGCAGAAGAGGAAGCAGGAGGAGGCCGAGACCTTTCTTGGATTTTGAGGTAATTATTCCAATGCAGCTTGTGCCTTGAATTTAGATGCCTGGTCATGGGGGTTGTGCTCAGGTTGAGAACATTTATGCCCTGGCTCAGACTATCATTGCACAGCTTGCAAACCACTCGTGTCTTGTCGTCAGCACATTGTCTGAAGAAAAGCCATGCGGGGGAATGCCTTTGAGCTGCCTTTGGTGTGCTAGGTCCCTGGGTGCGGTGGGTAGTAGTAGGCATACTGTCTAGGGGACGCTCGCTTCGCTTTTGCAACCTGCTTCCTCTTTTGCTGTGCTGGTGCCTCTGTGCGACCACCACCTCTTCCTCCAAACCGCACATGTTACTCACATGACCCCCATTCCATGTGGGGTCTAGGACCTCATCATCTTCCACATCATCTTCCACCCACCCTTCACCACTGCCCTCCTTGTCAGTCTGCACACTGAGGCAAGCTGCAGCAGTTGGCACCTGTGTTTCGTCATCATCAGAGACGTGCTGCGCTGGTGTTTCCATGTCCTCATCCTGCAACAGAAGTGGTTGGGCATCGGTGCACTCAATGTCTTCCACTTCTGGGGCAGTGCTATGTGGATGGCCCACGGAAAGCCCACCAGGAGAGTCATCAAAAAGCATAAGAGTCTCTTGCAGGACTTGGGGCTCAGACTGCTTGGCTAATTTACAAGGGGCTGAGGTGAAAGACAGATGGCCATGGGGTTCAGGTGCCAACTCTGAGCTTTCATCAAGGGACCAGGAGGGAGACAATGTGAAGGAACTGGAGGCATTGTCAGCCACCCAATCTACTATCGCCTGTACTAGTTCTGGCCTCACCAATCGTTAAGGGGCATTCGGGCCTACCATATACCGGTGAAGGTTCTGTTGGCTACCTGAGAAAGGTGTTTCCCTTGTGCGTGTAGCTGGCACACCTCGACCACGTCCTCTCCTTCCAACAGGAGGTTCACCAACACCACCAACACCAGCAGCACCAGCATCACCAGCAGCACCATGACCACGTCCCTTATTTGCTTTCCTCATTGTGCCCACAAATGTACTATGTAGCCCTATGTAAGTATTTATTAATACCAATTAATATATATATTTTTTTGAAAACACCAGCGTAGACGGACTTTTTATTTTGGTGCAAGAAATGCACTGCTCACACCAACAGCTGGAAGCTCTCCCTTTAGAACTAGGAGATGATTTTTGAACAATAATCTGTCACTTACAGCAACAGCTGGAACCTGGCCCTATAGGAGTAGGCAATGGTTTTTGAACAATAATCTGTCCCTCTAAGTAACAGCTGGAAGCTCTCCCTTTAGAACTAGGAGATGATTTTTGAACAATAATGTGTCACTTACAGCAACAGTTAGAACCTCTCCCTTTAGAACTAGGAGATGATTTTTGAACAATAATGTGTCACTTACAGCAACAGCTAGAACCTCTCCCTGTAGACCTAGGAGATGATTTTTGAACAATAATCTGTCCCTCTAAGCAGAAGCCTCTACCTAGTGCAGTCAGATCGTTGTGTAATGCAGGGTTTGATCTGCAATCTGTCACTCAAAGCAGCAATATGTGAAATCTCAAATTACTCCCACAATCTGATCGTTGTGTACGATCCCACAATCTGATTGTTGTGTATGATCGTAATGATCTTTGTGTTATGCAGGGTTTGATCTGCAATCTGTCACAAAGCAGCAGCATGTGAAATCTCAAATTTCTGCAATCTGTCCCTCAGAGCAACAGTAGTAGTAATCTCAGGATGCAGGATCAGATGTTAAAATGTCTGCAATCTGTCCCTCACAAAAACGCTGGCAGCTTCCTCTCCCTATACTAGTCAGAGTCTCAGACAGCATGTGACTGCAGCCTCAAGTGACTCCAGCTTATAAAGAGGCTGGGTAACATGATGCACTGGCCAATCACAGCCATGCCATTAGTAGGCATGGCTGTGATGGCTTCTAAGGGCAAACCAGTGAAACGCTTGTTGATTGGCTGTCCTGCAGCTATTCAACATGCGTGATCAACTACCAGAACCCAGAACCCGAACCCGAACGTTTTTTGAAATGTCCGTGTTCGGGTCCGGGTCCCGGACACCCCAAAGTTCGGTACGGACCCCAACGTTACAGTCCGGGTTCGCTCAACACTATTCTTGTACACAAGCACATTACATTTTCATTTTGTTATAATTCCTAATGAGTTCATCATGTTTACTACTTGTAATGTTTTGCCACGTCTTCTTCTCAATCAGATCTTCCCAAGGCACTATGAACTTTTCATTCCTATTTTTCACATTTGGATATATGCTTAAGTGACGACCTATTGGCACATACCCCAGGGTCCCCCAGAGGCCTCATTGCTCCCTGGATTGTTATGTTCAAAGGTAGGAAAGCTTACGATACTATCAAAATCTTTTTCCATCCTAATGTCCCTTAAATTGATCTCCATTAATGTCCGAGGCTTAAACCACGCTGCAAAATGCTTTTCACTATGGAAAGAAGTCCCAAACCCCAAAGCCGATATTGCAATCATCCAAGAGACTAACTTTAAGGTATTAGCAGTCCTGAAATTCCATCACAATAACTTTCCCTTTATTTCTTCAGCAAACATCTCCTCTAAAACAAGGGGGTGTTCTCATCGCAGGCCTCCTTCTCTGATTTTCATTGGACCCAGGCTATCCGCTACTCCCACAATATCACACACTGTGTGAACCACTGGGAACTAGCCATAAAAGTCTCACTCAGATGGTATCTTACTCAATACAGATTAGCTAAAATGTTTGCCACATGCTCTTCTTTATGTTGGCAGGGATGTGGAGCCTCAGGCACCATCATGCACATTCTATGGTCATGCAACAAGATTCGCAGCTTATGGCGGAAAACATTCCAATTGATATCTGAGGTAACTGGTATCATCACCTCGGCACATCCAGCACTAGCCTTACTCGATTTGGGTATTGATGAATTTCCGGTTATATAACATGGTATTGTAGCTAATATACCATTGTCTGAAAAGTTTTTTATCACTAAGTATTGGAAACTAGAGTTAGGCGAACCCAAACTGTAAAGTTCGGGTCTGTACCGAACTTTGGGGTGTCCGTGACCCGGACCCGGACCCGAACCCGGATATTTGAAAAAAAGTTTGGGTTCGGGTATTTGATCACGCATGTTGAGTAGCTGCAAGGCAGCCAATCAACAAGTGTTTCACTGGTTTGCCCTTAGAACCTACTAATGGCATGGCTGTGATTGGCCAGTGCATCATGTGACACAGCCTCTGTATAAGTTGGAGTCACGTAGTGCTGCATGTCACGTGCTCTAAGACTAGTCTAGGGAGAGGATGCTGCCGGCGCTGTGAGGGACAGATCGCATATATAATAACATCTCATCCTGCATTGCAGAACGATCTGATTCTGGACTAGGTAGAGATTACTACTACTGCTTTGAGGGACAGATTGCAGATCTCATCCTGCATTACAGAACGACCTGATTCTGGACTAGGTAGAGTCTACTGCTTTAAGGGACAGATTGCTGATCTCATTCTGCATTACAGAACGATCTGATTCTGGACTGGGTAGAGTCTACTGCTTTGAGGCATAGATTATTGTTCTAAAATCATCTCCTAGTTCTAAAGTGTCAGGTTCCTGCTGTTGCTATAAGGGACAGATTATTATTCTAAAATCATCGCCTACTCCTATAGGGTCAGGTTCCTGCTGTTGCTGTAAGGGACAGATTATTGTTCTAAAATCATCGCCTACTCCTATAGGGTCAGGTTCCTGCTGTTGCTGTAAGGGACAGATTGTTGTTCTAAAATCATCGCCTACTCCTATAGGGTCAGGAAGCTGCTGTTGATTAAAGGGACAGATTATTGTTCTAAAATCATCCCCTACTCCTATAGAGTCAGGTTCCTGCTGTTGCTGTAAGGGACAGATTATCGTTCTAAAATCATCGCCTACTCCTATAGGGTCAGGTTCCTGCTGTTGCTGTAAGGGACAGATTATTGTCCTAAAATCATCGCCTACTCCTATAGGGTCAGGTTCCTGCTGTTGCTGTAAGGGACAGATTATTGTTCTAAAATCATCGCCTACTCCTATAGGGTCAGGCTCCTGCTGTTGCTGTAAGGGACAGATTATTGTTCTAAAATCATCGCCTACTCCTGTAGGATCAGGTTCCTGCTGTTGTTGTAAGGGACAGATTATTGTTCTAAAATCATTGCCTACTCCTATAGGGTCAGGTTCCTGCTGTTGCTGTAAGGGACAAATTATTGTTCTAAAATCATCGCCAACTCCTATAGGGTCAGGTTCCTGCTGTTGCTGTAAGGGACAGATTATTGTTCTAAAATCATTGCCTACTTCTATAGGGTCAGGTTCCTGCTGTTGCGGTAAGGGACAGATAATTGTTCTAAAATCATCGGCTACTCCCATAGGGTCAGGTTCCTGCTGTTGCTGTAAGGGACAGATTATTGTTCTAAAATCATCGCCTACTCTTATAGGGTCAGGTTCCTGCTGTTGCTGTAAGAGACAGATTATTATTCTAAAATCATTGCCTACTCCTATAGGGTCAGGCTCCTGCTGTTGCTGTAAGGGACAGATTATTGTTCTAAAATCATCGCCTACTCATATAGGGTCAGGTTCCTGCTGTTGCTGTAAGGGACAGATT
>BLSH010515640.1:233609-245711 GCA_018402905.1 Glandirana rugosa
CCTGGCCACACCACCACTCCTATCCCTGGGTAGCCTCCATCCAACCTTACGAACACAATTTTGCCATCGTTGTTAAGAGGAACTTTAAGACCCCCCTCCGTTACAAGTTAGGTCCCAGCGGTAACCCGAAGTTTGGATACCTGAAATAAGCAGAGTTACCGGTCGTAAAACCTCACATCGTACCGAAATAAGTAAGATGGATACCAAAGAACGTCATACTCCACTCCCCAAAAGGTACGAAAACGTTATCAAACAAAACGTCGTCACCATTCCACGTAATCATTAAATTTAACACTAAACCTATTCCAAAGTCCAAATTCCAAATTATCACGGTGACGACCCAGATAACATTACAAGACCGGACCAGGATCCTTCCTGCACATCTGGTGGGAATGCCCGTTAGCCCGACTTTTCTGGCAGAGGGTTTTTGACTTACTGTCTAAAATGTTTGGCCAGAACATTACAATAGACCCAGCAGTGGCACTATTAAACCTTAAACCTGAAACCTTATCCAAATCACAATTTAAATTACTAATGCACCTTACCACTGCTGCAAAACAAACTATTGCAAAAGCATGGAAAACCCCTCACCTCATACTGCAAGAAACCATAGGTAGAATGAATAAAGCCATGCTACACTCCAAAATGCTGGCCATTGAGACGAATAAAGTCCATAGGTTTGAAGCCCAATGGCGACCCTGGATTGAACATTGCCTCCCCCCAGAATTTCAAGGAGAATTGTTGCTACCGTTTTAACACAAGCATTCCAACCTACCTCCGATGGGTCCCTATCCTCACCACCACACCGGTCCACCTGACACCCGTCCCCCTCCCTCCTCCCTTCTTCTACTTATCACTTCCCTACGCTCCTGCTTTCTTCTCACTGCTCTATATTCCGTCTTTTACAAGCCATAGTTACTATACTATAATTTAACTATTTGTTCTATGTTGGAACCCACTCAACCATGATTGTCGACCTTTACAACCACTACAGATCGAAAGGTCCAACCATGAGTAGCACCTATGCGGTTGTTCCATTAACAATTTAAAAGTTGCCTGAGGGCTGTTGCTTCTGATCGGGGACATGCCTTCACCCCTATGTATCAGGCATGCTGCCACCCTCAACGGGCCTTATGGCGGGATAGGTGGAGGGTCCCTGCCTTGATGGCACAGTGTGCACCCATCGGGGTGCCTCGGGGCGGGGCTCCTCTCCGGCCCGCCGTGCAGGCCCACTATCTATCCCGAGCCCTTGATGCCATATGATACTGAAGGTACTCCCCCATCTTTCGTTGCCTATTTTATATCGCCCAGGTAGACACCTTGATTGTTACCTGCTAGTATGCTGTTAAGCCTGTTAAAATGATGTGGTTCTACCACTGTATTTGATCTGCTGTAACTAATATAAGCATCAATAAAACTTTTTTGAAAAAAAAAAAAAAAAAAAAAAAAAGATGAGAGAGGCCTGTCATTTTCATCATAGGTACACTTCAACTATGAGAGACAGAATGAGGAAATAAAATCCAGAAAATCACATTGTCTGATTTTTAAAGAATTTATTTGCAAATTATGGTGAAAAATAAGTATTTGGTCACCTACAAAAAAGAAAGATTTCTGGCTCTCACAGACCTGTAACTTCTTCTTTAAGAGGCTCCTCTGTCCTCCACTTGTTACCTGTATTAATGACACCTGTTTGAACTCCTTATCAGTATAAAAGACACCTGTCCACAACCTCAAACAGTCAGACTCCAAACTCCACTATGGCCAAGACCAAAGAGCTGTCAAAGGACACCAGAAACAAAATTATAGATCTGCACCAGGCTGGGAAGACTGAATCTGCAATAGTTAAGCAGCTTGGTATGAAGAAATTACCCCTGGGAGCAATTATTAGAAAATGGAAGACATACAAGACCACTGATAATCTCCCTCGATCTGGGGCTCCACGCAAGATCTCACCCCGTGGGGTCAAAATGATCACAAGAACGGCGAGCAAAAATCCCAGAACCACACGGGGGGACCTAGTGAATGACCTGCAGAGAGTTGGGACAAAAGTAACAAAGGCTACCATCAGTAACACACTACGCCGCCAGGGACTCAAATCCTGCAGTGCCAGACGTGTCCCCCTGCTTAAGCCAGTACATGTCCGGGCCCGTCTGAAGTTTGCTAGAGAGCATTTGGATGATCCAGAAGAGGATTGGGATAATGTCATATGGTCAGATGAAACCAAAATAGAACTTTTTGGTAAAAACTCAACTTGTCGTGTTTGGAGGAGAAAGAATGCTTAGTTGCATCCAAAGAACACCATAGCTACTGTGAAGCATGGGGGTGGAAACATCATGCTTTGGGGCTGTTTTTATGCAAAGGGACCAGGACGACTGATCCATGTAAAGGAAAGAATGAATGGGGCCATGTATCATGAGATTTTGAGTAAAAACCTCCTTCCATCAGCAAGGGCATTGGAGATGAAGCGTGGCTGGGTCTTTCAGTATGACAATGATCCCAAACACACCGCCCAGACAATGAAGGAGGGGCTTCGTAAGAAGCATTTCAAGGTCTTGGAGTGGCCTAGCCAGTCTCCATATCTCAACCCCATAGAAAATCTTTGGAGGGAGTTGAAAATCTGTGTTGCCCAGTGACAGCCCCAAAACATCACTGCTAGAGAAGGAGATCTGCATGGAGGAATGGGCCAAACTACCAGCAACAGTGTGTAAAAACCTTGTGGAGACTTACAGAAAACGTTTGACCTCTGTCTTTGCCAACAAAGGTTATATAACATGTATTGAGATGAACTTTTGTTATTGACCAAATACTTATTTTCCACCACAGTTTGCAAATAAATTCTTTACAAATCAGACAATGTGATTTTCTGGATTTTTTTTTCTCATTCTGTCTCTCATAGCTGAAGTGTACCTATGATGAAAATTACAAGCCTCTCTCATCTTTTTAAGTGGGAGAACTTGCACAATTGGTGGTTGACTAAATACTTTTTTGCCCCACTGTATATATATATATATATATATATATATTATATATGCAGTATCTCACAAAAATGAGTACACCCCTCACATTTTTGTAAATATTTTATATCTTCACATGTGACAACACTGAAGAAATTACACTTTGTTACAATGTAAAGTAGTGAGTGTACAGCTTGTATAACAGTGTGCATTTTCTATTTCCTCAAAATAACTCAACACACAGCCATTACTGTCTAAACCGCTGGCAACAAAAGTGAGTACACCCCTAAGTGCAAATTAGGCCCAATCAGCCATTTTCCCTCCCCTCTCACTCTCTCATACTGGTCATCTTCTGACCGAGTACGGGTGATTGTGGGAATGCTCCTCTGCTGGGGTCGATGGATCGGTCTGGTGACGGTTGATCGAGTTGGCCATATAGGGACCTGTCCATGCTGGATTCCTGTTGGGTTCATCCCACACAAGCTCATTTGATTCACTGGCTATATAATTGTGTGAATCCAATGTATCTGGTAAGCAGGTCATCTTGACACTTCCCTGTTGATTGTGGCACTGTGGAACTATAGGATTCGGATTCACCCCTTTGCATTGGATTCACTCTTTTGGAATTTCTAAACCCTTTGGGACTTTATAAGAGACTGTGTTCACCTTAATGTTTTATATTTTTTTCCTTATGATTTTGTGTCCTTTTTCTGCACTTGAATTTAATTTCACACAATTCATGTATCGATATTGTTCTATTAATATGTGTATAGAGTTGTGAATTTTATGGTACTTTTTTAACACATATACCATGGTTCGGGAGGTTCAATCTATCTGAATTCTGTGGTTCTGAATATTGTTGCTTTGTAGTATTTACCTTTTATTTGGTATAGCATTTAGCGCAGCACCTTTTTACATATATTCCTGGCTGTGTGTGGGACAGCAAATTTACACTGTTATACAAGCTGTACACTCACTAGTTTACATTGTAGCAAAGTGTCATTTCTTCAGTGTTGTCACATGAAAAGATATAATAAAATATTTACAAAAATGTGAGTGGAGTACTCACTTTTGTGAGATACTGTGTATATATATATATATATATATATATATATATATATATATACTATTTTGTCAAAAGTATTGGGAGACCTGCCTTTACACGCACATGAAATTTATGGGCATCCAAGTCTTAGTCCGTAGGGTTAAATACTGAGTTGGCCCACCCTATATATATAAGCCAGGCCCTCTTCCTCCAGTGGTTGATGGCCAGGATGGTGTATTGTAATATTAGTCATATGCTTTGCAGCATTTTCTCCAGGGGATGTATCCATGGGCCCTGGCCCCAAAGAAAATTGATTGAATTACACTTGCCATCATTCAGCCTAGAAGAAGATCATCTTTAGAGGACAGATGGACAATATTTTGTGGGGAACAGCTGTTTAATTAATTTCAGCTGGTCTTGGACACTGAGATTTGGTCTGCAGCCAGTATCTACAGCATTTATGGATCTATGAATTCTGTTTTTTTACCAGGGACCTAGAGAAAATAATTGCACTCTTTGTCCCATTTGGGAAAATATCCCTTTGCTTCCTGTCAGGACAAGAAGTGATGTAAAATTTTTCCAAGGGGGACACAGACAAAAAAAATATTTTTTTTTGTAAAGTGGGAAGTATTAGAACATCTAATAATGTTATTTTTGCTCCCTGTGCCTTTCTACCCTAGTGATAACAGCACTTCCTATTTCTTGTATAAATGTGTCAGGAAGAGGTAGATTCCATGGGATCACAAACAGAAAAAAAAAGTTGCAATTTAAACCCACTGTATCCACTGACTTGTTGATTTTGATCTTTACCTTATATACATACATTGTCATCAATCTTTATTAAAAGTGCATTTTTTAAAGTCTCCTGGACCACAGACTGCACTTCCACAAGGAGCAGAGAGTTAAGTAGCGCTGCTTCTACTCATAATGAAAATGCTAGCTGCCTGGCTGTCACAATAATGCTTTCACTTCAACGTTTTTTTTTTTTTTATGAAATGCAAAAAACATTTAAGGTCAATCAAAAGTGAAGCTGTGGTCAAGTTATGGACTTTCATGTATTTGCATATTCTTAAAGAGCAGAAAATTACCATCAACCTTCCTTCCCACCTCCAAGCTTCGGATCTGAGTATAAATGAGATATAAGAAGGCTAGAAGTCACTACTGGGAGGGGAAGCAGGGTGATCTGAGCTGCTGATACTGTAGACCTGCTTAAATGACTTCAATACGTTTACTGTGAAGATTAGCCAGTTCCAGACCGGCTCAGGTACATGTACTGCTGCACTGTAGCTCTGTAGCACAAATTGCCATCTTTAAACGGTTAGAACACACCCAGGGTACACAGTTAACCCCTAGATGCCCCCCCCCCATGTTAACCCCTTCACTGCCAATGACATTTACACAGTAATCAGTGGATATTTAAATTTCTGATTGCTGTATAAATGTCATTGGTCCCAAAAAAGTGTCTAAAAAAGCCAGAAATTAATTGTCATGGTTTGTAAACGCGGCAACTTTTGTGCAAACCATTCAATAAACGCAGATTGCGATTTTTTTAAACTAAAAATATGAGGAAGAATATAGCTCGGCCAAAACCAATGAATAAATTAGTTTTTTTATATATATTTTTTTTGGATATGTATTTTAGCAAAAAGTAATAAATATTGTTTTTTTTTTTGCAAAATTGTCACTCTTTTTTTGTTTATAGCAGTGATCAGAAATGACACAGAGGTGATCAAATACCACCAAAAGAAAGCTCTATTTGTGGGAAAAAATAGACGCAAATTTAGTTTGGGTACAACGTCACACATTTAATTGTCAGTTAAAGCGACGCAGTGCCAAATCGCAAAAAGTGCTCAGGTCCTAACATGGGAAATCCTTCCAGGGCTGAAGTGGTTAAAGGATGTATTGCTCCACAATACCTGCAACTACAGAGGTCAATGAGGATTTGATTTCAAGCTTATTTATCATATGGTAGGAATATGAAAATACTTGGCTGTCAATAGACCAGCAACAGTTCTGTTAGATATGACCAGGAAAATATCATTTTCTGAAGGAAGCCACCAATAGCAGCCCACATATTTCTGTCATGATATGTGTTGCCTCATAATCTGCTGTGATAATAACTGTCAATATGAAAACAAATAAATCAGACTTGTTTGTGTCTGACAATCCTTTCTTTCATTGTACAGTCCTCTCAATAGCAGAACACCTGGTGTATTATTTATACAGTGAATAAAAAATATTACATAATGTCCAATATACTTGTGTGCAACTGGTCTGCCAAGAGGTTTTACTCCAACCTCATCTGTGCCAAACATGCTTTTGCATTAAAAGCATGCTGTCTCAACATTTGTTTTAAGCAATAAGTGCTATCTTTATAACATTTTGGGAGGACTTGGATCTCTAAATCATCTCCATGGAACATATTTCTTTAGCCTAAGAAGAGCCATTGCTAAAGAAATGATGTTTTCTCCATATATTTCCATATGTAAGAGAGAGGAAGCACCATTATTCAGCCTAAAGTTGTAATGTGGTTACAATAGATAATATACTATATTACAAAAAGTATTGGGACGCCTGCCTGTACACGCATTGGGAACTTTCATGGCATCTCAGTCTTATTCTGTACTGGAACCATTCTTCCAGAAGCGCATTTGTGAGCTCAGGCACTGATGTTGAATGAGAAGGGCTGACTCACAGTCTCAGCTCTAATTCATCCCAAAGGTTTTCTATCGGTTGAGGTTAGGTTGAGGTGCAGGCCAGTCAAGTTCCTCCACCCCAAACTCACTCATCCGTGTCTTTATGGACTTTGCTTTGTGCACTTGTCCAAATCATTGGGTGAAGGAGGAATTATGGTGTGACATTGTTTTTCAGGGGTTGGGCTTGGCCCCTTAGCTCCAGTGAAGGGAACTCTTAAGGCATTAGAGTACCAAGACATTTTGGACAATTTCATGCTTCCAACTTGTGGATGGCCCCTATCTGTTCCAACATGACTGTGCACCAGTGCACAAAGTAAGGTCCATAAAGACATGGATGAGCGAGTGTGGGGTGAAGGAACTTGACTGGCCTTCACCGAGTCCTGACCTCAACCTGATAGAATACCTTTGGGATGAATTAGAGTGGAGACTGCAAGCCAGGCCTTCTCGTCCAACATCAGTGCCTCACCCCAAAAATGCGCTTCAGGAAGAATGGTCAAACATTGCCATAGAGTCCTAAACCTTGTGGCCAGCCTTCTCAGAAGAGTTGAAGCTGTTATAGCTGCAAAGGGTGGGTCAACTTAATATTGAACCCTACGGACTAAGACTGGGATGCCATTAAAATTGGTAATATAGTGTATTATATATTGTAACCACATTACAACTTTAGGCTGAATAATGGTGCTTCCTCGCTCTTACATATGAAAATATATGGATAAAACATAATTTCTTTAGCAATGGCACTTCTTAGGATAAGGGCATATATTCAATGGAGATGGTGGGACTGGGATGCCATTAAAGTTCATGTGCATGTAAAGGTAGGCGTTCCAATACTTTTGGTAATATATTTTATGTAGAGGCAAAGGTTGCCATACACATTAGATGACAATTTCCTAATTTGACTTGGCTCAGAAAGGCCAATAACTGTTCTTGGAGCACTAAACAATCAGTCTAGTTAAAATCCAAGCAAACACAATAGCAATTGTCAATCCTATGATAAATTGGTGTACTGCTTACTACACTACTACTACTACTACTACTCCCACTACCTGAACAAAAACATGTAAAACAAGAGGGCTCCTATGTATGATAAAAGTTTGTTCAGAATCCAAGATGAGATCAGATGTAGAGAACTGATGTCTATGCCCATGTTGAGATTGGCACATTGGAATGTACCTGTAAATCCCCAGAAAGGTTTGAAAGTCTGGTAGGTTATTGAATCTGCTGGTGTCTAATTAAAGTTCCACATGGACCCACCCCTTAAAAATGTACAAACGTACATGTCAGCAACCTCTACAACATCCACAGTCTGCATTTTCCACACTTCAGTAGCTTCTGTTTTACATTATCTAATTTTATGCAGTAAAATAGGTGATTAGTGAACCTTATTATCCTTAACCTTAGTATCAAACAAACTAACTAGTTCACTAGTTCATTTTATGCATGAAGGGAAAAAATCTTCAGCCTTTACAACCACTTTAACACATTGATATACTGTTCCAACAGTCAACCCCTAGTGGGACAGTACATTAATCCATAATGGCTGTGCAAAGTGATCAACAGTGAGGGACCTCCCAGATGGCACTGGTATACAGAGATGCAACCTGGAACCTTGTAGCAGTGTGTAGTGTAGTGTGTACCATCCCTGGCAGGCATGCCACCCTATGGCAGAAAAAAAAAAAACAACAAAAAAAAAAAATGAACTCCTTATTCCAGTTGCAAGGCATCACAGGTTCTGTTCCTTCTTCTTCTTCCTCCAAAGATGGGCATAATGAGGTGGTGCCACTTTCTTCAGGAATTTCCTCTGAGTCCAGGGTGGCCTAATGATGCACCTCTAAGAGGTTGGTACATGACAACCAGAGCTCACAAAAAGTGGGTTGAATGATGGTGTGTGAGATTCAACCCAAAAAGATGACTGGTACCAGAGAGGGGCAGGGTATTGCATCAAGAGGTGATTTTTTTTAGATTTTTTCAATGGCTTCGCTATTTTTTAAAATATAATTTTAATTAGCTGGAGTTGGGTTTTAAAGGGTAATTTCACTTTTATTATAGTGATTCTTTAAATTCTCACTATGCAAAGATCTATGCTGTGATAAGCTTCTTATCTGAAAGCAAACAAATCATAATATACAGTATATCACAAAAGTGAGTACACCCCTCACATTTTTGTAAATATTTTATTATATCTTTTCATGTGACAACACTAAAGAAATTACACTTTGCTACAATGTAAAGTGGTGAGTGTACAGCTTGTATTAAAGTGGAAATTTGCTGTCCCCCTCAAAATAACTCAACACAGCCATTAATGCCTAAACTGTAAAAAAAGTGAGTACACCCCTAAGTGAAAATGTCCAAATTGGGCCCAAAGTGTCAATATTTTGTGTGGCCACCATTATTTTCCAGCACTGCTTTAACCTTCTTGGGCATAGAGTTCACCAGAGCGTCACAGGTTTCCACTGGAGTCCTCTGCTACTCCTCCATGATGACATCACAGAGCTGGTGGATGTTATAGACCTTGAGCTCCTCCACCTTCCTTTTGAGGATGCCCCACAGATGCTCAATAGGGTTAAGGTCTGGAGACATGCTTGGCTAGTCCATCACCTTTACCCTCAGCTTCTTTAGCATGGCAGTGGTCATCTTGGATGTGTGTTTGGGGTCGTTATCATGTTGGAATACGGCCCTGTGGCCCAGTCTGCAAAGGGAGGGGATCATGCTCTGTCACAGTACATGTTGGTATTCATGGTGCCCTGAATGAACTATAGCTCCCCAGTTCCGGCAGCACTCATGCAGCCCCAGACCATGACACTCCCACCACCACTTGTCTTTGTACTCCTCACCTGGATGCCCCCCTGCACGCTTGACACCATCTGAACCAAAAAAGTTTATCTTGGTCTCATCAGACCACAGGACATTGCTCTAGTAATCCATGTCCTTAGTCTGCTTGTCTTCAGCAAACTGTTTGCGGGCTGTCTTGTGCATCATCTTTAGAAGAGGCTTCCTTCTGGGAAGACAGCCATGCAGACCAATTTGATGCAGTGTGCGGCATATGGTCTGAGCACTGACAGGCTGACCTCCCGCCCCTTCAACCTCTACAGCAATGCTGGCAGCACTCATACGTCTATTTACAAAAGACAACCTCTGGATATGACGCTGAGCCCGTGCACTCAACTTCTTTGGTCGACCATGGCGAGGCCTGTTCTGAGTGGAACCTGTCCTGTTAAACCACTGTATGGTCTTGGCCACCGTGCTGCAGCTCAGTTTCCGGGCCTTGGCAATCTTCTTATAGCCTAGCCCATTTTTATGTAGAGCAAAAATTATTTTTTTTCCGATCCTCAGAGAGTTCTTTGCCATGCGATGCCATTCTGAACTTCTGGTGACCAGTATTAGAGAGTGAGAGCAATAACACCAAATTTAACACACCTGCTCCCCATTCACACCTGAGACCTTGTAACACTAATGAGTCACATGGCACGGGGGTGGGAAAATGGCTAATTGGGCCCAATTTGGACATTTTCAATTAGGGGTGTACTCACTTTTTGTTGCCAGCGGTTTAGACATTAATAGCTGTGTGCTGAGTTATTTTGAGGGGACAGCAAATTTACATTGTTATACAAGCTGTACACTCACTACTTTACATTGTAGCAAAGTGTCATTTCTTCAGTGTAGTCACACGAAAAGATATAATAAAATATTTATAAAAATGTGAGGGGTGTACTCACTTTTGTGAGATACTGTGAATAAATGTCTTCTCAACTTAAACTGTTTGATTTGTTATTCTTGAATCACTTAAAATCAAGTTAAATCAGGAGTTTTTAATCAACTATATAAATAACAATATACAACTCATTGCAATCATTTAAATGCTGATGCTCACAGTTTATTTCAGGTAGAAACAATGCTTTCTTCCCCCGAATATCATACATTATGTATTTTACTAGTATTGGCAGCATGGCCTACTTGTCGGCATATGGCTGCAATTTTTTTTTTTATAGAGAAAGTACAAATCAGATTCCAATATAAGGGGAACAAAATGCATATATGTAAGTGCAAAGCTCAATAGTATGTCAGTTCTAAGGACATATTAATTATGCATCGTACATAATGAATAAATGGTGTAGGGCCTTCCAAGCATATCCTATCAAACAACAGAGGAACCAACTTTGGAACAATTACCAACATATTTAGAACTGGTAGACAGGAGGTATATAAAGAGGGAACCTAAAAAAAAACATCACATTCCTTTAGACACCTTTCACACTGGGATGTTTTCCAGGCACCTGTAAAGCGCCTGAAAAACTCCCCCCAATCCACCCCAGTGAGAAAGCCTGAGTGCTTTCACACTGGGGCGGTGTGCTGCAGGACAGGAAAAAAAGTCCTGCAAGCAGCATCTTTGGGGAGGTGCAGGCACGGTGCATACACCGCTCCTCCACCGCCCCTGCCCATTGAAATGAATGGGCAGCACTTCCAAAGTGGCTAAATACCGCCTCAGAAGCGACACGCGCTGACGATTTTAACCCTTTTTAACCCCTTCTTAGGGGTTAAAAGCGCCCTGCTGGCGCCTGAATAGCGGCACCAAAGTGCTGCTATAACAGCAATAAAGTGCCGCTAAAACTAGCGACGCTTTAGCGCTAACGTCCTCACCGCCCCAGTGTGAAACTGGCCTTAGTGTTTGGAGAAGAGAGAAAATAAAGAGAAGAAAATAAGAAGAGTGAAGTGAAGTGAAGGGAAAAGGGCAGATAAAAGAAGCAAGGAGGAAAGGACGGAGGTCGACTGCTCCGGGTCAGCCCAAGGACCTAGCCATGGTAGACAGAGGCATTGAGGTGATGCAATTGATAGTGCAGGAGGAGATAAGCCAATTGGCAGAAACACAGAAGGAAATTGATGAGAGCATTATCGTTATAGAACCTTTTAAGCAAGATACATAATTTGAGAGATTAAATGAACAACTTAAAAGAGAAGTAGAAAGAGTTCAAAAGAACCTTAACCACTTCAGATCCGCGCTATAGCCAAAGTACGGCTCCAGCGCGGATCTGAAATGCCCGGAGGACGTCCATGGACGTCCTCCACTGCGCATGCTCCCGCGCGCCCCCTGGCGGCAGCGGCGGCGCGCGCGCGTGCGCGCCGCACGCTGCGCGAGCGTGCCCGTGGGTCGGGCGGACTCGATGTCCGCCCGGACCCGCCGATCACCTTTAGGAGCCTCAGAACGGGGAACCGCCGTTGTAAACACGGCGGTTCCCCGTTCTGTGACAGGGGACATGCCAGATCTACTGATCCCTGTCACTGGGATCAGTGAGATCTGTCATGTCCCGGCCAGCCCTGCCCCCCCACAGTTAGAACACACCCAGGGAACATATTTAACCCCTTCACTGCCCCCTGCTGGTTAACCCCTTCACTGCCAATGACATTTATA
>BLSH010515640.1:249964-262423 GCA_018402905.1 Glandirana rugosa
CCACAGGCACTGGGCCTGGGCTTGGGCCTGTAAACTTTTTTACAAACCCAAACCTCAAAGCAGTAGTAGTAATCTCTACCTAGTCCAGAATCAGATTGTTCTGTAATGCAGGATGAGATGTTATTATATCTGCAATCTGTCCCTCACAGCACCGGCAGCATCCTTTCCCTACACTAGCCTGAGAGCATGTGACATGCAGCACTACGTGACTCCAGCTTATACAGAGGCTGGGTCACATGATGCACTGGCCAATCACAGCCATGCCATTAGTAGGCATGGCTGTGATGGCTTCTAAGGGCAAACCAGTGAAACCCTTGTTGATTGGCTGCCCTGCAGCTATTTAACAGGCGGGATCAAATACCCAAACCCAAACATTTTTTCAAATGTCCGGGTTCGGGTCCGGGTCACGGACACCCCACAGTTCGGTACGGACCCGAACTTTACAGTTCGGGTTCCCTCAACTCTAGTCATCATTAACGAGTGAGCTACAGCTCCAACTGCAACAGCCACTGATCCGGCTTGGTCATTTTCGGTATCCACATGTTTGATCATCATCGGGTGAGACCGCTCTGATTTTTCATAATAGATCTGTGATACAACACATGTTTTGTCTACCCTTTATTACTTCCATATTGGAATACCGCGGGACTTACTATTCCAATGCCTAGCCACACACTACATCTGCTAGGCCCATGGATTACCACACTAGCCTCCCCCTCACTCTACATTGGAGATTGTTCGGGACTGACTGTGCTGTATCTGATGCGATCGCATCCCCAGTGGTTAGGTTGTTACTTTCTAGTGTGTGTTGGGACTCATGTGGGGAAAAAAAGGACGCAAATTTTGTTTGGGTACAACGTCGCACGACCACGCATTTGTCAGTTAAAGCGACGCAGTGCTGAATCACAAAAAGTGTTCTGGTCCTAACATGGGGAATCCTTCCGGGGGTGAAGTGGTTAAATGAAATCTGTTCATTCAAGTGTAGCACCCTCTAGTTAGTGTGCTAGTGTAAAGCCGGGTACACATGGGCCGAATGTCAGGAGATATTTGCTGGATTAAAAAAAAACAGCCAACAGTTGGCCTGTGTGTATGTAGGTCTGTCCAACAGAAGTTGGCCATTTTGCTGGCTTCTGTCGGACGAGCATTGGGAAAACCAGCAGCCAATTGACTCCTGATCAGCGCTTTCAGTCAATGGTGATCAGAGTATTCTGGTGGGGGGCAGTCCTTCTGTCAGAACACAAAAGCTCAGCGGGGGAGATTGCTGTACTTACTTCACATAGTGAGTAGTGTCTGCGACTGGAGCTGACAGTTTTCTTTTTCATTCAAGGAAAAAAAAAACGAATAGTGTGTACCAGGCTTTAATAGGTTTAGTTGTTAGTGTGGGCAAATTGGCTTGGCTGAGAGCCAGCTCTGGGTTGTGAATCTGGGTCAGGGATCAGTGACTCAGGAAGGCTGGATGACTCATCCTGATAGCTCTTCTGGTGCCTCCCGTTGTTCTCTGGAACATTGAAGAATGTTCTAGACATAGGGGTGGCAGCTAGGAGGGGCTGTTTGGCATATTTATGAGGACCTTGACCAATCCCCAGCAAAAAAAGGCTGGAAGGGGGTAGGCTACCTTATAAGTAGACATGAGTCAGGCCAGCAGAAAGGTCAGATGGAAGATGGACTGCTGAAGAGGCTGTCAGTGGCCTTGAGGAGGGGGTTACTTTTGGCCTGGGGCTTGGGTGCTGGAGGGATCCCCCAAAACACACAGAGGAAACCCTTTCTGGAGGCATAGGAGCAGGGAGAGGACAGCAGAAGCAGGTCAGTACGTCCGGGAGATCTTCTGAGAGTCAGCCGGGTGGGCTGGTGAGGGTCAGTCTGGAGAACTGTGGAGAGAGGGTCAGTCGTGAGCATGGGCATCCGCAGAACTTTTTTCAGGGGGGGGGGGCAACATTTTAAGGTCACCCATGATCCACCCCTTTCGACAATGTCATGAAGGGGAGGGGCTTAGCCGCAACTCACAATTATTTATTTTAAAGGGGCAAACGGCAGACTTTATTCCAGGCATGTGCTATGTACAGGGTGCAGATTTCAGGAGTGTGCTATGCCAGTATACATATCCAATCCCCCGCACAGAGCTCTCTTCCCCCCACAGAAAAGAATTGTCTATAACTCACATTGGCAGGTCAGGCTCCTGGCACAGGCTTCTGCAGGCTCTGCAGGTCGTGCTGTCTTAACACCGGACGATGGAAAGCCCTGCTGGCTGCCGTCCACAGTGTAATCTTCCTTCCTGTGCCGGGAGCTGGTACATGGAGTGTTCCAGCACCTGCTCACAATCTGCGCAGACACCTTGCGATCCCTGATTCCAGGGGGGGTCACTTGCCCCCCCTTGCCCCTACCTGCGGACGCCCATGGTCGTGAGGACTGTGGGGAGAAGTTAGCCTGGAGGGCTAGTAAAAGGGCCAGCTGCAGCCAGATGGGTTGGCAGTGCCTGAAGAGGTGATGCTGAGATCAGTAGCCACAGAAGGAATGTGAGCTGGACACTGAACTTTTTGCTACACAACCAAGGGGCCTCGGGTTCCTGCCTATAACAGGCTATTGCTTTGATCTGACTGAATGCTTGGTCTGATCTTTACAGTGTGCCAGCTGAGTTCTGAAAGCAAGTGAATGCTGGAGGAAGAAGTGGGGTGTATATAGAGGCGGTATATAGAGACTGTATATAGGAAGAGTTATCCATGAGGTTGTTCTGAAGCTAATTAGGCATCCCATAATTTCCAATCCCTATACAAGTTATTATCCCTCAATAAAACAAAACAAAAATAACAAAGTCACGGACTGTTCTCTGACTGAGTGCCTGTGGAAATTTGGTGTTGCCTGGCTGCGCAGGGTGGGGAATCCCATTCTACTGGTGGCTCCTTAGGGGGTGTGCTACACAAGAAACATTTTGAATGTTTCTGCGGTTGAATTAAAGTGGAAGTACACTGCATCTGAGCACCAGAAACCAAAAACTCCTTTTAATTCAAGTTTAATATTCAAAGCAAACTCACCCATCCATCCATGTCTCTATCCATGTCTCCATGCTTTTTTTGCTGAGAAATCACTTTGAAAAACCCCTCCTGGCCGTGGGCATCATGAGTAATGGCAGATAATTAATCTAGCATTTACTTCCTGGAATCCATTTGCCCTTAACTCAGACATGCAGACAGGAGAGTGTGCTTAGCAGAGAAAACCTCTCCACCATTTCTGAAGACTCCTGGGATGTATGACATCATTTGTTTAGGCATGAAAACCAGGAAGAAATGTAAAAAAAAAGTTTAAAAGCAAGTAAATATGATATACTATCTTATCTATTTACTAATGCTAGCAGCATAAGGATTAAAATAGTCAATGTTGATTGAAAGAATGAAGTTCCACTTTAATGGTCTTGGAACTTAAGTTTTTGAACAAAATCCTTCTTGTGTATGACTTTAACTAGTTGCTGACTGCCCGCCGTGGAATGACAGCGGCAACATGGCTCTCCCGCGCGAACTGCCGCCACGTGACGGCAGCTGCAGGAGTGAGTATTGTGGGCATGCACGCGCTGCCGGAGGTGCGCGCACACGCTAGTGGGGGAGCCAATCAGAGGGTGGGGCGGACTCGATGTCCGCTGGCCACTCACGATCGCTCCCCAGCAGTCACAGAACGGGGATCCGTGTATGTAAACAAGCGAATCCCCACTCTGACAGGAGAGAGGAGAGTGATCGTATGTTCCCAGTATATGGGAGCAGCGATCACTCTCCTCCCCCAGTCATCCCAGCCCCCCACATATTTAGAAACACCTAAAAGGGAACACATTTAACCCCTTGAGCACCCCTAGTGTTAACCCCTTCCCTGCCAGTGACATTTATACAGTAATCAGTGGCTATTTAAAGCTCTGATCGCTGTATAAATGTCAATTGTCCAAAAAAAGTGTCAAAAGTTCCGATATGTCTTCCGCAATATCGGAGTCCTGCTAAAAATCGCAGATTGCTGCCATTACTAGCAAAAAAAAAAAAATAATAATAATAACAAAAACGCCATAAATCAATTATCATGGTTTGCAGACGCTATAACTTTTGGGCAAACCAATCAATATCAATGAGGAAGAATATATAATGGCCTAAACTGATGAATACATTTGTTTTTTTATTTTTTTTTGGATATATATTATAGCAAAAAGTAACAAATATTGGGTTATTTTCAAAATTGTCAGTTGCTCTTTGTTTGTTTATAGCGCAAAAAATAAAAACCGTGGGAAAAAAATGAGGTCAATTTTGTTTGGGTACAACGTCGCACGATTACCAAATTGTCAAAAAGTGCTCTGGTCAGGAAGGGGGTAAATCCTTCCAGGGCCGAAGTGATTAATTTCATCTAATTTCTGTGAATCAGCTGGAACTTGAGACATGGGTGGCCCAACTAACACCACCTAACTAAAAAAAACTTGTGAAAAAGAAAGTTGGCCAAAAAGTGACTTCAGCCAATCAGCTGCAGTCACTGTTTGGGTGCCAGCTGTCAGAACCCAATAGCTGACAGCAGAGATTCATCCATCTGTCAGCTATTTAGTGTGGATAGGAAATTGTATGGAATTCTCTTGTTCATAGTAAATAGCAAGCCACTGCTCACCTGTTGTGGATAGATGTGGTGCAATGGAAAGCTCCTGTCAACTTCTAATTCTTCTATACAGATAGATGCATCCGGCACCCGCTTCTGAGACACATGCAATACTTTATTTCATAAAAAGGAATACAATATAGACTATGCTCAAGCATCTATCTCTGTTTCTCTTGTTCAGTCTGCTGGGCTGAATAAGATAAATCCGTATTTGTTTTTAGAAGGTGATCAATAAATAAAGATTTTTTTAAGATTGTTCATGCAGAATTGATGTATAACTAAAGGCAAAACTTTTTTTTATTCGTTTTGGATAGAAGGGAGATAGATTAGAACTCCTGCCAGTTTTCAATGCGGTCCGTGCCCCCCGTTAAGGAGATTCACCCTCTCTATTTGTCCTGTTTACCATTATCATTGAAAGTGAAAGTAAAAGAAAATCCCACATTTTGGGTTGTCCCCGGAAAAGTAATAGAGGGGAAAACTTCCAATGGGGGCACTAGTTCTGGTGATCTGCTGGTCCCCAAGGAATTCCCTTAATTTGCGGAGATTTCCTTTCACCTCCTATTTTGGCTTTGGGACAGGAAGTGAAGGTAAATCCCCGCAATGGGACACAGATGGCAAAAAAAAATCTGACTCCCTTACTCTATCCAATGCAAAAAAAAAATCAATTGGCTCCAGGAGTTTTTAGCCATAATGTTCTAGTATGCACAGCATATTAACATATTATAGGAGACTTACCTGTCTAGTGATCCCCTCCAGCACTGTGCTGTCCGGGCTTTCATCGGTCATGGGCACTGCCGTCTTCTCCTGGTCTTCCTTCAGGGTTTTGATTCTGCAGCTGCTTGGTTGGCAGGGCTGCGATGACATCACTCCCACACATGAGCATCGGAGTCACATGGTGGTTGATTTACTAAACCTGGAGAGTGTAAGCTTCTAACTTCAGCTCTGACAAAAAAACCTGAAAGGTGATTGGTTTCTATGCAGAGCTGCACCAGATTTTGCACTCCAGTTTTAGGAAATCAATCAACCCCATGGTGTCATGGCACAAAGTGGTGTCCTAAATGTATGCTGAGATGTACAGTAGGGTCTCTTTCATCATAAAATTCCTACCTGCCAGCTTTTTTTTTTTTTTTTTAGGTTTTATTTTACTTTAAAAGGTGGTGTAGCTGATTTAATAAAGGAGTAGAGCATGTTCACTTTGGAAACTGAATTTTCATTTAGCTTGGTGAATGAGGTGAAGCTTTTGACTGCGCTATAGCCGAAATACGGCTACAGCAGGGGCCTTAATTGCTGGGAGGGCATCAATAGACGTCTTCCCATGCATGAGTTGCCTACGTGTCCCCTGTGGGGTGCGCACGGCGCACTCTGTGATCCCGGCCCCTTACCACATGATCAGCAATCAGATTTTTTTCTCTTCATGCTGACAGCGTGAGGAGAAAAAAAAGCCGATCACCGACTTCTGTCAAAGGGACATCGGTTCCGAACAGGGAGAGCCACTGCCGCCTCATCTGTGCCCACCAGTGCCACCTGCCAGTGCCCACCAATGCCACCTGCCAGTGCATATCAGTGCCATCAATCAGTGCCCACCAGTGCCACCTACCAGTGCACACCAGTGCCACCTATCAATGCCCATCAGTGCCACCTATCAATGCCCATCAGTGCCTCATTATCAGAGCCACCTATCACTGCTGCCTATCAGTGTAACCTACCAGTGTCCATCAGTGCCACCCATCAGTGCTCATCAGTGCCACCTATCAATGCCCTTCAGTGCCACCTATCAATGCCCTACAGTGCCACCCATCAGTGCCACTTCTCTGTGTCACCAATCAGTACCCATCAGTGCCACCTGTCAGTGCCCACCAGTTCCACCTCATCAGTGCCCACCAGTGCCACCTATCAGTGTCCATCAGTGCAGCCTTATCAGTGCAGCCTATCAGTGCCCATCAGTGCAGCCCCATCAGCGCACATCAATGAAGAAGAAAAAAATCCTGTTTGCAAAATTTTATAACAAACTATAAAACTGATTTGATTTTTTTTTCAAAATGTTCGGTCTTTTTATGTTTTTTAGCAAAAAATAAAAAACCCAGCAGTGATTAAACACCACCAAAAGAATGATCTATTTGTGGGAAAAAAATAATAACCATTTCATTTGGGTACAGTGTTGCATGACCGTGCAATTGTCATTTAAAGAGTGACAGCACAGAAAGCTGAAAATTGGCCTGGGCAGGAAGGGGGTTTAAGTGTGTCAGTGAGCAAGTGGTTAATAATCCAGTCATGTGTGGGAAAAAAATCCTTTATTTCATGAGTATTCTTTGCAAAGCAAATTTTTACTTTGCTCCACCTCATTCACTGAGCTAAGTGAAAATTCACTCTGCCAAGTGCACATGCTTTTAGTAAATCAGCCATACTGTGCATGCACACTCCATGAACCTGGAAGCATTGTTTCTACATCTGCCACCATCATAGGAGCCGTTTGCACTGTATAATGCTTTATATAATCAAAATGAAAAAAATCATACACTCCAGGGCATATTTATAAAGCAGTGAATTCACTGATATTCACTAAACATGTACTGCATGTTAATCTTCCTGATATATATATGTTTTAACCTTCCTGGCGGTATTCCTGAGTGTGGCTCGGGGTGGAATTTCAGTACCATTAGCAGTAACCCCGAGCCACACTTGGGATTGCTGGATCCAAGGCAGCGTTATTTACCTTGTCCCCTGGATCCAGCGATGTCCCCCGCGATTCAAAAATTCAAAAAGTGAAACACACAGCAAACATACAGTACACTGTAATCTGTAAGATTACATTAATGTATGAAATCATTCACATCCCCTTTGTCCCTAGTGGTTTGCCCAGTGCCCTGCATGCACTTTTATATTATATATGCCATTCTTTCTGCCTGGGAACTTGAGAATGCCCATGGCAACCAAAAAGTGTCCCTTTACGTCAAAAGTGTTTTTTGATCAGCTAGAAAACACCGATAGTAAATAAGAATCATTTGCAGAATTGAGTGATACTGATTTGTGGGGAAATTTATCATCAGACACTGAAAGTGACGACAACGACAATTCTGCAACTGAGCAAATTTCAGTGTTTTTGGTTTGATTACATTATTGAATAAATTGTATTACTATTACGTTATTATTTTTGATAATTATTTTTAGTTATTTATTATATTATAATTTATGATTTCATGTTTCAAACTTTTTCATACCCGGGATGTCTACTAGACTCTTGTTTGGACAGATTTAAGTGAGTTATTCCTAAGAATTACAGGCCTACAATATAAAACCCCAAATTTCCATGCAAAATAATGTACTGCTTTCAGCACCAAAAATATGAAATAATCATACCGCCAGGGAGGTTAAATGGCAGTAAATTGATTTACCACTATTGAATGTTGGTTAAATGTCACATTCCTTGATTTATTAATAGGGCCCTACTGTATGTTCCAAATGCTGCGGAAATGTTTTGCAAACCAATTTCAGAAGCAAAATTGAAAAGTCTGCGTACAATGGTGCTAATGTATGATACTATTAAAGTCATGGGGGAGCCATAAATTGAAACCAGCATGGGACCTGCAGTATTCTACCATTGTGACAGATCATTATAGAATGTTTAGGAAAAAAATATATACTAATAAACAAACTCTAGCAAATATGTTCTGTAATTCAGTATATACATATGATTATGTATAAAGAATTTAACAACCCAGGCATTTCCATTGTAAACACTGATACATTGTATGTAGCATCAGACTAGTCTTAGGCCATGCTTGGACCAATTGAGCCAGTCCTTGCTGCATTCTGTTGGTGGGTGCCCTCTGCTGGTCAGTACCATCTAAAAATGCCAATGTAGTCGCTGCACAGCCAGAAATGTTAGCCTGCATCATAATTTGCTTTTACCTTCTGCTCATAAAGACCTTTTCTTGTACAGTGTTCAAAAGCTGTTATGGGAACCAGCCACATAGGGATCTACTGGTTAATAATACTAGTAATAATGTTAAAGTAGATCTAGATCCAATCACTAAAAATATCACATAAGCTTGAACATGCTAATGCAATTTCAAAAGTTGTTTTTATTATTTATTATAAAACTGGACCATGCAGCTTAAACAAGGGATTTTTTTTATTGCAAATAGAGATACAAAGACAAGGTAAAAATTCCCATCACCATCACCCAAGCTATACTTAAAAAGACAACGTTGTCTAAAACGGTTGCAGCTGCATTACACATAGCGCATTCACACATACATCACACTCATAACCAGGGATCTCTAATTAACCGACTGGTATGGAAATAGATAAAGTATAAATTAGTATATAAACTGGTGGTGACCTAATGTTATCTCCAAATCAGCTACTGTATAAGCTGTGTCCAGACAGCATACGGTGTTATCAAACAAGCCTCACTCGCTGAAAAATAATGAGTCCCGTTAAGGATGCATGGATGTGTGGCTCAGTGATTGTATCAAATAGAGGGCCCTGAAAACTTCAATTGTCATATCCCAATGTAGCACCCTCTAGGTAGGTAGGTGCTAGAAGATAGATTTTTCTGGAGAGTAGGAAAATTTGGGCAGGCCTAGCTGGTGGCTAGGCCTGTTTGTTTTCATTCTGGGCTATGAGTGGCTCAGGGTAGGGCTGGGTGACTCACATCAGAACCTCCCACTCAGAGGCGGCTCTAGGCTTTGTGAGGCCTTAGGCAAATCTTAAACACGAGGCCCCACTCATGCCCATAATGGGACAAATAATTAAAATAAAAATTAACTGTATAAATTGCATATATTAAGAACCTTAAATCCTGTGAACTATGAATTCACAGTGTCTAGAATTTACTCTAACCAATTACTCTTTAATCAAATATCATTAAACATAAGGTATACCGTATAATTATATATTACACGTACACGAATATAGACAAAATTTGTGCAGCTGCTACTAGCAATGTGTTTAATTTATAACAAAAGTCAAAAACCATATTTCTCCATTTCCATGAAGGTCAGGTTAATATAACCCAGCACAGAGTTCCACCTTACATCAGAGTCTGCAGGATTACCACTTACGGTGCAAGGGGAACTTTGATGTTAAGGGGAGTGCTGCAGATCATAATGTAAGGGGGAATGCTGCAGACTTTTGTGTAAAGTCCACACTTCTCCCATGACTCCCTGTCCTAGCAGCACTCCCACTCCTCTGACTCCTCTGTAGTCCCCCCCAAAGACTGCAGCCATGATACAAAAGATGGTCAGAGACTGTGCGGCCATGATTCCATGACACAAGAGATGGTCAGAGACTGTGTGGACATGACACAAGGGATGGTCAGAGACTGTGCGGACATGACACAAGAGATGGTCAGAGACTGTGCGGACATGACACAAGAGATGGTCAGAGACTGTGCGGACATGACACGAGATGGTCAGAGACTGTGCGGACATGACCCAAGAGATGGTCAGAGACTGTGCGGACATGACTCAAGAGATGGTCAGAGACTGTGCGGACGTGACACAAGAGATGGTCAGAGACTGTGCGGACATGACACAAGAGATGGTCAGAGACTGTGCGGACATGACAGAAGAGATGGTCAGAGACTGTGTGGACGTGACACAAGAGATGGTCTTACTATAGTAATGACAAGTAGACTCTCACCCGGCAAACATGGTAACACCACATTGCTGCAGCAGCCACCAAACACTAGAGCCACAACCGCAGACAGGGTGCAGACAGTTAATCCCTCTATACACTCCTCCATCCCCTACTACAAGCAGGAGAAGCCATCACATTCGCTTTAAGCACCCAACAGTGCATTTTGTGAGGTGTAGTATCTGCAGAGAGAGCAAGTCTAGTGTGTGGTAGAGCTGCACAATTAATCGTATTAAAATTGCGATCTCGATCCACCCCCCCCCCGGCAATCTCCATCAGGCATTACCGCAATTTTCCATGCAGTTAATGGAGCCCGACTTGCGGGGTGACTTGACTGTAATAAAGGTCAATGCAAGTCGCCTGAAGTCTTTTCTAAGTCGGAGCGACCTGAGTCTCTGGGGAGACTGCCAAGTCTAGGCAGAGAGCCAAGTTCTGAAGTCACGCAGATAAAAGAAGCTAGAAAGATACAATGTTAATTACTTCAAAGGAATGAACTTCCGTGTATAGAAGATGTTTAGTTTAACCATTTAAAGACTAAATCTTTTCTGATTTTCTGCTTACAAATAAAAATCCAGTATTTTTTGCTAGAAAATGACTTAGAACCCCCAAACATTATATATTTTTTTTTTAGTAGAGACCCTAGAGAATAAGATGGCGGTTGTTGCAATAGTTTATGCCACACGTTATTTGCGCAGCGGTCTTTCAAATGCAATTTTTTTGGAAAAATTACCCTTTCAAAAAACTAAACAGTGCTGTTAGCCCAATTTTTTTGTATATGTAAGATGTTACACCGTGAGAATCATGAGAGAATCGTGATCTTTATTCTAAGCAAAAAAATTGTGATTCTCATTTTGGCCATAATCGTGCAGCTCTAGTGTGTGGTGTGGAGAACAACAACTCAATGTGGTGCTGGCTTTGGGAGAAGGCTAGGACACCATTAGAGCCTGCCATTGGCTGCAGCTGGTGAGATGTTCTCAGTGTGAAGGGGGTGTTACAGCTGGCTGGAATCTCTATGGCTTTACCCCAGTGTGTGCCGGCAGTTCACCCCACCAGCATGGGGACACCCAGGGCCATCTTTAATATTGACTGGACCCTGGGCAAACATTTTCCAGGCCCCCTTCCCCACCCCTAGCAATTTTGCTATCCACCCCAACATCCCAAAAAACAAACATGCACATAGACTTTAAAAAAACTTTAATAATGGGCGGCACAGTGGTGTAGTGGGAGGCATAGTGGTGTAGTGGATAGCACTTTCGTCTGGCAGCAAAAGGGTCACTGGTTGGAATCCCAACCACGACACTACCTGCCTGGAGTTTGCATGTTCTCCCTGTGCCTGCGTGGGTTTCCTCCGGGTACTTAATTGGCTCCTGTCTAAATTGGCCCTAGTATATGTATGAATGTGAGTTAGGGATCTTAGATTGTAAGCTCCTTGAGGGTAGGGACTGATGTGAATGTACAATATATATGTAAAGCGCTGTGTAAATTGACGGCACTATGGAAGTACCTGAAATAAATTAAAATAAAATAAATAATAATATAAACCTAAACATCTGGTTCGCGCTCACTGATTGCTCCAGGCTCACTGATTGGTTGCTAGGTTACTGCACATAATAACCACTCACTGATTGGTTGCTAGATTACTGCACATCATAATTGCTCACTGATTGGTTGCTAGAGGTTACTGCACAATATTACCACTCAACGACTGGTTTCTAGAGGTTACTGCACATCATTACCGCTCATTGATTTGTTACTAGAGGGTACAACATATCATTACCGCTTATTGATTGGTTGCTAGAGGTTACAGCATATCATTACCTCTCACTGGGTAGCAGGGCAGTATTGTGGTGTGTGATGCAACTGTTGGGGTACAGTTAGTTGGATGATAGGATGCAGATTGGGGTGATTGTGGCAGCATTGGGGTGAGAGGCTGAGATCATATCTCCCCTATAATAATAGGGGGTAGAGTGATAGGATGCCAGAGGTGGGGTGCAGGAGGCATGAGGATGATAATGACAGGAGGCAGGGTGGTAGGATGTCAGAGGTGTGGTAAAGGGGGATGATAGGAATGATGACAGTTGGTGGGGTGATAGAATGCCAGAGGTGGGGTAAAGAGGGATGATGGGTGGGGTGGTAGGAAGCTGGCAGTGATGTACAGGGGGATGAAGATAAGGATGATGGTGGGGGTAGGGTGGTTGTATGCTAGAG